>CM056602.1:23346286-23736740 GCA_029721355.1 Tegillarca granosa | reverse complement strand
AATGTACGATAACACAACTAAATTCCACTATATCACATTCAAAACGAACAATAGCACAGCTAAACTTACAAAAATCAGCTAAATGTACGATAACACAACTAAATTCCATTTATCAAAACTAAAACTCACAGAAGCACAGCTAAAACATACAACAATTAGCTAAAATGTAGCAAAACTTAGCAAAAACATAGGAAAATCACCTAAAATGTATAATAACAAAACTAAAGTCCACTATAACACAACTAAAACGCACAATAGCACAACTAAAACATACAATAATCAGCTAAAATTTACGATTACACAGCAAAACGAATTATAACACTGACACAGAACAGCTAAAATGTACGATAACATATAAAATAGACGATAACCTAACTAAAACGCACAATAGCACAGCTAAACATACAATAATCATTAAATTGTACGATAACTCAACTGAAATCCACGATAACACAACTAAAAGAAAATAGTACAGCAAAACATACAATAATTACCTAAAATGTACGATAATACAAATGAAAAAGACGATAACACAACTAAAACGTACAATTACACAGCTGAAACATAGAAAAATCAGCAAAAATGTACGATACACACAGCTAAAACGTACAAATCAAAGCAAAAACATACAATAATCAGCTAAAATGTACGATAACACAACTGAAATCCACTAAACAAAACTAAAACTCAAAAGCACAGCTAAAACATACAACAATTAGCTAAAATGTAGCAAACCTTAGCAAAAACATAGGAAAATCACCTAAAATGTATGATAAAACAACTAAAGTCCACTATAACACAACTAAAACGCACAATAGCACAGCTAAAACATACAATAATCAGCCAGAATGTACGATAACACAACTAAATTCCACTATATCACATTCAAAACGAACAATAGCACAGCTAAACTTACAAAAATCAGCTAAAATGTACTATAACACAACTAAATTCCACTATAACACAACTAAAAACGCACAATGGCGCAGTTTAAACATACAATAATCAGCTTAAATGTAGCAAAACACAGTAAAAACGCATAATAACACAGCCAGAACATAGAAAAATTAGCTTTAATGTACGATTACACACCTAAAACGTAGAAAAACATAGCTGAAAACATACAATAATCAGCTAAAATGTAAGATAACAGAAATAAAATAGACGAGTAACACAGCTAAAACATACTATAATCAGCTAAAATGTACGATAACACAGCAAAAACGCATAATACACAGCTAACACCTTTAAAAAACAGCTAAAATCTACGATAACACAACTAAAATTCACGATAACACAACTAAAACGTACAAAACACAGCAAAAACATACAATAAACGGCTAAAACGTATAAAAAAACAGAGCAAAAAACATATTGAAATATGGCAAAACTTAGCAAAAACATAGGAAAATCAGCTAAAATGTACGATAACCACAACTAAAATCCACTATAACACAACTGAAACGCAGAATAGCAAAGCTATACATGAAATAATCAGCTAAAATGTATGATTTCACAACTAAATTCCACTTTATCAAAACTAAAACTCACGAAAGCACAGCTAAAACAGAAAACAATTAGCTAAAAGGTAGCAAACCTTAGCAAAACATAGGAAAATCACCTAAAATGTATATAACACAACTAAAGTCCACTATAACACAACTAAAACGCACAATAGCACAGCTAAAACATACAATAATCAGCTAAAATGTACGATTACACAGCAAAAAACGAATTATAACACTGCTAAAACATACACAGAACAGCTAAAATGCACGATAACACAAATAAAATAGACGATAACACAGCTGAAACCCACAATAGCACAGCTTAACATACAATAATGAGATAAATTGTACGATAACTCAACTGAAATCAACGATAACACAACTAAAAAGAACAATAGTACAGCTAAAACATACAATATTAGCTAAAATGTACGATAATACAAAATCAAAGCAAAAAACATACAATAATCAGCTAAAATGTACGATAACACAGCAAAAACGCATAATAACACAGCTAACACATTAAAATAGCTAAAATGTACTATAAACAACACTAAATTCAACTATAACGCAACTGAAACGCACAATAGCACAGTTTAAACATACAATAATCAGCTTAAATGTAGCAAAACAAAGCAAAAACGCACAATAACACAGCTAAGAAATACAATAATCAGCAAAAATGTACGATAACACAAATAAAAAAAACGATAACACAGCTAAAACGCACAATCGCAAAGCTAAACATACAATTATCAGATAAACTGACGATAATAAAACTAAAATCCACGATAACACATCAAAAAAGAACAATAGTACAGCTAAAACATACAATAATTAGCTAAAATGTACGATAACACAAATGAAATAGACGATAACACAACTAAAACGCACAATAACACCGCTGAAACATAGAAAAATCAGCTAAAATATACAAAACCACAGCAAAAAAACGCATAATTACACAACTAACACAACTAAAATTCACAATACCACAACTAAAACGTACAAAACACAGCAAAAACATACAATAAACGGCTAAAAGGTATAAAAAACAGAGCAAAAACATACAATAATTAATTGAAATATGGCAAAACTTAGCAAAAACATAGGAAAATCAGCTAAAATGTACGATAACACAACTAAAATCCACTATAACACAACTGAAACGCAGAATAGCAAAGCTAAACATAAAACAATCAGCTAAAATGTACGATAACACAACTAAATTCCACTTTAACAAAACTAAAACTCACAAATGCACAGCTAAAACATACAACAATTAGCTAAAATGTAGCAAACCTTAGCAAAAACATAGGAAAATCACCTAAAATGTATGATAAAACAACTAAAGTCCACTATAACACAACTAAAAACGCGGAATAGCACAGCTAAAACATACAATAATCAGCCAGAATGTACTATAAACACAACTAAATTCCACTATAACACAACTAAAACGCACAATGGCGCAGTTTAAAACATACAATATCAGCTTAAATGTAGCAAAACACAGTAAAAACGCATAATAACACAGCCAGAACATAGAAAAATTAGCTTTAATGTACGAATACACACCTAAAACGTAGAAAAACATAGCTGAAACATACAATAATCAGCTAAAATGTAAGATAACAGAAATAAAATAGACGATAACACAGCTAAAACATACAATAATCAGCTAAAATGTACGATAACACAGCAAAAACGCATTATTACACTGCTAAAACATACAAAAAAAAAACAGCTGAAATGTACGATAACACAAATAAAATAGACGATAACACAACGTAAACGCACAATAGCACAGCTGAAGCATACAACAATCAGCCAAAATGTACGATAACACAACAAAATTCCACTATATCACATTCAAAACGAACAATAGCACAGCTAAACTTACAAAAATCAGCTAAAATGTACTATAACACAACTAAATTCCACTATAACGCAACTGAAACGCACAATAGCACAGTTGAAACATACAATAATCAGCTAAAATGTACGATAACACAGCAAAAACGCATAATAACACAGCTAACACATTTAAAAAACAGCTAAAATCTACGATAACACAACTAAAATTCACGATAACACAACTAAAACGTACAAAACACAGCAAAAACATACAATAAAACGGCTAAAAACGTATAAAAAACAGAGCAAAAACATACAATAATTAATTGAAATATGGCAAAACTTAGCAAAAACATAGGAAAATCAGCTAAAATGTACGATAACACAACTAAAATCCACTATAACACAACTGAAACGCACAATAGCACAGCTAAAACATACAATAATCAGCTAAAATGTACGATTACACAGCAAAAAACGAATTATAACACTGCTAAAACATACACAGAACAGCTAAAATGTACGATAACACAAATAAAATAGACGATAACACAGCTAAAACCCACAATAGCACAGCTAAACATACAATAATCAGATAAAATGTACGATAACACAACTAAAACGTACAATTACAGAGCTGAAACATAGAAAAATCAGCATAAATGTACGATAACACAGCTAAAACGTACAAATCAAAGCAAAAACATACAATAATCAGTTTAAAATGTACGATAACACAGCAAAAACGCATAATAACACAGCTAACACATTAAAAATAGCTAAAATGTACTATAACACAACTAAATTCAACTATAATGCAACTGAAACGCACAATAGCACAGTTTAAACATACAATAATCAGCTTAAATGTAGCAAAACAAAGCAAAAACGCACAATAACACAGCTAAGAAATACAATAATCAGCAAAAATGTACGATAACACAAATAAAAAAGACGATAACACAGCTAAAACGCACAAAAGCACAGCTAAACATACAAATATCAGATAAACTGACGATAATAAAACTAAAATCCTCGATAACACAACAAAAAAGAACAATAGTACAGCTAAAACATACAATAATTAGCTAAAATGTACGATAACGCAAATGAAATAGACGATAACACAACTAAAACGCACAATAACACCGCTGAAAACATAGAAAAATCAGCTAAAATATACAAAACCACAGCAAAATCGCATAATAACACAACTAACACAACTAAAATTCACAATACCACAACTAAAACGTACAAAACACAGCAAAAACATACAATAAACGGCTAAAAGGTATAAAAAACAGAGCAAAAACATACAATAATTAATTGAAATATGGCAAAACTTAGCAAAAACATAGGAAAATCAGCTAAAAATGTACGATAACACAACTAAAATCCACTATAACACAACTGAAACGCAGAATAGCAAAGCTAAACATGAAATAATCAGCTAAAATGTACGATAACACAACTAAATTCCACTTTATCAAAACTAAAACTCACGAAAGCACAGCTAAAACATACAACAATTAGCTAAAAGGTAGCAAACCGAAGCAAAAACATAGGAAAATCACCTAAAATGTATAATAACACAACTAAAGTCCACTATAACACAACTAAAACGCACAATAGCACAGCTAAAACATACAATAATCAGCTAAAATGTACGATTACACAGCAAAAACGAATTATAACACTGCTAAAACATACACAGAACAGCTAAATGCACGATAACACAAATAAAATAGACGATAACACAGCTAAAACCCACAATAGCACAGCTAAACATACAATAATGAGATAAATTGTACGGTAACTCAACTGAAATCCACGATAACACAACTAAAAAGAACAATAGTACAGCTAAAACATACAATAATTAGCTAAAATGTACGATAATACAAATGAAAAGACGATAACACAACTAAAACGTACAATTACACAGCTGAAACATAGAAAAAATCAGCAAAAATGTACGATAACACAGCTAAAACGTACAAAATCAAAGCAAAAACATACAATAATCAGCTAAAATGTACGATAACACAGCAAAACGCATAATAACACAGCTAACACAACTAAAATTCACAATACCACAACTTAAACGTACAAAACACAGCAAAAACATACAATAAACGGCTAAAAGGTATAAAAAACAGAGCAAAAACATACAATAATTAATTGAAATATGGCAAAACTTAGAAAAAACATAGTAAAATCAGCTAAAATGTACGATAACACAACTAAAATCCACTATAACACAACTGAAACGCAGAATAGCAAAGCTAACATAAAATAATCAGCTAAAATGTACGATAACACAACTAATTCCAATTTAACAAAACTAAAACTCACAAAAGCACAGCTAAAACATACAACAATTAGCTAAAATGTAGCAAACCTTAGCAAAAACATAGGAAAATCACCTAAAATGTATGATAAAACAACTAAAGTCCACTATAACACAACTAAAACGCACAATAGCACAGCTAAAACATACAATAATCAGCCAGAATGTACGATAACACAACTAAATTCCACTATATCACATTCAAAACGAACAATAGCACAGCTAAACTTACAAAAATCAGCTAAAATGTACTATAACACAACTAAATTCCACTATAACACAACTAAAACGCACAATGGCGCAGTTTAAACATACAATAATCAGCTTAAATGTAGCAAAACACAGTAAAAACGCATAATAACACAGCCAGAACATAGAAAAATTAGCTTTAATGTACGAATACACACCTAAAACGTAGAAAAACATAGCTGAAACATACAATAATCAGCTAAATGTAAGATAACAGAAATAAAATAGACGATAACACAGCTAAAACATACTATAATCAGCTAAAATGTACGATAACACAGCAAAAACGCATAATAACACAGCTAACACATTTAAAAAACAGCTAAAATCCTACGATAACACAACTAAAATTCACGATAACACAACTAAAACGTACAAAACACGCAAAACATACAATAAACGGCTAAAACGTATAAAAAACAGAGCAAAAACATATTGAAATATGGCAAAACTTAGCAAAAACATAGGAAAATCAGCTAAATGTACGATAACACAACAAAATCACTATAACACAACTGAACGCAGAATAGCAAAGCTATACTTGAAATAATCAGCTAAAATGTATGATTTCACAACTAAATTCCACTTTATCAAAACTAAAACTCACGAAAGCACAGCTAAAACAGAAACAATTAGCTAAAAGGTAGCAAACCTTAGCAAAAACATAGGAAAATCACCTAAAATGTAATAATAACACAACTAAAGTCCACTATAACACAACTAAAACGCACAATAGCACAGCTAAAACATACAATAATCAGCTAAAATGTACGATACACAGCAAAAACGAATATAACCACTGCTAAAACATACACAGAACAGCTAAAATGCACGATAACACAAATAAATAGACGATAACACAGCTGAAACCCACAATAGCACAGCTTAACATACAATAATGAGATAAATTGTACGATAACTCAACTGAAATCAACGATAACACAACTAAAAAGAACAATAGTACAGCTAAAACATACAATAATTAGCTAAAATGTACGATAATACAAAATCAAAGCAAAAACATACAATAATCAGCTAAAATGTACGATAACACAGCAAAAACGCATAATAACACAGCTAACACATTAAAAATAGCTAAAATGTACTATACCACAACTAAATTCAACTATAACGCAACTGAAACGCACAATAGCCACAGTTTAAACATACAATATCAGCTTAAATGTAGCAAAACAAAGCAAAAACGCACAATAACACAGCTAAGAAATACAATAATCAGCAAAAATGTACGATAACACAAATAAAAAAAACGATAACACAGCTAAAACGCACAATCGCAAAGCTAAACATACCAATTATCAGATAAACTGACGATAATAAAACTAAAATCCACGATAACACATCAAAAAAAGAACAATAGTACAGCTAAAAACAGACATAATTAGCTAAAATGTACGATAACACAAATGAAATAGACGATAACACAACTAAAAACGCACAATAACACCGCTGAAACATAGAAAAAATCAGCTAAAATATACAAACCACAGCAAAAAAACGCATAAGTACACAACTAACACAACTAAAATTCACAATACCACAACTAAAACGTACAAAACACAGCAAAAACATACAATAAACGGCTAAAAGGTATAAAAAAACAGAGCAAAAACATACAATAATTAATTGAAATATGCAAAACTTAGCAAAAACATAGGAAAATCAGCTAAAATGTACGATAACACAACTAAATCCACTATAACACAACTGAAACGCAGAATAGCAAAGCTAAACATAAAACAATCAGCTAAAATGTACGATAACACAACTAAATTCCACTTTAACAAAACTAAACTCACAAATGCACAGCTAAAACATACAACAATTAGCTAAAATGTAGCAAACCTTAGCAAAAACATAGGAAAATCACCTAAATGTATGATAAAACAACTAAAGTCCACTATAACACAACTAAAACGCGGAATAGCACAGCTAAAACATACAATAATCAGCCAGAATGTACTATAACACAACTAAATTCCACTATAACACAACTAAAACGCACAATGGCGCAGTTTAAACATACAATAATCAGCTTAAATGTAGCAAAACACAGTAAAAAACGCATAATAACCACAGCCAGAACATAGAAAAATTAGCTTTAATGTACGAATACACACCTAAAACGTAGAAAAACATAGCTGAAACATACATAATCAGCTAAAATGTAAGATAACAGAAATAAAATAGACGATAACACAGCTAAAAACATACAATATCAGCTAAAATGTACGATAACACAGCAAAAACGCATTATTACACTGCTAAAACATACAAAAAAACAGCTGAAATGTACGATAACACAAATAAAATAGACGATAACACAACGTAAACGCACAATAGCACAGCTGAAGCATACAACAATCAGTCCAAAATGTACGATAACACAACAAAATTCCACTATATCACATTCAAAACGAACAATAGCACAGCTAAACTTACAAAAATCAGCTAAAATGTACTATAACACAACTAAATTCCACTATAACGCAACTGAAACGCACAATAGCACAGTTGAAACATACAATAATCAGCTAAAATGTACGATAACACAGCAAAACGCATAATAACACAGCTAACACATTTAAAAAACAGCTAAAATCTACGATAACACAACTAAAATTCACGATAACACAACTAAAACGTACAAAACACAGCAAAAACATACAATAAACGGCTAAAACGTATAAAAAACAGAGCAAAAACATACAATAATAATTGAAATATGGCAAAACTTAGCAAAAACATAGGAAAATCAGCTAAAATGTACGATAACACAACTAAAATCCACTATAACACAACTGAAACGCACAATAGCACAGCTAAAACATACAATAATCAGCTAAAATGTACGATTACACAGCAAAAACGAATTATAACACTGCTAAAACATAAACAGAACAGCTAAAATGTACGATAACACAAATTAAAATAGACGATAACACAGCTAAAACCCACAATAGCACAGCTAAACATACAATAATCAGATAAAATGTACGATACCACAACTAAAACGTACAATTACAGAGCTGAAACATAGAAAAATCAGCATAAATGACGATAACACAGCTAAAACGTACAAAATCAAAGCAAAAACATACAATAATCAGTTAAAATGTACGATAAACACAGCAAAAACGCATAATAACACAGCTAACACATTAAAAATAGCTAAAATGTACTATAACACAACTAAATTCAACTATAATGCAACTGAAACGCACAATAGCACAGTTTAAACATACAATAATCAGCTTAAATGTAGCAAAACAAAGCAAAAACGCCAATAACACAGCTAAGAAATACAATAATCAGCAAAAATGTACGATAACACAAATAAAAAGACGATAACACAGCTAAAACGCACAAAAGCACAGCTAAACATACATTATCAGATAAACTGACGATAATAAAACTAAAATCCTCGATAACACAACAAAAAGAACAATAGTACAGCTAAAAACATACAATAATTAGCTAAAATGTACGATAACGCAAATGAAATAGACGATAACACAACTAAAACGCACAATAACACCCGCTGAAACATAGAAAAATCAGCTAAAATATACAAAACCACAGCAAAATCGCATAATAACACAACTAACACAACTAAAATTCACAATACCACAACTAAAAACGTACAAAACACAGCAAAAACATACAATAAACGGCTAAAGGTATAAAAAACAGAGCAAAAACATACAATAATTAATTGAATATGGCAAAACTTAGCAAAAACATAGGAAAATCAGCTAAATGTACGATAACACAACTAAATCCACTATAACACAACTGAAACGCAGAATAGCAAAGCTAACATGAAATAATCAGCTAAAATGTACGATAACACAACTAAATTCCACTTTATCAAAACTAAACTCACGAAAGCACAGCTAAAACATACAACAATTAGCTACAAGGTAGCAAACCGAAGCAAAAACATAGGAAAATCACCTAAAATGTATAATAAACACAACTAAAGTCCACTATAACTACAACTAAAACGCACAATAGCACAGCTAAAAACATACAATAATCAGCTAAAATGTACGATTACACAGCAAAAACGAATTATAACACTGCTAAAACATACACAGAACAGCTAAAATGCACGATAACACAAATAAAATAGACGATAACACAGCTAAAACCCACAATAGCACAGCTAAACATACAATAATGAGATAAATTGTACGGTAACTTCAACTGAAATCCACGATAACACAACTAAAAAGAACAATAGTACAGCTAAAACATACAATAATAGCTAAAATGTACGATAATACAAATGAAAAGACGATAACCCAACGAAAACGTACAATTACACAGCTGAAACATAGAAAAATCAGCAAAAATGTACGATAACACAGCTAAAACGTACAAATCAAAGCAAAAACATACAATAATCAGCTAACATGTACGATAACACAGCAAAAACGCATAATAACACAGCTAACACAACTAAAATTCACAATACCACAAACTAAACGTACAAAACAACAGCAAAAACATACAATAAACGCTAAAAGGTATAAAAAACAGAGCAAAAAACATACAATAATTAATTGAAATATGGCAAAACTTAGAAAAACATAGTAAAATCAGCTAAAATGTTACGATAACACAACCTAAAAATCCACTATAACACAACTGAACCGCAGAATAGCAAAGCTAAACATAAAATAATCAGCTAAAATGTACGATAACACAACTAAATTCCAATTTAACAAAACTAAACTCACAAAAGCACAGCTAAAACATACAACAATTAGCTAAAATGTAGCAAACCTTAGCAAAACATAGGAAAAATCACCTAAAATGTATGATAAAACAACTAAAGTCCACTATAACACAACTAAAACGCACAATAGCACAGCTAAAACATACAATAATCAGCCAGAATGTACGATAACACAACTAAATTCCACTATATCACATTCAAAACGAACAATAGCACAGCTAAACTTACAAAATCAGCTAAAATGTACTATAACACAACTAAATTCCACTATAACACAACTAAAACGCACAATGGCGCAGTTTAAACATACAATATCAGCTTAATGTAGCAAAACACAGTAAAAACGCATAATAACACAGCCAGAACATAGAAAAATTAGCTTTAATGTACGATTACACACCTAAAACGTAGAAAAACATAGCTGAAACATACAATAATCAGCTAAAATGTAAGATAACAGAAATAAAATAGACGATAACACAGCTAAAACATACAATAATAGCTAAAATGTACGATAATACAAATGCAAAAGACGATAACACAACTAAAACGTACAATTACCAGCTGAAACTAGAATATCAGCAAAAATGTACGATACCGCTAAAACGTACAAAATCAAAGCAAAAACATACAATAATCAGTTAAAATGTACGAAACACGCAAAAACGCATAATAACACAGCTAAACATTAAAAATAGCTAAAATTACTATAACACAACTAAATTCAACTATAACGCAACTGAACGCACCATAGCACAGTTTAAACATACAATAATCAGCTTAAATGTAGCAAAACAAAGCAAAAACGCACAATAACACAGCTAAGAAATACAATATTCAGCAAAATGTACGATAACACAAATAAAAAATAACGATAACACTAAAACGCACAATATCACAGCTAACATACAATAATCAATAAACTGACGATAATAAAACTAAAATCCACGATAACACAACAAAAGAACATAGTACAGCTAAAACATACAATATTAGCTAAAATGTACGATAACACAAATGGAATAGACGATATACACAACTAAAACGCACATAACACCGCTGAAACATAAAAAATCAGCTAAAATATACAAACCACAGCAAAAAACGCATAATAACACAGCTAAGACACTTAAAAAAACCAGCTTAAATGTACGACAACACAAAACTCAAATTCACGATTACACAACTAAAACGTACAAAAATACAGCTAAAACATACAATAATCAGCTAAAACCGTACAAAATCACAGCAAAAACATTCAATTTTTAGCTAAAATGTAGCAAAACACAGCAAAAACGCATAATAACACAGCCAGAACATAGAAAAATTAGCTTTAATGTACGATTACACACCTAAAACGTACAAAACATAGCTGAACATACAATAATCAGCTAAAATGTAAGATAACAGAATTAAAATAGACGATTACACAGCTAAAACATACAAAAAAAAAACAGCCTGAAATGTACGATAACACAAATAAAAATAGACGATAACACAACGTAAACGCACAATAGCACAGCTAAACATACAATAATCAGATAAAATGTACGAATAACACAGCTGAAATCAAACGATAACACAACTAAAAAGAACAATAATACAGCTAAAACATACAATAATTAGCTAAAATGTACGATATACAAATGAAATACACGAAAATACAACTAAAACGTACAATAAGACAGCTGAAAACATAGAAAAATCAGCAAAAATGTACGATAACACAGCTAAAACGTACAAAATCAAAGCAAAAAACATACAATAATCAGCTAAAATGTACGATAACACAGCAAAAAACGCATAATAACACAGCTAACACATTAAAAATAGCTAAAATGTACAATAACACAACTAAATTCAACTATAACGCAACTGAAACGCACAATAGCACAGTTTAAACATACAATAATCAGCTTAAATGTAGCAAAACAAAGCAAAAACGCACAATAACACAGCTAAGAAATACAATAATCAGCAAAAATGTACGATAACACAAATAAAAAAGACGATAACACAGCTAAAACGCACAATATCACAGCTAAACATACAATTATCAGATAAACTGACGATAATAAAACTAAAATCCACGATAACACAACAAAAAAGAACAATAGTACAGCTAAAACATACAATAATTAGCTAAAATGTACGATAACACAAATGAAATAGACGATAACACAACTAAAACGCACAATAACACCGCTGAAACATAGAAAAATCAGCTAAAATATACAAAACCGCAGCAAAAAACGCATAATAACACAGCTAAGACACTTAAAAAACAGCTTAAATGTACGACAACACAAACTCAAATTCACGATTACACAACTAAAACGTACAAAAATACAGCTAAAACATACAATATCAGCTAAAACGTACAAAATCACAGCAAAAACATTCAATTTTTAGCTAAAATGTAGCAAAACACAGCAAAAACGCATAATAACACAGCCAGAACATAGAAAAATTAGCTTTAATGTACGATTACACACCTAAAACATACAAAAACATAGCTGAAACATACAATAATCAGCTAAAATGTAAGATAACAGAATTAAAATAGACGATTACACAGCTAAAACATACAAAAAAAAAACAGCTGAAATGTACGATAACACAAATAAAATAGACGATAACACAACGTAAACGCACAATAGCACAGCTAAACATACAATAATCAGATAAAATGTACGATAACACAGCTGAAATCAACGATAACACAACTAAAAAGAACAATAATACAGCTAAAACATACAATAATTAGCTAAAATGTACGATAATACAAATGAAATACACGAAAATACAACTAAAACGTACAATAAGACAGCTGAAACATAGAAAAAATCAGCAAAAATGTACGATAACACAGCTAAAACGTACAAAATCAAAGCAAAAACATACAATAATCAGCTAAAATGTACGATAACACAGCAAAAACGCATAATAACACAGCTAACACATTAAAAAAACAGCTGAAATGTACGATAACACAACTAAAATTCACAATACCACAACTAAAACGTACAAAATACAGCAAAAACATACAATAAACGGCTAAAAGGTATAAAAAACAGATCAAAAACATACAATAATTAATTGAAATATGGCAAAACTTAGCAAAAACATAGTAAAATCAGCTAAAATGTACGATAACACAACTAAAATCCACTATAACACAACTGAAACTCAGAATAGCAAAGCTAAACATAAAATAATCAGCTAAAATGTACGATAACACAACTAAATTCCAATTTAACAAAACTAAAACTCACAAAAGCACAGCTAAAACATACAACAATTAGCTAAAATGTAGCAAACCTTAGCAGAAACATAGGAAAATCACCTAAAATGTATGATAACACAATTAAAGTCCACTATAACACAACTAAAACGCACAATAGCACAGCTAAAACATACAATAATTAGCTAAAATGTACGATAACACAAATGAAATAGACGATAACACAACTAAAACGCACAATAACACCGCTGAAACATAGAAAAATCAGCTAAAATATACAAAACCACAGCAAAAACGCATAATAACACAGCTAAGACACTTAAAAAACAGCTTAAATGTACGACAACACAAACTCAAATTCACGATTACACAACTAAAACGTACAAAAATACAGCTAAAACATACAATAATCAGCTAAAACGTACAAAATCACAGCAAAAACATTCAATTTTTAGCTAAAATGTAGCAAAACACAGCAAAAACGCATAATAACACAGCCAGAACATAGAAAAATTAGCTTTAATGTACGATTACACACCTAAAACGTACAAAAACATAGCTGAAACATACAATAATCAGCTAAAATGTAAGATAACAGAATTAAAATAGACGATTACACAGCTAAAACATACAAAAAAAAACAGCTGAAATGTACGATAACACAAATAAAATAGACGATAACACAACGTAAACGCACAATAGCACAGCTCAACATACAATAATCAGATAAAATGTACGATAACACAGCTGAAATCAACGATAACACAACTAAAAAGAACAATAATACAGCTAAAACATACAATAATTAGCTAAAATGTACGATAATACAAATGAAATACACGAAAATACAACTAAAACGTACAATAAGACAGCTGAAACATAGAAAAATCAGCAAAAATGTACGATAACACAGCTAAAACGTACAAAATCAAAGCAAAAACATACAATAATCAGCTAAAATGTACGATAACACAGCAAAAACGCATAATAACACAGCTAACACATTAAAAAAACAGCTGAAATGTACGATAACACAACTAAAATTCACAATACCACAACTAAAACGTACAAAATACAGCAAAAACATACAATAAACGGCTAAAAGGTATAAAAAACAGAGCAAAAACATACAATAATTAATTGAAATATGGCAAAACTTAGCAAAAACATAGTAAAATCAGCTAAAATGTACGATAACACAACTAAAATCCACTATAACACAACTGAAACTCAGAATAGCAAAGCTAAACATAAAATAATCAGCTAAAATGTATGATAACACAACTAAATTCCAATTTAACAAAACTAAAACTCACAAAAGCACAGCTAAAACATACAACAATTAGCTAAAATGTAGCAAACCTTAGCAGAAACATAGGAAAATCACCTAAAATGTATGATAACACAATTAAAGTCCACTATAACACAACTAAAACGCACAATAGCACAGCTAAAACATACAATAATTAGCTAAAATGTACGATAACACAAATGAAATAGACGATAACACAACTAAAACGCACAATAACACCGCTGAAACATAGAAAAATCAGCTAAAATATACAAAACCACAGCAAAAATGCATAATAACACAACTAAGACATTAAAAAAACAGCTTAAATGTACGAGAACACAACTGAAATTCACGATTACACAACTAAAACGTACAAAAATACAGCTAAAACATACAATAATCAGCTAAAACGTACAAAATCACAGCAAAAACATTCAATTTTTAGCTAAAATGTAGCAAAACACAGCAAAAACGCATAATAACACAGCCAGAACATAGAAAAATTAGCTTTAATGTACGATTACAAACCTAAAACGTACAAAAACATAGCTGAAACATACAATAATCAGCTAAAATGTAAGATAACAGAATTAAAATAGACGATTACACAGCTAAAACATACAAAAAAACAGCTGAAATGTACGATAACACAAATAAAATAGACGATAACACAACGTAAACGCACAACAGCACAGCTAAAACATACAATAATCAGCCAGAATGTACGATAACACAACTAAATTCCACTATATCACATTCAAAACGAACAATAGCACAGCTAAACTTACAAAAATCAGCTAAAATGTACTATAACACAACTAAATTCCACTAAAACACAACTAAAACGCACAATGGCGCAGTTTAAACATACAATAATCAGCTTAAATGTAGCAAAACACAGTAAAAACGCATAATAACACAGCCAGAACATAAAAAAATTAGCTTTAATGTACGATTACACACCTAAAACGTAGAAAAACATAGCTGAAACATACAATAATCAGCTAAAATGTAAGATAACAGAAATAAAATAGACGATAACACAGCTAAAACATACAATAATCAGCTAAAATGTACGATAACACAGCAAAAACGCATTATAACACTGCTAAAACATACAAAAAACAGCTGAAATGTACGATAACACAAATAAAATAGACGATAACACAACGTAAACGCACAATAGCACAGCTGAAGCATACAATAATCAGCCAAAATGTACGATAACACAACAAAATTCCACTATATCACATTCAAAACGAACAATAGCACAGCTAAACTTACAAAAATCAGCTAAAATGTACAGCTGTGCTATTGTGCGTTTTAGTTGTGTTATCGTTTATATATCGTTTATTTTAGTTGTGTTATCGTATATTTTAGGTGATTTTCGTATGATTTTGCTGTGTTTTTGTGCGTTTTTGCTGTGTTTCGCTACATTTTAGCTAATTATTGTATGTTTTTGCTGTGTTTTTATATGTTTTAGACGATTATTGTTACAGTATGTTTTTGCTGTAATTTTGTAAGTTTTAGTTGTGTTATCGTGGGTTTTAGTTGTGTTATCGTACATTTTAGGTGTTTCCTATGTTTCTGCTGTGTTTTTGTGCGTTTTTGGTGTGTTTTGCTACATTTTAGCTAATTATTGTATGTTTTAGTTGTGTTATCGTGGATTTTAGTTGTGTTATCGTACATTTCAGCTAATTATTGTATGTTTTACCTGTGCTATTGTGCGTTTTAGTTGTGTTATCGTTTATATATCGTTTATTTTAGTTGTGTTATCGTACATTTAGATGATTTTCCTATGTTTCTGCTGTGTTTTTGTGCGTTTTTGGTGTGTTTTGCTACATATTAGTTAATTATTGTATGTTTTTGCTCTGTTTTTTTATACGTTTTAGACAATAATTGTAGCTTTTTACTTTGTTTTTGTATGTTTTAGTTGTGTTATCGTAGATTTTAGTAGTGTTATCGTACATTTAAGCTGTTTTTTGTATTTTTAAGCTGTGTAATTATGCTTTTTTGCTGTGTTATCGTACATCTAAGCTGATTATTGTATGTTTTTGCTGTGTTTTTGTACGTTTTAGCTGATTATTATATGTTTTAGCTATGCTATTGAGCGTTTTTGTTGTGTTTAAGTGGATTTTAGTTGTGTTATCGTACATCTTAGCTGATTATTGTATGTTTAGGTGTGCTATTGTGCTTTTTAGTTGTGTTATCGTGGATTTTAATTGTGTTATCGTACATTTTAGCTGATTTATGTATGTTTTAGCTGTGTTATTATGCGTTTATGCTGTGTTTTGCTACATTTTAGATGATTATTGTATGTTTTTGATGTTCTATTGTGCGTTTTAGTTGTGTTATTGTGGACTTTAGTTGTGGTATCGTACATCTTGGCTGATTATTGTATATTTATATGTGCTATTGTGCGTTTTAGTTGTGTTATCGTGGATTTTACTTGTGTTATCGTACATTTTAGCTGATTTTTGTATGTTTTAGCTGTGTTTTTGCTGTGTTTTGCTACATTTAGCTAATTATTGTATGTTTTAGCTGTGCTATTGTGTGTTAGTTGTGTTTTCGAGGATTTTAGTTGTGTTATCGTTCATTTTAGCTGATTATTGTATGTTTTAGCTATGTTATTGTGTGTTTTTGCTGTGTTTTGCTACATTTTAGCTAATTAATGTATGTTTTAGCTGTGCTGTTGTGCGTTTTAGTTGTGTTTTCGAGGATTTTAGTTGTGTTATCGTTCATTTTAGCTGATTATTGCATGTTTTAGCTGTGTTATTGTGTGTTTATGCTGTGTTTTGCTTCATTTTAGATCATTATTGTATGTTTTGGCTGTGCTATTGTGCGTTTTAGTTGTGTTATAGTAGACTTTAATTGTGTTATCGTAAATCTTAGCTGATTATTGTATGTTTTAGCTGTGTTATTGTGCGTTTATGCTGTGTTTTGCTTCATTATAGATGATTATTGTATGTTTTAGCTGCGTTATTGTGCGTTTATGCTGTGTTTTGCTTCATTTTAGATCATTATTGTATGTTTTAGCTGTGCTTCTGTGCGTTTTAGTTGTGTTATAGTGGACTTTAATTGTGTTATCGTACATCTTAGCTGATTATTGTATATTTAGCTGTGCTATTATGCGCTGTTTTGCTACATTTTAGATTATTATTGTATGTTTTAGCTGTGCTATTGTGCGTTTTAATTGTGTTATAGTGGACTTTAATTGTGTTATCGTACATCTTAGCTGATTATTGTATATTTAGCTGTGCTATTGTGCGTTTAGTTGTGTTATCGTGGATTTTAGTTTGGTTGTCATACATTTTATCTGATTAGTGTATGTTTTAGCCTTGTTTTTGCTGTGTTTTGCTACATTTTAGCTAATTATTGTATGTTTTAGCTGTGCTTTTGTGCGTTTTAGTTGTGTAATCGTCTATTTTAGTTGTGTTATCGTACATTTTAGGTGATTGTCCGATGTTTTTGCTAAGTTTTGCTACATTTTAGCTAATAATTGTATGTTTTTGCTCTTTTTTATACGTTTTAGCCGATAATTGTATGTTTTTGCTGTGTTTTTGTACGTTTTAGTTGTGTTATCGTTGATTTTAGTTGTGTTATCGTAAATTTTAGCTGTTTTTTATAAGTTTTAGTTGTGTTATTATGCGTTTTTGCTGTGTTATCGTACATTTTAGCAAATTATTGTATGTTTTTGCTGTGTATTTGTACTTTTTAGCTGATTAATGTATGCTTTAGCTGTGTTTTTGTACGTTTTAGTTGTGTTATCGTACATTTTAGCTGATTTTCTATGTTTCAGCTGTGTTATTATGGGTTTTTGCTGTATTTTGCTACATTTTAGCTAAAAATTGTATGTTTTTGCTGTGTTTTTGTACGTTTTAGCTGATTATTGTTTGTTTTAGCTGTGCTATTGTCCGTTTTAGTTGTGTTATCGTGGATTTTAGTTGTGTTATCGTACATTTTAGCTGATTATTGTATGTTTAGCTGTGCTATTGTGCGTTTTTAGTTGTGTTATCGTCTATTTTATTTGTGTTATCGTACATTTTAGCTGATTTTTGTATGTTTTAGCTGTGTTATTATGTTTTTTGCTGTGTTTTGCTACATTTTAGCTAATTATTGTATGTTTTAGTTGTGTTATCGTGGATTTTAGTTGTGTTATCGTACATTTCAGCTAATTATTGTATGTTTTACCTGTGCTATTGTGCGTTTTAGTTGTGTTATCGTTTATATATCGTTTATTTTAGTTGTGTTATCGTACATTTAGATGATTTTCCTATGTTTCTGCATGTGTTTTTGTGCGTTTTTGGTGTGTTTTGCTACATATTAGTTAATTATTGTATGTTTTTGCTCTGTTTTTTATACGTTTTAGACAATAATTGTAGCTTTTTACTTTGTTTTTGTATGTTTTAGTTGTGTTATCGTAGATTTTAGTAGTGTTATCGTACATTTAAGCTGTTTTTTGTATGTTTAAGCTGTGTAATTATGCTTTTTTGCTGTGTTATCGTACATCTAATCTGATTATTGTATGTTTTTGCTGTGTTTTTGTACGTTTTAGCTGATTATTATATGTTTTAGCTATGCTATTGAGCGTTTTAGTTGTGTTTAAGTGGATTTTAGTTGTGTTATCGTACATCTTAGCTGATTATTGTATGTTTAGGTGTGCTATTGTGCTTTTTAGTTGTGTTATCGTGGATTTTAATTGTGTTATCGTACATTTTAGCTGATTTATGTATGTTTTAGCTGTGTTATTATGCGTTTATGCTGTGTTTTGCTACATTTTAGATGATTATTGTATGTTTTTGATGTTCTATTGTGCGTTTTAGTTGTGTTATTGTGGACTTTAGTTGTGGTATCGTACATCTTGGCTGATTATTGTATATTTATATGTGCTATTGTGCGTTTTAGTTGTGTTATCGTGGATTTTACTTGTGTTATCGTACATTTTAGCTGATTTTTGTATGTTTTAGCTGTGTTTTTGCTGTGTTTTGCTACATTTAGCTAATTATTGTATGTTTTAGCCTGTGCTATTGTGTGTTAGTTGTGTTTTCGAGGATTTTAGTTGTGTATCGTTCATTTTAGCTGATTATTGTATGTTTTAGCTGTGTTATTGTGTGTTTTTGCTGTGTTTTGCTACATTTTAGCTAATTAATGTAAGTTTTAGCTGTGCTGTTGTGCGTTTTAGTTGTGTTTTCGAGGATTTTAGTTGTGTTATCGTTCATTTTAGCTGATTATTGCATGTTTTAGCTGTGTTATTGTGTGTTTATGCTGTGTTTTGCTTCATTTTAGATCATTGTTGTATGTTTTGGCTGTGCTATTGTGCGTTTTAGTTGTGTTATAGTAGACTTTAATTGTGTTATCGTACATCTTAGCTGATTATTGTATATTTAGCTGTGTTATTGTGCGTTTATGCTGTGTTTTGCTTCATTATAGATGATTATTGTATGTTTTAGCTGCGTTATTGTGCGTTTATGCTGTGTTTTGCTTCATTTTAGATCATTATTGTATGTTTTAGCTGTGCTTCTGTGCGTTTTAGTTGTGTTATAGTGGACTTTAATTGTGTTATCGTACATCTTAGCTGATTATTGTATATTTAGCTGTGCTATTATGCGCTGTTTTGCTACATTTTAGATTATTATTGTATGTTTTAGCTTTGCTATTGTGCGTTTTAATTGTGTTATAGTTGACTTTAATTGTGTTATCGTACATCTTAGCTGATTATTGTATATTTAGCTGTGCTATTGTGCGTTTGGTTGTGTTATCGTGGATTTTAGTTTGGTTATCATACATTTTATCTGATTAGTGTATGTTTTAGCCTTGTTTTTGCTGTGTTTTGCTACATTTTAGCTAATTATTGTATGTTTTAGCTGTGCTTTTGTGCGTTTTAGTTGTGTAATCGTCTATTTTAGTTGTGTTATCGTACATTTTAGGTGATTGTCCGATGTTTTTGCTAAGTTTTGCTACATTTTAGCTAATAATTGTATGTTTTTGCTCTTTTTTATACGTTTTAGCCGATAATTGTATGTTTTTGCTGTGTTTTTGTACGTTTTAGTTGTGTTATCGTTGATTTTAGTTGTGTTATCGTAAATTTTAGCTGTTTTTTATAAGTTTTAGTTGTGTTATTATGCGTTTTTGCTGTGTTATCGTACATTTTAGCAATTATTGTATGTTTTTGCTGTGTATTTGTACTGTTTAGCTGATTAATGTATGCTTTAGCTGTGTTTTTGTACGTTTTAGTTGTGTTATCGTACATTTTAGCTGATTTTCTATGTTTCAGCTGTGTTATTATGGGTTTTTGCTGTATTTTGCTACATTTTAGCTAAAAATTGTATGTTTTTGCTGTGTTTTTGTACGTTTTAGCTGATTATTGTTTGTTTTAGCTGTGCTATTGTCCGTTTTAGTTGTGTTATCGTGGATTTTAGTTGTGTTATCGTACATTTTAGCTGATTATTGTATGTTTAGCTGTGCTATTGTGCGTTTTTAGTTGTGTTATCGTCTATTTTATTTGTGTTATCGTACATTTTAGCTGATTTTTGTATGTTTTAGCTGTGTTATTATGTTTTTTGCTGTGTTTTGCTACATTTTAGCTAATTATTGTATGTTTTAGTTGTGTTATCGTGGATTTTAGTTGTGTTATCGTACATTTCAGCTAATTATTGTATGTTTTACCTGTGCTATTGTGCGTTTTAGTTGTGTTATCGTTTATATATCGTTTATTTTAGTTGTGTTATCGTACATTTAGATGATTTTCCTATGATTCTGCTGTGTTTTTGTGCGTTTTTGGTGTGTTTTGCTACATATTAGTTAATTATTGTATGTTTTTGCTCTGTTTTTTATACGTTTTAGGCAATAATTGTAGCTTTTTACTTTGTTTTTGTATGTTTTAGTTGTGTTATCGTAGATTTTAGTAGTGTTATCGTACATTTAAGCTGTTTTTTGTATGTTTTAAGCTGTGTAATTATGCTTTTTTGCTGTGTTATCGTACATCTAATCTGATTATTGTATGTTTTTGCTGTGTTTTTGTACGTTTTAGCTGATTATTATATGTTTTAGCTATGCTATTGTGCGTTTTAGTTGTGTTAAGTGGATTTTAGTTGTGTTATCGTACATCTTAGCTGATTATTGTATGTTTAGGTGTGCTATTGTGCTTTTTAGTTGTGTTATCGTGGATTTTAATTGTGTTATCGTACATTTTAGCTGATTTATGTATGTTTTAGCTGTGTTATTATGCGTTTATGCTGTGTTTTGCTACATTTTAGATGATTATTGTATGTTTTTGATGTTCTATTGTGCGTTTTAGTTGTGTTATAGTGGACTTTAGTTGTGTTATCGTACATCTTGGCTGATTATTGTATATTTATATGTGCTATTGTGCGTTTTAGTTGTGTTATCGTGGATTTTACTTGTGTTATCGTACATTTTAGCTGATTTTTGTATGTTTTAGCTGTGTTTTTGCTGTGTTTTGCTACATTTTAGCTAATTATTGTATGTTTTAGCTGTGCTATTGTGTGTTAGTTGTGTTTTCGAGGATTTTAGTTGTGTTATCGTTCATTTTAGCTGATTATTGTATGTTTTAGCTGTGTTATTGTGTGTTTTTGCTGTGTTTTGCTACATTTTAGCTAATTAATGTATGTTTTAGCTGTGCTGTTGTGCGTTTTAGTTGTGTTTTCGAGGATTTTAGTTGTGTTATCGTTCATTTTAGCTGATTATTGTATGTTTTAGCTGTGTAATTGTGTGTTTATGCTGTGTTTTGCTTCATTTTAGATCATTATTGTATGTTTTGGCTGTGCTATTGTGCGTTTTAGTTGTGTTATAGTGGACTTTAATTGTGTTATCGTACATCTTAGCTGATTATTGTATGTTTTAGCTGTGTTATTGTGCGTTTATGCTGTGTTTTGCTTCATTATAGATGATTATTGTATGTTTTAGCTGCGTTATTGGTCGTTTATGCTGTGTTTTGCTTCATTTTAGATCATTATTGTATGTTTTAGCTGTGCTATTGTGCGTTTTAATTGTGTTATAGTGGACTTTAATTGTGTTATCGTACATCTTAGCTGATTATTGTATATTTAGCTGTGCTATTGTGCGTTTAGTTGTGTTATCGTGGATTTTAGTTTGGTTATCATACATTTTATCTGATTAGTGTATGTTTTAGCCTTGTTTTTGCTGTGTTTTGCTACATTTTAGCTAATTATTGTATGTTTTAGCTGTGCTTTTGTGCGTTTTAGTTGTGTAATCGTCTATTTTAGTTGTGTTATCGTACATTTTAGGTGATTGTCCGATGTTTTTGCTAAGTTTTGCTACATTTTAGCTAATAATTGTATGTTTTTGCTCTTTTTTATACGTTTTAGCCGATAATTGTATGTTTTTGCTGTGTTTTTGTACGTTTTAGTTGTGTTATCGTTGATTTTAGTTGTGTTATCGTAAATTTTAGCTGTTTTTTATAAGTTTTAGTTGTGTTATTATGCGTTTTTGCTGTGTTATCGTACATTTTAGCAAATTATTGTATGTTTTTGCTGTGTATTTGTACTTTTTAGCTGATTAATGTATGCTTTAGCTGTGTTTTTGTACGTTTTAGTTGTGTAATCGTACATTTTAGCTGATTTTCTATGTTTCAGCTGTGTTATTATGGGTTTTTGCTGTATTTTGCTACATTTTAGCTAAAAATTGTATGTTTTTGCTGTGTTTTTGTACGTTTTAGCTGATTATTGTTTGTTTTAGCTGTGCTATTGTCCGTTTTAGTTGTGTTATCGTGGATTTTAGTTGTGTTATCGTACATTTTAGCTGATTATTGTATGTTTAGCTGTGCTATTGTGCGTTTTTTAGTTGTGTTATCGTCTATTTT
Source organism: Tegillarca granosa (assembly GCA_029721355.1). Classification (NCBI taxonomy): domain Eukaryota; kingdom Metazoa; phylum Mollusca; class Bivalvia; order Arcoida; family Arcidae; genus Tegillarca; species Tegillarca granosa. The sequence continues at coordinate 23,712,631 of CM056602.1, read as the reverse complement.
ATTTGTGTTATCGTACATTTTAGCTAATTTTTGTATGTTTTAGCTGTGTTATTATGTTTTTTGCTGTGTTTTGCTACATTTTAGCTAATTATTGTATGTTTTAGCTGTTCTATTGTGCGTTTTAGTTGTGTTTTAGTTGATTTTAGTTGTGTTATCGTACATTTTAGCTGATTATTGTATGTTTATCTGTGCATTGTGCGTTTTAGTTGTGTTATCGACTATTTTATTTGTGCAATCGTACATTTTAACTGATTTTTGTATGTTTCAGCTGTGTTATTATGTGTTTTTGCTGTGTTTTGCTACATTTTAGCTTATTATTGTATGTTTAGCTGTGCTATTGTCTGTGTTAGTTGTGTTATCGTTGATTTCAGTTGTGTTATCGTACATTTTAGCTGATTTTTGTATGTTTTAGCTGTGTTATTGTGCGTTTAGATGTCTTTTCGTTGATTTTAGTTGTGTTATCGTACATTTTAGCTGATTTTTGTATGTTTTAGCTGTGTTTTTGCTGTGTTTTGCTACTTTTTAGCTAATTATTGTATGTTTTACCTGTGCTATTGTGCGTTTTAGTTGTGTTATCGTTTATATTTCGTTTATTTTAGTTGTGTAATCGTACATTTTACATTGTGTTGTGTTAGTTGTGTTATCGTACATTTTAGGTGATTTTCGTATGATTTTGCTGTGTTTTTTTGCGTTTTTGCTGTGTTTTGCTACACTAATCATTGTATGTTTTTGCTCTGTTTTTATACGTTTTAGCTGATTATTGTATGTTTTTGCTCTGTTTTTGTGCGTTTTGGTTCTGTTATCGTGGATTTTAGTAATGTTATCTTACATTTTAGCTGTTTTTAGTATGTTTTAGCTGTGTTATTATGCGTTTCTGCTGCGTTATCGTACATTTTAGCTGATTATTGTATGTTTTTTTGTGTATTTGTACTTTTTAGCTGATTAATGTATGCTTTAGCTGTGTTTTTGTACGTTTTAGTTGTGTTATCGTACATTTTAGCTGATTATTGTATGTTTTAGCTGTGTTATTTTGTGTTTTTGCTGTGTTTTGCTACATTTTTGCCAATTATTGTATGTTTTAGTTGTGTTATTGTTTAATTTAGTTATGTTATCGTACATTTTAGCTGATTTTTGTATGTTTTAGCTGTGTAATTATGTGTTTTTGCTGTGTTTTACTACATTTTAGCTAATTATTGTATGTTTAAGCTGTGTTATCGTTGATTTTATTTGTGTCATCGTACATTTTAGCTGATTTTTGTATGTTTTAGCTGTGTTCTTGTGCGTTTTAGTTGTTCTATCGTTGAATTTAGTTGTGTTATTGTACATTTTAGTTGATTTTTTTTATGTTTTAACTCTGTTTTTGTCCTGTTTTGCTACATTTTAGCTAATTATTGTATGTTTTAGCTGCGTTATTATGCGTTTATGCTGTGTTTTGCTTCATTTTAGATCATAATTGTATGTTTTAGCTGTGCTTCTGTGCGTTTTAGTTGTGTTATAGTGGACTTTAATTGTGTTATCGTACATCTTAGCTGATTATTGTATATTTAGCTGTGCTATTATGCGCTGTTTTGCTACATTTTAGATTATTATTGTATGTTTTAGCTGTGCTATTGTGCGTTTTAATTGTGTTATAGTGGACTTTAATTGTGTTATCGTACATCTTAGCTGATTATTGTATATTTAGCTGTGCTATTGTGCGTTTAGTTGTGTTATCGTGGATTTTAGTTTGGTTGTCATACATTTTATCTGATTAGTGTATGTTTTAGCCTTGTTTTTGCTGTGTTTTGCTACATTTTAGCTAATTATTGTATGTTTTAGCTGTGCTTTTGTGCGTTTTAGTTGTGTAATCGTCTATTTTAGTTGTGTTATCGTACATTTTAGGTGATTGTCCGATGTTTTTGCTAAGTTTTGCTACATTTTAGCTAATAATTGTATGTTTTTGCTCTTTTTTATACGTTTTAGCCGATAATTGTATGTTTTTGCTGTGTTTTTGTACGTTTTAGTTGTGTTATCGTTGATTTTAGTTGTGTTATCGTAAATTTTAGCTGTTTTTTATAAGTTTTAGTTGTGTTATTATGCGTTTTTGCTGTGTTATCGTACATTTTAGGAAATTATTGTATGTTTTTGCTGTGTTTTTGTACTTTTTAGCTGATTATTGTTTGTTTTAGCTGTGTTTTTGTACGTTTTAGTTGTGTTATCGTACATTTTAGCTGATTTTCTATGTTTCAGCTGTGTTATTATGGGTTTTTGCTGTATTTTGCTACATTTTAGCTAAAAATTGTATGTTTTTGCTGTGTTTTTGTACGTTTTAGCTGATTATTGTTTGTTTTAGCTGTGCTATTGTCCGTTTTAGTTGTGTTATCGTGGATTTTAGTTGTGTTATCGTACATTTTAGCTGATTATTGTATGTTTAGCTGTGCTATTGTGCGTTTTTAGTTGTGTTATCGTCTATTTTATTTGTGTTATCGTACATTTTAGCTGATTTTTGTATGTTTTAGCTGTGTTATTATGTTTTTTTGCTGTGTTTTGCTACATTTTAGCTAATTATTGTATGTTTTAGTTGTGTTATCGTGGATTTTAGTTGTGTTATCGTACATTTCAGCTAATTATTGTATGTTTTACCTGTGCTATTGTGCGTTTTAGTTGTGTTATCGTTTATATATCGTTTATTTTAGTTGTGTTATCGTACATTTAGATGATTTTCCTATGTTTCTGCAATGTTTTTGTGCGTTTTTGGTGTGTTTTGCTACATATTAGTTAATTATTTTATGTTTTTGCTCTGTTTTTTATACGTTTTAGACAATAATTGTAGCTTTTTACTTTGTTTTTGTATGTTTTAGTTGTGTTATCGTAGATTTTAGTAGTGTTATCGTACATTTAAGCTGTTTTTTGTATGTTTAAGCTGTGTAATTATGCTTTTTTGCTGTGTTATCGTACATCTAATCTGATTATTGTATGTTTTTGCTGTGTTTTTGTACGTTTTAGCTGATTATTATATGTTTTAGCTATGCTATTGAGCGTTTTAGTTGTGTTTAAGTGGATTTTAGTTGTGTTATCGTACATCTTAGCTGATTATTGTATGTTTAGGTGTGCTATTGTGCTTTTTAGTTGTGTTATCGTGGATTTTAATTGTGTTATCGTACATTTTAGCTGATTTATGTATGTTTTAGCTGTGTTATTATGCGTTTATGCTGTGTTTTGCTACATTTTAGATGATTATTGTATGTTTTTGATGTTCTATTGTGCGTTTTAGTTGTGTTATTGTGGACTTTAGTTGTGGTATCGTACATCTTGGCTGATTATTGTATATTTATATGTGCTATTGTGCGTTTTAGTTGTGTTATCGTGGATTTTACTTGTGTTATCGTACATTTTAGCTGATTTTTGTATGTTTTAGCTGTGTTTTTGCTGTGTTTTGCTACATTTAGCTAATTATTGTATGTTTTAGCTGTGCTATTGTGTGTTAGTTGTGTTTTCGAGGATTTTAGTTGTGTATCGTTCATTTTAGCTGATTATTGTATGTTTTAGCTGTGTTATTGTGTGTTTTTGCTGTGTTTTGCTACATTTTAGCTAATTAATGTATGTTTTAGCTGTGCTGTTGTGCGTTTTAGTTGTGTTTTCGAGGATTTTAGTTGTGTTATCGTTCATTTTAGCTGATTATTGCATGTTTTAGCTGTGTTATTGTGTGTTTATGCTGTGTTTTGCTTCATTTTAGATCATTGTTGTATGTTTTGGCTGTGCTATTGTGCGTTTTAGTTGTGTTATAGTAGACTTTAATTGTGTTATCGTACATCTTAGCTGATTATTGTATATTTAGCTGTGTTATTGTGCGTTTATGCTGTGTTTTGCTTCATTATAGATGATTATTGTATGTTTTAGCTGCGTTATTGTGCGTTTATGCTGTGTTTTGCTTCATTTTAGATCATTATTGTATGTTTTAGCTGTGCTTCTGTGCGTTTTAGTTGTGTTATAGTGGACTTTAATTGTGTTATCGTACATCTTAGCTGATTATTGTATATTTAGCTGTGCTATTATGCGCTGTTTTGCTACATTTTAGATTATTATTGTATGTTTTAGCTTTGCTATTGTGCGTTTTAATTGTGTTATAGTTGACTTTAATTGTGTTATCGTACATCTTAGCTGATTATTGTATATTTAGCTGTGCTATTGTGCGTTTGGTTGTGTTATCGTGGATTTTAGTTTGGTTATCATACATTTTATCTGATTAGTGTATGTTTTAGCCTTGTTTTTGCTGTGTTTTGCTACATTTTAGCTAATTATTGTATGTTTTAGCTGTGCTTTTGTGCGTTTTAGTTGTGTAATCGTCTATTTTAGTTGTGTTATCGTACATTTTAGGTGATTGTCCGATGTTTTTGCTAAGTTTTGCTACATTTTAGCTAATAATTGTATGTTTTTGCTCTTTTTTATACGTTTTAGCCGATAATTGTATGTTTTTGCTGTGTTTTTGTACGTTTTAGTTGTGTTATCGTTGATTTTAGTTGTGTTATCGTAAATTTTAGCTGTTTTTTATAAGTTTTAGTTGTGTTATTATGCGTTTTTGCTGTGTTATCGTACATTTTAGCAATTTATTGTATGTTTTTGCTGTGTATTTGTACTGTTTAGCTGATTAATGTATGCTTTAGCTGTGTTTTTGTACGTTTTAGTTGTGTTATCGTACATTTTAGCTGATTTTCTATGTTTCAGCTGTGTTATTATGGGTTTTTGCTGTATTTTGCTACATTTTAGCTAAAAATTGTATGTTTTTGCTGTGTTTTTGTACGTTTTAGCTGATTATTGTTTGTTTTAGCTGTGCTATTGTCCGTTTTAGTTGTGTTATCGTGGATTTTAGTTGTGTTATCGTACATTTTAGCTGATTATTGTATGTTTAGCTGTGCTATTGTGCGTTTTTAGTTGTGTTATCGTCTATTTTATTTGTGTTATCGTACATTTTAGCTGATTTTTGTATGTTTTAGCTGTGTTATTATGTTTTTTGCTGTGTTTTGCTACATTTTAGCTAATTATTGTATGTTTTAGTTGTGTTATCGTGGATTTTAGTTGTGTTATCGTACATTTCAGCTAATTATTGTATGTTTTACCTGTGCTATTGTGCGTTTTAGTTGTGTTATCGTTTATATATCGTTTATTTTAGTTGTGTTATCGTACATTTAGATGATTTTCCTATGTTTCTGCTGTGTTTTTGTGCGTTTTTGGTGTGTTTTGCTACATATTAGTTAATTATTGTATGTTTTTGCTCTGTTTTTTATACGTTTTAGGCAATAATTGTAGCTTTTTACTTTGTTTTTGTATGTTTTAGTTGTGTTATCGTAGATTTTAGTAGTGTTATCGTACATTTAAGCTGTTTTTTGTATGTTTAAGCTGTGTAATTATGCTTTTTTGCTGTGTTATCGTACATCTAATCTGATTATTGTATGTTTTTGCTGTGTTTTTGTACGTTTTAGCTGATTATTATATGTTTTAGCTATGCTATTGTGCGTTTTAGTTGTGTTAAAGTGGATTTTAGTTGTGTTATCGTACATCTTAGCTGATTATTGTATGTTTAGGTGTGCTATTGTGCTTTTTAGTTGTGTTATCGTGGATTTTAATTGTGTTATCGTACATTTTAGCTGATTTATGTATGTTTTAGCTGTGTTATTATGCGTTTATGCTGTGTTTTGCTACATTTTAGATGATTATTGTATGTTTTTGATGTTCTATTGTGCGTTTTAGTTGTGTTATAGTGGACTTTAGTTGTGTTATCGTACATCTTGGCTGATTATTGTATATTTATATGTGCTATTGTGCGTTTTAGTTGTGTTATCGTGGATTTTACTTGTGTTATCGTACATTTTAGCTGATTTTTGTATGTTTTAGCTGTGTTTTTGCTGTGTTTTGCTACATTTTAGCTAATTATTGTATGTTTTAGCTGTGCTATTGTGTGTTAGTTGTGTTTTCGAGGATTTTAGTTGTGTTATCGTTCATTTTAGCTGATTATTGTATGTTTTAGCTGTGTTATTGTGTGTTTTTGCTGTGTTTTGCTACATTTTAGCTAATTAATGTATGTTTTAGCTGTGCTGTTGTGCGTTTTAGTTGTGTTTTCGAGGATTTTAGTTGTGTTATCGTTCATTTTAGCTGATTATTGTATGTTTTAGCTGTGTAATTGTGTGTTTATGCTGTGTTTTGCTTCATTTTAGATCATTATTGTATGTTTTGGCTGTGCTATTGTGCGTTTTAGTTGTGTTATAGTGGACTTTAATTGTGTTATCGTACATCTTAGCTGATTATTGTATGTTTTAGCTGTGTTATTGTGCGTTTATGCTGTGTTTTGCTTCATTATAGATGATTATTGTATGTTTTAGCTGCGTTATTGGTCGTTTATGCTGTGTTTTGCTTCATTTTAGATCATTATTGTATGTTTTAGCTGTGCTATTGTGCGTTTTAATTGTGTTATAGTGGACTTTAATTGTGTTATCGTACATCTTAGCTGATTATTGTATATTTAGCTGTGCTATTGTGCGTTTAGTTGTGTTATCGTGGATTTTAGTTTGGTTATCATACATTTTATCTGATTAGTGTATGTTTTAGCCTTGTTTTTGCTGTGTTTTGCTACATTTTAGCTAATTATTGTATGTTTTAGCTGTGCTTTTGTGCGTTTTAGTTGTGTAATCGTCTATTTTAGTTGTGTTATCGTACATTTTAGGTGATTGTCCGATGTTTTTGCTAAGTTTTGCTACATTTTAGCTAATAATTGTATGTTTTTGCTCTTTTTTATACGTTTTAGCCGATAATTGTATGTTTTTTGCTGTGTTTTTGTACGTTTTAGTTGTGTTATCGTTGATTTTAGTTGTGTTATCGTAAATTTTAGCTGTTTTTTATAAGTTTTAGTTGTGTTATTATGCGTTTTTGCTGTGTTATCGTACATTTTAGCAAATTATTGTATGTTTTTGCTGTGTATTTGTACTTTTTAGCTGATTAATGTATGCTTTAGCTGTGTTTTTGTACGTTTTAGTTGTGTAATCGTACATTTTAGCTGATTTTCTATGTTTCAGCTGTGTTATTATGGGTTTTTGCTGTATTTTGCTACATTTTAGCTAAAAATTGTATGTTTTTGCTGTGTTTTTGTACGTTTTAGCTGATTATTGTTTGTTTTAGCTGTGCTATTGTCCGTTTTAGTTGTGTTATCGTGGATTTTAGTTGTGTTATCGTACATTTTAGCTGATTATTGTATGTTTAGCTGTGCTATTGTGCGTTTTTTAGTTGTGTTATCGTCTATTTTATTTGTGTTATCGTACATTTTAGCTAATTTTTGTATGTTTTAGCTGTGTTATTATGTTTTTTGCTGTGTTTTGCTACATTTTAGCTAATTATTGTATGTTTTAGCTGTTCTATTGTGCGTTTTAGTTGTGTTTTAGTTGATTTTAGTTGTGTTATCGTACATTTTAGCTGATTATTGTATGTTTATCTGTGCATTGTGCGTTTTAGTTGTGTTATCGACTATTTTATTTGTGCAATCGTACATTTTAACTGATTTTTGTATGTTTCAGCTGTGTTATTATGTGTTTTTGCTGTGTTTTGCTACATTTTAGCTTATTATTGTATGTTTAGCTGTGCTATTGTCTGTGTTAGTTGTGTTATCGTTGATTTCAGTTGTGTTATCGTACATTTTAGCTGATTTTTGTATGTTTTAGCTGTGTTATTGTGCGTTTAGATGTCTTTTCGTTGATTTTAGTTGTGTTATCGTACATTTTAGCTGATTTTTGTATGTTTTAGCTGTGTTTTTGCTGTGTTTTGCTACTTTTTAGCTAATTATTGTATGTTTTACCTGTGCTATTGTGCGTTTTAGTTGTGTTATCGTTTATATTTCGTTTATTTTAGTTGTGTAATCGTACATTTTACATTGTGTTGTGTTAGTTGTGTTATCGTACATTTTAGGTGATTTTCGTATGATTTTGCTGTGTTTTTTTGCGTTTTTGCTGTGTTTTGCTACACTAATCATTGTATGTTTTTGCTCTGTTTTTATACGTTTTAGCTGATTATTGTATGTTTTTGCTCTGTTTTTGTGCGTTTTGGTTCTGTTATCGTGGATTTTAGTAATGTTATCTTACATTTTAGCTGTTTTTAGTATGTTTTAGCTGTGTTATTATGCGTTTCTGCTGCGTTATCGTACATTTTAGCTGATTATTGTATGTTTTTTTGTGTATTTGTACTTTTTAGCTGATTAATGTATGCTTTAGCTGTGTTTTTGTACGTTTTAGTTGTGTTATCGTACATTTTAGCTGATTATTGTATGTTTTAGCTGTGTTATTTTGTGTTTTTGCTGTGTTTTGCTACATTTTTGCCAATTATTGTATGTTTTAGTTGTGTTATTGTTTAATTTAGTTATGTTATCGTACATTTTAGCTGATTTTTTGTATGTTTTAGCTGTGTAATTATGTGTTTTTGCTGTGTTTTACTACATTTTAGCTAATTATTGTATGTTTAAGCTGTGTTATCGTTGATTTTATTTGTGTCATCGTACATTTTAGCTGATTTTTGTATGTTTTAGCTGTGTTCTTGTGCGTTTTAGTTGTTCTATCGTTGAATTTAGTTGTGTTATTGTACATTTTAGTTGATTTTTTTTATGTTTTAACTCTGTTTTTGTCCTGTTTTGCTACATTTTAGCTAATTATTGTATGTTTTAGCTGCGTTATTATGCGTTTATGCTGTGTTTTGCTTCATTTTAGATCATAATTGTATGTTTTAGCTGTGCTATTGTGCGTTTTAGTTGTGTTATAGTGGACTTTAATTGTGTTATCGTACATCTTAGCTGATTATTGTATATTTAGCTGTGCTATTATGCGCTGTTTTGCTACATTTTAGATTATTATTGTATGTTTTAGCTGTGCTTTTGTGCGTTTTAGTTGTGTTATAGTGGACTTTAATTGTGTTATCGTACATCTTAGCTGATTATTGTATATTTAGCTGTGCTATTGTGCGTTTAGTTGTGTTATCGTGGATTTAGTTTGGTTATCATACATTTTATCTGATTAGTGTATGTTTTAGACTTGTTTTTGCTGTATTTTGCTACATTTTAGCTAATTATTGTATGTTTTAGCTGTGTTATTGTGCGTTTTAGTTGTGTAATCGTCTATTTTAGTTGTGTTATCGTACATTTTAGGTGATTGTCCGATATTTTGCTAAGTTTTGCTACATTTTAGCTAATTATTGTATGTTTTTGCTCTTTTTATACGTTTTAGCCGATAATTGTATGTTTTTGCTGTGTTTTTGTACGTTTTAGTTGTGTTATCGTACATTTTAGCTGATTTTCTATGTTTCAGCTGTGTTATTATGGGTTTTTGCTGTATTTTGCTACATTTTAGCTAAAAATTGTATGTTTTTGCTGTGTTTTTGTACGTTTTAGCAGATTATTGTTTGTTTTAGCTGTGCTATTGTGCGTTTTAGTTGTGTTATCGTGGATTTTATTTGTGTTATCGTACATTTTAGCTGATTTTTGTATGTTTTAGCTGTGCTATTGTGCGTTTTAGTTGTGTTATCGACTATTTTATTTGTGTAATCGTACATTTAATCTGTTTTTTGTATGTTTCAGCTGTGTTATTATGTGTTTTTGCTGTGTTTTGCTACATTTTAGCTAATTATTGTATGTTTAGCTGTGCTATTGTCTGTGTTAGTTGTGTTATCGTGGATCTTAGTTGTGTTATCGTACATCTTAGCTGATTATTGTATGTTTTAGCTGTGTTATTGTGTGTTTATGTTGTGTTTTGCTTCATTTTAGATTATTATTGTATGTTTTAGCTGTGCTATTGTGCGTTTTAGTTGTGTTATAGTGGACTTAAATTGTGTTATCATACATTTTATCTGATTAGTGTATGTTTTAGCCGTGTTTTTGCTGTGTTTTGCTACATTTTAGCTAATTATTGTATGTTTTAGCTGTGCTATTGTGCGTTTTAGTTGTGTAATCGTCTATTTTAGTTGTGTTATCGTACATTTTAGGTAATTGTCCCATGTTTTTGCTAAGTTTTGCTACATTTTAGCTAACTATTGTAGGTTTTTGTTCTTTTTTATACGTTTTAGCCGATAATTGTATGTTTTTGCTGTGTTTTTGTACGTTTTAGTTGTATTATCGTGGATTTTAGTTGTGTTATCGTAAATTTTAGCTGTTTTTATATGTTTTAGTTGTGTTATTATGCGTTTTTGCTGTGTTATCGTACATTTTAGCTAATTATTGTATGTTTTTGCTGTGTATTTGTACTTTTTAGCTGATTAATGTATGCTTTAGCTGTGTTTTTGTACGTTTTAGTTGTGTTATCGTACATTTTAGCTGATTTTCTATGTTTCAGCTGTGTTATTATGCGTTTTTGCTGTATTTTGCTATATTTAGCTAAAAATTGTATTTTTTTGCTGTGTTTTTGTACGTTTTATCAGATTATTGTATGTTTTAGCTGTGCTATTGTGCGTTTTATTTGTGTTATCGTGGATTTTAGTTGTGTTATCGTACATTTTAGCTGATTATTGTATGTTTAGCTGTGCTATTGTGCGTTTTTAGTTGTGTTATCGTCTATTTTATTTGTGTTATCGTACATTTTAGCTGATTTTTGTATGTTTTAGCTGTGTAAATTATGTGTTTTTGCTGTGTTTTGCTACATTTTAGCTAATTATTGTATGTTTTAGCTGTTCTATTGCGTGTTTTAGTTGTGTTTTAGTGGATTTTAGTTGTGTTATCGTACATTTTAGCTGATTATTGTATGTTTATCTGTGCATTGTGCGTTTTAGTTGTGTTATCGACTATTTTATTTGTGTAATCGTACATTTTAACTGATTTTTGTATGTTTCAGCTGTGTTATTATGTGTTTTTGCTGTGTTTTGCTACATTTTAGCTAATTATTGTATGTTTAGCTGTGCTATTTTCTGTGGTAGTTGTGTTATCGTGGATTTTAATTGTGTTATCGTACATTTTAGCTGATTTTTGTATGTTTAAGCTGTGTTTTTGCTGTGTTTTGCTACATTTTAGCTAATTATTGTATGTTTTACCTGTGCTATTGTGCGTTTTAGTTGTGTTATCGTTTATATATCGTTTATTTTAGGTGTGTAATCGTACATTTTACATTGTGTTGTGTTAGTTGTGTTATCGTACATTTTAGCTAATTATTGTATGTTTTAGCTGTGCTATTGTGCGTTTTAGTTGTGTAATCGTCTATTTTAGTTGTGTTATCGTATATTTTAGGTGATTGTCCGATGTTTTTGCTAAGTTTTGCTACATTTTAGCCAATTATTGTATGTTTTTGCTCTTTTTTATACGTTTTAGCCGATAGTTGTATGTTTTTTGCTGTGTTTTTGTACGTTTTAGTTGTGTAATCGTTGATTTTAGTTGTGTTATCGTACATTTTAGCTGATTTTTGTATGTTTTAGCTGTGTAATTATGTGTTTTGCTGTGTTTTGCTACATTTTAGCTAATTATTGTATGTTTTAGCTGTTCTAATTGTGCGTTTTAGTTGTGTTTTAGTGGATTTTAGTTGTGTTATCGTACATTTTAGCTGATTTTTGTCTGTTTTAGCTGTGTTCTTGTGCGTTTGAGTTGTGCTATCGTTGAAATTAGTTGTGTTATCGTACATTTTAGTTGATTTTTGTATGTTTTAACTGTGTTTTCCCCTGTTTTGCTACATTTTAGCTAATTATTGTATGTTTTAGTTGTGTTATCGTGGATTTTAGTTGTGTTATCGTACATTTTAACTGATTATTATATGTTTTAGCTGTGCTATTGTGCGTTTAGTTGTGTTATCGTTTATATATCCTTTATTTTAGTTGTGTTATCGTACATTTAGGTGATTTTCGTATGATTTTGCTGTGTTTTTGTGCGTTTTTGCTGTGTTTCGCTACATATAGCTAATTATTGTATGTTTTTTGCTCTGTTTTTATACGTTTTAGAGACGATTTTGTATGTTTTTGCTGTGTTTTTGTACGGTTTAGCTGATTATTGTATGTTGTAGCTGTGTTTTTGTACGTTTAGTTGTGTTATCGTACATTTTAGCTGAGTTATTGTATTACATGCTATTGTGCGTTTTAGGTTGTGTTTTAGTCTATTTTAGTTGTGTTATAGTACATTTTAGCTGATTTTTGTATGTTTTAGCTGTGTTATTATGTGTTTTTGTTGTGTTTTGTTACATTTTAGCTAATTATTGAATGTTTAAGTTGTGTTACCGTGGATTTAATTTGTGTTATCTTACATTTTATTTGATTTTTGGTTGTTTTAGCTGTGTTATTGTGTGTTTTTGCTGTGTTTGCTACATTTTAGCTATTAATGTATGTTTTAGCTGTGCTGTTGTGCGTTTTAGTTGTGTTTTCGAGGATTTAGTTGTGTTATCGTTCATTTTAGCTGATTATTGTATGTTTTAGCTGTGTTATTGTGTGTTTATGCTGTGTTTTGCTTTATTTTAGATCATTATTGTATGTTTTAGCTGTGCTATTGTGCGTTTTAGTTGTGTTATAGTGGACTTTAATTGTGTTTATCGTACATCTTAGCTGATTATTGTATGTTTAAGCTGTGTTATTGTGTGTTTATGCTGTGTTTTTGCTTCATTTTAGATCATTATTGTATGTTTTAGCTGTGCTATTGTGCGTTTTAGTTGTGTTATAGTGGACTTTGATTGTGTTATCATACATTTTATCTGATTAGTGTATGTTTTAGTAGCCTTGTTTTTGCTGTGTTTTGCTACATTTTAGCTAATTATTGTATGTTTTAGCTGTGCTATTGTGCGTTTTAGTTGTGTAATCGTCTATTTTAGTTGTGTTATCGTACATTTTAGGTAATTGGTCCGATGTTTTTGCTAAGTTTAGCTACATTTTAGCTAATTATTGTATGTTTTTGCTCTTTTTTATACCTTTTAAGCCGATAATTGTATGTTTTTTGCTGTGTTTTTGTACGTTTAGTTGTATTATCGTGGATTTTAGTTGTGTTATCGTAAATTTTAGGTGTTTTATATGTTTTAGTTGTGTTATTATGCGTTTCCTGCTGTGTTATCGTACATTTTAGCTAATAATTGTATGTTTTTGCTGTGTATTTGTACTTTTTAGCTGATTAATGTATGCTTTAGCTGTGTTTTTGTACGTTTTAGTTGTGTTATCGTACATTTTAGCTGATTTTCTATGTTTCAGCTGTGTTATTATGCGTTTTTGCTGTATTTTGCTATATTTTAGCTAAAAATTGTATGTTTATGCTGTGTTTTTGTACGTTTTAAGCAGATTATTGTATGTTTTAGCTGTGCTATTGTGCGTTTTAGTTGTGTTATCGTGGATTTTAGTTGTGTTATCGTACATTTTTAGCTGATTATTGTATGTTTAGCTGTGCTATTGTGCGTTTTTAGTTGTGTATCGTCTATTTTATTTGTGTGATCGTACATTTTAGCTGATTTTTGTATGTTTTAGCTGTGTAATTATGTGTTTTTGCTGTGTTTTGCTACATTTTAGCTAATTATTGTATGTTTAGCTGTTCTATTGTGTGTTTTAGTTGTGTTTTAGTGGATTTTAGTTGTGTTATCGTACATTTTAGCTGCTTATTGTATGTTTATCTGTGCATTGTGCGTTTTAGGTTGTGTTATCGACTATTTTATTTGTGTAATCGTACATTTTAAACTGATTTTTGTATGTTTCAGCTGTGTTATTATGTGTTTTTGCTGTGTTTTGCTACATTTTAGCTAATTATTGTATGTTTAGCTGTGCTATTGTCTTTGTTAGTTGTGTTATCGTGGATTTTAGTTGTGTTATCGTACATTTTAGCTGATTTTTGTATGTTTTAGCTGTGTTATTGTGCGTTTAGTTGTCTTTTCGTTGATTTTAGTTGTGTTATCGTACATTTTAGCTGATTTTAGTATGTTTAGCTGTGTTTTTTGCTGTGTTTTGCTACATTTAGCTAATTATTGTATGTTTTACCTGTGCTATTGTGCGTTTTAGTTGTGTTATCGTTTATATATCAATAATTTTAGTTGTGTAATCGTACATTTTACATTGTGTTGTGTTAGTTGTGTTATCGTACATTTTAGGTGATTTTCGTATGATTTTGCTGTGTTTTTTTGCGTTTTTGCTGTGTTTTGCTACACTAATCATTGTATGTTTTTGCTCTGTTTTTATACGTTTTAGCTGATTATTGTATGTTTTTGCTCTGTTTTTGTGCGTTTTGGTTCTGTTATCGTGGATTTTAGTAGTGTTATCTTACATTTTAGCTGTTTTTAGTATGTTTTAGCTGTGTTATTATGCGTTTTTGCTGCGTTATCGTACATTTTAGCTGATTATTGTATGTTTTTGTTGTGTATTTGTACTTTTTAGCTGATTAATGTATGCTTTAGCTGTGTTTTTGTACGTTTTAGTTGTGTTATCGTACATTTTAGCTGATTTTCGATGTTTCAGCTGTGTTATCATGCGTTTTTGCTGTATTTTGCTATATTTTAGCTAAAAATTGTATGTTTTTGCTGTGTTTTTGTACGTTTTAGCAGATTATTGTATGTTTTAGCTGTGCTATTGTGCGTTTTAGTTGTGTTATCGTGGATTTTAGTTGTGTTATCGTACATTTTAGCTGATTATTGTATGTTTTAGCTGTGCTATTGTGCGTTTTTTAGTTGTGTTATCGTCTATTTTATTTGTGTTATCGTACATTTTAGCTGATTTTTGTATGTTTAGCTGTGTAATTATGTGTTTTTTGCTGTGTTTTGCTACATTTTAGCTAATTATTGTATGTTTTAGCTGTTCTATTGTGTGTTTTAGTTGTGTTTTAGTGGATTTTAGTTGTGTTATCGTACATTTTAGCTGCTTATTGTATGTTTATCTGTGCATTGTGCGTTTTAGTTGTGTTATCGACTATTTTATTTGTGTATCGTACATTTTAACTGATTTTTGTATGTTTCAGCTGTGTTATTATGTGTTTTTGCTGTGTTTTGCTACATTTTAGCTAATTATTGTATGTTTAGCTGTGCTATTGTCTTTGTTAGTTGTGTTATCGTGGATTTTAGTTGTGTTATCGTACATTTTAGCTGATTTTTGTATGTTTTAGCTGTGTTATTGTGCGTTTAGTTGTCTTTTCGTTGATTTTAGTTGTGTTATCGTACATTTTAGCTGATTTTAGTATGTTTTAGCTGTGTTTTTGCTGTGTTTTGCTACATTTTAGCTAATTATTGTATGTTTTACCTGTGCTATTGTGCGTTTTAGTTGTGTTATCGTTTATATATCAATATTTTAGTTGTGTAATCGTACATTTTACATTGTGTTGTGTTAGTTGTGTTATCGTACATTTTAGGTGATTTTCGTATGATTTTGCTGTGTTTTTTTGCGTTTTTGCTGTGTTTTGCTACACTAATCATTGTATGTTTTTGCTCTGTTTTTATACGTTTTAGCTGATTATTGTATGTTTTTGCTCTGTTTTTGTGCGTTTTGGTTCTGTTATCGTGGATTTTAGTAGTGTTATCTTAACATTTTAGCTGTTTTTAGTATGTTTTAGCTGTGTTATTATGCGTTTTTGCTGCGTTATCGTACATTTTAGCTGATTATTGTATGTTTTTGTTGTGTATTTGTACTTTTTAGCTGATTAATGTATGCTTTAGCTGTGTTTTTGTACGTTTAGTTGTGTTATCGTACATTTTAGCATTTTTGTATGTTTTAGCTGTGTTTTTGTGCGTTTTTCTGTGTTTTGCTACATTTTAGCTCATTATTGTATGTTTTAGCTGTGCTATTGTGCGTTTTAGTTGTGTTATAGTGGATTTTAGTTGTGTTATCGTACATTTTAGCTGATTATTGTATGTTTATCTGTGCATTGTGCGTTTTAGTTGTGTTATCGACTATTTTACTTGTGTAATCGTACATTTTAACTGATTTTTGTATGTTTCAGCTGTGTTATTATGTGTTTTTTGCTGTGTTTTGCTACATTTTAGCTAATTATTGTATGTTTATCTGTGCTATTGTCTGTGTTAGTTGTGTTATCGTGGATTTTAGTTGTGTTATCGTACATTTTAGCTGATTTTTGTATGTTTTAGCTGTGTTATTGTGCGTTTAGTTGTCTTTTCGTTGATTTTAGTTGTGTTATCGTACATTTTAGCTGATTTTTGTATGTTTTAGCTGTGTTTTTGCTGTGTTTTGCTACATTTTAGCTAATTATTGTATGTTTTACCTGTGCTATTGTGCGTTTTAGTTGTGTTATCGTTGATATATCGTTTATTTTAGTTGTGTAATCGTACATTTTACATTGTGTTGTGTTAGTTGTGTTATCGTACATTTTAGGTGATTTTCGTATGATTTTGCTGTGTTTTTTTGCGTTTTTGCTGTGTTTTGCTACACTAATCATTGTATGTTTTTGCTCTGTTTTTATACGTTTTAGCTGATTATTGTATGTTTTGCTCTGTTTTTGTGCGTTTTGGTTCTGTTATCGTGGATTTTAGTAGTGTTATCTTACATTTTAGCTGTTTTTAGTATGTTTTAGCTGTGTTATTATGCGTTTTTGCTGCGTTATCGTACATTTTAGCTGATTATTGTATGTTTTTGTTGTGTATTTGTACTTTTTAGCTGATTAATGTATGCTTTAGCTGTGTTTTTGTACGTTTTAGTTGTGTTATCGTACATTTTAGCATTTTTGTATGTTTTAGCTGTGTTATTGTGCGTTTTTGCTGTGATTTGCTACATTTTAGCTGATTATTGTATGGTTTAGCTGTGGTATTGTGCGTTTTAGTTGTGTTATAGTGGAGTTTAGTTGTGTTATCGTACATTTTAGCTGATAATTGTATATATCATGGGACGTTTTAAGGCATTCGGTTGTTTGGTAACCGTTTCCTTTGCTTCCTAAAAGGGTAGCGGAGCTGTCCAATTACCATTGGCATCTTTGACACCTTCCATTATATCTAAAAAAAATCTAGACCATTTTTAGATAACCCGGTTTTCTCGTCATTTTCATGCTTGGCGAAAATAGCGGAATTTATATCTGCATTGATACTATTTCCAATGGTTTCCATGACCAAGAACTGATTAGCACAAGGTTAAAAAATTGAAGTTCTATTGTTCTTTAAAATGTTAGTTTTGTTAACACTAACAACATTAGGACAATGGACACCACCAAGACATGAATTGCCTTCAATCACCCAACCAAAAGGAGTTCGCTGTGCAAACGGCTGAATTTGATCATCAATAACCTGATCGAGGACAAGGTGCACTTGAAGTAAATCTCAAAAATAAGCAATAAAATATGCGCTTCTGAATCAAGAGGTTGAATAAAGTCTGCGATAGGTCTCAAGTGAGAGAAGGCATAAGCAATGTCCGGCGTAGTAATTTCATGTCTAATATCTGGAATTTCGTTGCATTCAATGATAGTAGGCAAGTTTAAGGTCACAAACTCATCAATACTTTCAATGACAAAGTCTGAAGCACGTCTACCAAACTGTTTATTTGTACCAGAACAAGACTGCAATTCATATTCAACTGGTTCACTGTTTATGTGAAAAGAATCGAAAAACTCGGTACTGGCCAGCCACTGTTATTGCTCTGATCATTAATAATTTCGTACATTCTTTGAGTATCGTTTGGGTTGAACTTGTTAAATACGTTAACGAGCACAATTTTTGCACGTGACCTTCCTTGACCTTTGTCAGTTAATGTACAGAGACGTAGAAGGACTTTTAACATTAGTGTCAGGTTCTGGATTTACTTGAGTTTTCTCCCTGCCGTCAACCTGTCCAGAGTTTGCTGCAGATTTGTCAACATGCAACGCAGTCGGATGTCTACTGCTCTGGCAAATGGCACACTTTATTTGAACTTTGCAATCCCGAGCTTGGTGACTATTCGATTCACAACACTTGAAACAAATGTTATTGTCCTTGAGAAAAGTCTTGAGATTTTGAAAAGTTTTTAATCTAATACCCCTGCAACTTGTTCAAAGTCTGAACCATGTAGAGGGCATTTTTTGTGTAAGTCAACTCGCTGAGCATAAGACGTGTCTGAAGCAATTTCAGTCTTATTGGATATAATACCAGGCCCTCTTTGAGCGCCACGATTAGAAATACTGTTATTAGGTGGCATTATGCTTGATTCATACGGAAAACCAGGATCATTTAACTGATATCACGCATGCAACTGACAAATCCAAAAAAGGGTGGAAAAGAGATCTCATTTGATTTTTTGTAATTGCTGGCGTGATAAATCTACTTTGAATTGAATATGGTAATTTGGTTATTATTGGTTTAAGTCCAAATGAAGTGTCAAAATATGAAAAAAAAAACAGACTGTATATTTGATTGTCTTTAATTGACTCTATTACAGATAAAATATCGGTTGTATCTCTAAGTGAGAATTAAGGAAATTTCTCGAGTTTCTGTTTCAGAGTGGCCTCGATTACCTCAGGACTCCCATACCTCTCATCGAGCCTTTCCCAAACACGATCTAGACCCCTTTTTGGATTGTTAGCATTTGACGCTCTCAAACCGGTTCACAATTATTATACAATAGCTTTAATGTCAAACGTTTCACCTAGCGATAAACTTAAGGCATCATGTTTTGAAACTATGGGTGTTTGACCCCAAGGAGTAGAAGATACATTTGGGTTGGGTCTATAACATCGTCTTCTGCTAGACGCATATGATTTTGCTCTTCAACGTAAGCTCGAGTTCTATCTTAGAATTCTTTGTTGCTTAAAAGCGACTGATTATCAGAACAATCACTTTCACTTAACTCTAATAAAGCATTATATTCTGCTTCAGCGATTGCAGCATCATATGTCTGATCCAGAACTTCTTGTTTTAAGCGCAAAAAAGCTTCTTCAAGTTTCAATTTTGATTTTTCTTCGACAAATCTTAATTTGACCATTTCAGCTTCGGTCTTGACTTTTTTCTCTAAAAGCATATCAGAAAATTGACGTGACGATGCTTTTGACGATAAAAAAGTGTGTTTAGACTGAACGAGAATGTTTGGAGGATTTCGTGGATCTGTTTTCCGACGGAGCTTTATTTAGACTTTGATGATTTTAAGTCCCTAATATCCTTTAATACTATTTCAACTTTGGACTCAATTGACTCCCTAACAATTTTATGCGAAGACAGTTCATTAAAGCTTTCTTCTGTGCGAAGATTGGTTAAATATTCAATAAATATGGCAGATTGCTTATCATACGTGAAGAGCTCGGATTTTAGCTCGTCTTCATCTTCAACTAATTTATCAGATTCATTGGCTTTTATAATTGGATATTGGGGAATGATTTGATACATTATATCTTGTTGGAGATATTTGACAAAATTCTTCTGTTTTCAAGCACTTGCAATTCAAAGACCTCATTGGCTTTCATTGTTAACTTCCGTATGTGCGCTGATTGTACTGACTGACTCATAATTAAATATAACGATGTGACCGTAGTGGAAACTGACAAGTTCAATGACGTGGCCTCTTGATTATGTTCATTGAATTTACTATTATGTTCTTGACCAGTGTCAAAACATAAAAGATAATATAACCCGTATGCAAGTTGTATATAGTTCTATTTCAGTTGAATATGCATATATGTGTGGTAAATTCATTACAAGTACAGAAAAATAACAATGATAGGAATCTGGAATAACAACCATGATAAAATTGTAAATGAATCGAGGAGAGTGCATGAAATTAAATTGCAAAAATACACAGATAAAATATATTTAAAGATATTTAAACTATAATTAATTGTGAATGTAGCTAAAAGCCTAACATGATGATTGTTTAAAGCAAAGAGGCATTAAAGTTCATAAAAAATGTCATCCAACATGGCATGTCCACATGGTCATCTTCAAAAACAGCCTGGGGCAATGAAAAGCTTGTTAATTACAGTCAGTCTTGTAGATACTTCAAAAGATCAAATTATAGGCAAAGAGGGATAACTCCCACCAAAATATAAGGAAAAAACTAAAAAGTAAAACCATTGCAAAATTGGGAACAAAATGTGTAATATGACACATGCCTATACAAAAAGTTAATAGTTTTCAAGATATAGTGACAAATATTGAATTTTAGCAATTTCCCCACTCAGTGCCTACAGTTTCCCCATTTTGAGCCCCATGGCTACCATTTGTGCAAATCTGAAACTAGATGACCTAATAATGTTACAAATGAAATAACAAAGGTTTATCTCTTGTACATTCAGAGGAGAAGATTTTTAAACTTTGTCACAATTTCCCCCCTTGTGGGAAAAGACATAACTCCTTCATTTGTGCAAATCTGAAAGGGCTTCACCCATTCACGATGGTTACCAAGTTTCATTAAATTTGTCCAAGTGGTTTTGGAGGAAAAGATTAAAATGTAAAAAGTTTACGTACGACGCACGACGGACGAAGATTTCATTTCAGGTGAGCTAAAAATCTAGGAACTTATATAACAAAATCAAAAGTGAAGTCTTAAAGGAACATAGGTTTGAATAAAACGCAGTCTTGCCTACGTAAACAAAGAAATTTGTTTGCACATATACAAATCTTTGGTAAGACCTACTTGGAATATGAATCAGTAGTGTAGTACCCATAATACAAGAAACCTTGTAACACAAATAGAAAATGTGTCAAGAGAAGAGCAACTAAGTTGGTCAAGAACATAAGCCATATGTCCTATGAAAATAAACTAAAATATCTTGATCATCACTGGAATACCGCCGAGACAGAGCCGATATGATAGAGCTGTTTAAAATCACCAACGGTATAGACAGTGTTAAGCATCGTAAAGTGAATCAACCTTTTCCATCGCAACATACCGGAGGTCACAACAAAAAGTTATTTAAGAGAAGAATAAACCTGAAAATCAATCAAAATGTATTTGGTATTAGAACGGTTGAAAAAAAGGAAAGCTAGCACAAACAGAGTCAGCGCAGATACCATCAACTCATTTAACAGAAAAAAAAAATAAATAAATAAATAAATAAACTGAAAAAATCCAACAACAAGAGTCTCTTGTTATGATTGAACCGGAAAGAACAACAGTATCAATGATTGTAATAACCTTCGCTTTAATATGGTGAGTTATTGTGAGCTTGTCTGTCTTACTTAGGAGTAGAAGCCCAGTCTGGATTTGATACAGTTAAGATGGTTTACCTAAATAATAATAATAATAATAATAATAATAATAATAATAATAATAACAACAACAACAATAATAATAACTCTTTTATCAGTAAACTGACTTTACAATGCATAGGCGAATGGGGGGGGGGGGCTGAGAATTTTATCATGAGATATTGCGAGCGTCAAAAGGTCTATTCCCGAGCGGCGAAGGGTCTTTGTACCGATAAAGGCCCTTAGTAGCACCCCTGTTGGTTGTCCAGGGGCAAAGCCCCCAGCCAAAAATTGTTTTTTTTTTAAACTAGTATCCACGGGTCATTTTGGAAACATTTTTCTCTCCTTATCTTTTAATTTCTCAACGGGGGAACCCGCAACAATACTTATGTTACAGGAAATCACCGACGATGAAATGATCGAATTCAGTGATGGGACATTTTTACGATGGATGTTTGCAAGTCTTCTTTTTTCTCTTTACTATTTAGTATTCGCTTTCTGATTCGATAATTTTCTGATTATTAAATAAACTCAATATAGATTTTTTGTCTGCTGTGTTACAACAACCTACTTATTGATACGTCACACGGGTCAGAGTTAAAGAGTTTGCCTAGGTGAAACAGTGGATACTGATGCGAGACCTGTACTCCATATCACGCGGGTGCGAGTGGTCAAATCTGAAACTAGGTGACCAAAAAAAAAAAATTATACATGAAATTTCCAAGTTATACCTCTTGTACATTCAGAGGAGAAGATGTTTAAAGTTTTTCACTGTTTACCCACTAATGGGACCCCAAGGGGGCGTAAATTTTATTTTGCATATCTAAAAGTTTTTTTTTCCAAGGACTGATGGTCCCCAAGTTTCGTTACATTTAGCCTAGTGATTTTGGAAGAGAAGATAAAAATGTTAAGAGTTTATATTTAGATGACGCAGGAAACACGACGGACGAAGAATGATTGTAATAGCTTATCTGCGCTTTTAGCTCAGGTGAGTTAAAATTATATAAAAATTTAAAAAATATATTTTTCATGAATACCGTCTCCAAGGAGGTGGGGGACCACGGATAACTGATCTTATTTTAAGCTCAACTGACCTAAGGTACTCGGTCAGAAGTATGTAGTAATTCAGATATGTTCATGGCATTGCTATGGCTACTTAATCTATGTCAAGGTGACATAGGCGTGCAAAAAATCTTTAAAAATCTTCTTCAAAACTGATGATGGGCGTAAAATTCCAATGTGATATAGGCCTATGGTTTGTTCATTTTGTTAAATTAGGTCAGAAATAGGTTACGCGTTTTTAAGTTTTAATTTTTATACGCCCACTGTTGTCATGCTGCCCGTCTTTCCGTCTGTCTGTTAATATCTAGCTTGTGACCTCAACTAGTCTTATATTTTCGAACGGAATTTAATGAAAGTTGGTAGTGTATAAAAAATGACATGATAAACAGTTAATTAAAAGTTCTATCTATACCAATTATGGCACCATTAGATACGGCACAAATCATGTCATTGAGCTGGTCTTCCAAATAACAGATCATTGTTTCACGGTGGTTTATTGTCGTCATTTAATATAATGGATCTAGTAAATCATGAGAATGTCACACTTGAATTCACAGTAATTAGCTTATCGTCTGCACTAATTGGCTTAACGGGGGCAGGACTTCCTTTTGTACCCCCCACCCACTTTCCTTCTTTATTACATGAAGCATATTTTTGCATACTCCTTTGCTTCTTTATTTCAAGAAGCATAATTTTGCATACTCCTTTCTTTCTTTATTACATGAAGCATAATTTTATCTTTATTACATGAAGCATAATTTTGCATACTCCGTTGCTTCTTTATTACATGAAGCATAATTTTATCTTTATTACATGAAGCATGATTTTGCATACTCCTTTGCTTCTTTATTACATGAAGCATAATTTTGCATACTCCTTTGCTTCTTTATTACATGAAGCATAATTTTGCATACTCCTTTGCTTCTTTATTACATTTAAGTTTTTCGGAATTGTTCATTTCGAAAATCTTAATTTGAATGTACATCTCTATATTTTGAGGAAAACATGTCTTCCTCAGTATTCCACGGGATTTTTCTGTTATATTAGAAAATTGGGAATCTGGTATATTAATTAATGTAGCTACGCCCCTTTTATAGTTGGATTTATTTTACCTAATACAGGTATATCAACCTTGTTACCTGAACTAGTCCAGGTAGCAATAAATTGCAAAAATATCAACATGGCAAGAAAGCAAGATATCAAGTTTCGTTATTTAAGCATTATTCAAAAGTGTGCAAATCGTTTTTTTTTTTTTATACACCAATAAAAAAAAAATTCACAGTTATTCCTTATAATTTAATTAAGACATCCTATACACATTAAATATTTTTTTTTTTTTTAAAAAAAAAGACAAAAAAACCGAAACATTGAAATCAATTTTATTAAAGCCATATTCGCCATGAGGCGGATAAATATGACCTGATTGTTACAGTTTTTATAACTAGCCAATCAGCGTTAAGATGACGCTTGATCAGCAGCTGCTCTACAATCAGTCTACGTGTCATGTGGGCGGAGCTAACCTAGATAAATTTTTTTATCGAGGTATAAAGAAAAAAAATAGTCACGTGATCTCCACTGTTTTGTATTGTGTTTTGTTGTATAAACACATTAAAATTAAATTATTATATGATAATCCATGTGGGAATTGTTGCCTGTGAAATGCTATTTTTTTTACATGATTATCTGTGAGAAGTTGTTTACCAAATAAATGTAAATTTTTTTTTGAGAACTCTGCTGCTAATGATTGTTTTCTTCAAAACTATTAATTTTATAAATTGTTCAGATTTACAGGAATTTCATGTGTAATTTTGAAGATCAGTTAAAGCTTATAACAGCCATATCTAGTTTTGTGAAAAATGTTCATTCATAGTTCCAAACGAAACTGCTGAAATTTACTAAATTTAAGTTAAGGAAAATCTTAGTCAGTTTGTGTAATTCCTTGATTGATTCATATACACAAATCCATATAAAAATGTGATTGATTTTATTAATTCTTAGTTACAATATGTGAATATACAAATAATATATAATGTGAAAATTATAAAAACAAGTAAGTCTATTTGTAAACAGCATGAAATTACTTTGTCAATCCAAAATCCAAAATCCAAAATTTATTTTATATATTTTTATATGAATAAAGTTAATTAGAATTATGAAGAATTATGGATTAAACAACCTATGCACCGTTCGTGTTTTTTTTCTGTGAAAAATGACTAAGTTCTACAAGTAATAATTTTATAAAAAATCACCATATGTCACTAAAATAGGAGGTTCATATCAATGATGTGCGCTAAGCAAATGGGTAAAATTTTGACCTTGCAGTGCGCTAAGGACAATGTGCAGACACGGATTACAGGTTTTTATGGCCTACGCCGAAGAACCCCATGACTTTCACTACCCATTTTCAAGTCTTGGGTGAGACCCCGCATACGAAGCGAGCACTCTACCACCTGAGGTACTGTAGTGGTACTGATGCTGTATGAAATCAGACAGACAAGCGTCTTTCGTACATTGACACTTTACATGAAGTTTAAAACTGTATTCGAGTTAAGTATATTTGAGCTTAGCAAAAGCTTAAAAGGTACAATGAAAGTATTTAATGTCATAGTAGGATTTTATTCTAAATAAACAGCAGATTTGATTTGAAATTTAGATATTATTATACACAGTTTAACTTTTTTAGCATCTCTCATGCTTTTTTCGCCTTTAATGTAGTTGTAAACGTAGTTAATTTACGATTATTCTTTGATTTTTTTTGTGGCTAATGGCTTTTTGTTATAATGCTACCATATCTTTAAATATTTTGAGCTCAACTGGCTATAGCCAGCTGAGCTTATGGCATGGTTTTGCGTACGCCCGTGCGTGTGTGCGTGCATGCGTAAACTTTAATCTTCTTCTCTGAAACCACTGGGCCAATTGGGACCAAATTTGGTGTAGCAGGTCCTTTGGTGGAGTAGACTAAAGTTTGTACCAGGCGACCCCAGCCGACATCCAAGATGGCCGCTGTTACTATAAATAGCAAAAACACATAAATAGCCATTGCTGAGTAATTTTGTAGCCGTTTTTATTCAAATTTGAAATGTAGAGAGTAGATAGCGGGGCATTCAACATATGTAACGGGTTTTTCTGAGAAATTTTTCGTTGACCCGATTTTTACGAATTATGCAAATGACGTGTAATATTTAATCATTTCTTTGAAAAGCATCTTCTCTGAAACCACTGGGCCAATTGGAATCAAATATTGTGTTGAAGGTCCCTAGCTGGGAAAGACCAAAGTTTATACCAGGCGACCCCAGCCGACATCTTAAATGGCCGCTGTTACTGTAAATAGCAAAAACACATAAATAGCCATTGCTGAGTCATTTTTTAACCGTTTTTCTTCAAATTTGAAATATAGAGAGTAGATAGCGGGGTATTCAACATATGTAACGGGGTTTTCTGAGAAATTTTTCGTTGACCCGATTTTTACGAATAATGCAAATAATGTGTAATATTTAATCAAATCTTTGAAAAGCATCTTCTCTGAAACCACTGGGGCAATTGGAACCAACTTTGGTGTGGAAGGTCCCTAGGTGGGGTAGACCAAAGTTTTTACCAGGCGACTCCGCCCGACTTCCAAGATGGCCGCTGTTACTATAAATAGCAAAAACACAAAAATAGCCATTGCTGAGTCATTTTTTAACCGTTTTTCTTCAAATTTAAAATGTAGAGGGTAGATAGCAGGGCATTCAACATATGTAACGGGGTTTTCTGAGAAATTTTTCGTTGACCCGATTTTTACGAATAATGCAAATAATGTGTAATATTTAATCAATTCTTTGAAAATTTTCTTCTCTGAAACCACTGGGCCAATTGGAACCAAATATTGTGTGGAAGGTCCCTAGCTGGGGAAGACCAAAGTTCGTACCAGGCGACCCCGCCCGACATCCAAGATGGCGGCTGTTACTATTAATAGCAAAAACACATAAATAGCCATTGCTGAGTCATTTTTTAACCGTTTTTGTTCAAATTTAAAATGTAGAGGGTAGATAGCGGGGCATTCAACATATGTAACGGTTTTTTCTGAGAAATTTTTCGTTGACCCGATTTTTACGAATTATGCAAATAATGTGTAATATTTAATCAATTTTTTGAAAATCTTCTCCTCTGAAACCACTGGGGCAATTGGAACCAAATTTGGTGTGGAAGGTCCCTACGTTGGCCTTACTAAAGGTTTTACCAGGCGACCCCGCCCGACATCCAAGATGGCCACTGTTACTATAAATAGAAAAAAACACTAAAATGGCCATTGTGGATCCATTTTTCAATCAATTAAGCTCAAATTTGAAATATACAAAGTATATCGTGAGGGATTTAACATATTTAACCGGTTTTTTTGGGAAATTTTTCGTTGACCTGATTTTCAAGAATTATGCATATTTAGTGTAATATTTAGTGAAATCTTTGAAAATCTTCTCCTCTGAAATCACTGGGCCAATTGGAATGAAATTTTGTGTGGAAGGTCCCTACGTCTGCCTGATAAGGGTTGTACCAGGCAACCCGGCCTGGCATTCAAGATGGCCGTCAAAACTAAAAATAGAAAAAAAAACCAAAAATGACCATTGTGGATCTTTTTTTCCACCAATTGAGCTCAAATTTTAAATATAGAAAGTATACTGTGTGTGATTCAAAATATATGTTTTTTTCTGAGAAAATTTTTTTAACCTAATTTTCAAGAAATATGCAAATTAGGTGTAATATTTAGTAAAAATCTTTTCCTCTAAAACCACTGGGCGAATTGGAACCAAACTTCGTGTGGAAGGTTCCTACATCGGCCTGAAAAAAAGTTTGAACCAGTCTAAGATGCCTGTGGTTACTATATATATATATATATATATATATATATATATATATATATATATATATATATATATATATATATATATATATATATATATATATAAATAGCCATTGTGGATCCATTCTAAGCTCAACTGGCTAAACCCAGCTGAGTTTATGGCATAGCGAAGCATGCCTGCATGTGTGTGCTGCAAAGTAGGCTTCATTGAAGCAAAGATGGTCATAAGCTCAATTAATTTCCCATCCTTAGCTGATGAACCAATTATGGTTACCACATCACATTGTCTTACAGGGGCCACAGTGGTCGAGTGGTCTTAAGCATTCTATGTTACGGATCACAGCGCCTCTCACCCCTGACATTGTGCATTAACGTCCCAGTGGCGCTAGCTCTTGATCTTTGAAAATTTGTCAGTTAACTTGCTGCTTGGTCGCTGTTTTCTTCGATACTCCAGTGTCTTCCACCATTTCCAAAACTGACAGTCTCCGTATAAGTGAAATATTCTTGAGTTGAACGTTAAACAGCATTACAATCAAAAACAAACATTGTCTTACATATGCAGCCAGTTGGGCCTCTTGTTAGTTTTTACTCTGCTGTGCACCAAAAATAAAAACAACAACAACAACAACAACAACAAATAAAAAAAAAAAAAAAAAAAAAAAAAAAAAAAAAAAAAAAAAAAACAACCGAATTAGCAACAAAGCCGGTAGTTTTGACTATACTATTTGTCTGCATATTTAATACATAGTCTATTAAGTTTACTTCGATAAATTCGACATTCTGAAAATGCGATATTCAAGTTCTAATTGCTATATGCCAAAAAATCAATAAGGAACACTGTCCTTTATACATTGTTTCGAACACAAATTCAGGCTGGAATAAGAATAGATGTACGAGTTATTTAATCAATAAGGTAGAAAATACGAACTAGGAAATAATTTATGTTTAGTGTCGGTGTAGAACGGACACAGCGATCTTTTAATCATGCATGGTTTCTTTAGCTGGTCTGATGATGTTATTGATTGGATCACGGAAACATCATACGGTTTGTGGTATGCTGCTTTGTGTGGTGAAAAATGACTGTCAATACAACAAAATGTTTATTTATATATGTTATCACCAGTAAAAGAAATAGTTTAAAAAATCAGTTTTACTTCGAATATAACTTGCTTTTCATCTGGTAACGGTAAGTAATATTAAAGCGCTTTTATAGTGTAATTAAATGATTAACATAATTACATTTATCATTGCCATTTGTATTAAACATAGCACTATGAACATGTAATTTGACATTAAAACAACTGAGCAGTTTAAAAAAAAGCATAAATACGCTTTTTCAAAATCAAATATTCGCTAGGTCGGAGTCGTGTAACTAAGACATTAAAACACCCATAGTAAGTATCTTCTAACAGTAAAGTAGCGCAGAATTTTTTATGATGAAAAGGTTAGAATGACCGTCAAAATTGAGTCCAGATAAAAGATCAAGGTAATGACCTCGTTTGGTTTTTTTTTTTTTTTTGCACTTTTAGGTTATTTTCTTGAAATCTATAAAAGATAGATAACACAATAAATTGCAAAAATGCATGACACAATCTATCAAGGTACCAAGTTTTGGAACAATAATGATAATGCATGTAGGATTTGTTGCTCTTTTTTGCAAATTAAGCTGTCTTGTGTACAATGATACCGTAGGTATTGATATAACAATCATTTTGATACGATGCTTTTACCGGTATCTGGGCACTTGGATAAAATAATTGATTGCATTAACAATTTTCATTGAATGACTTAGATATTGCGTATTAAGAAAAGTATTTTATTGAAATATTGTAATTCAACCCTCATTGAAAATACATGTAGATAAATCCACGAACCCCCTTGTTTCCTCATGTTTCAAGTCATATTGAATTTTTTCCCAATGGTTCTCTATACATGCTGTACACATGGTAAGTAATCACAGATCAGTGAGTGTTCACAAATTAAAAATTCCTTTAAGTTTCCGACTGTCGTAGAAAAGAATTGACGGGATTTCCCCGATTTTTCCGTCTTTTTTTGTTGTTGGGGTCTAACGTCCTCAGCGAACTTGAAAGAATTTAAAAGTGAATTTCTTCATTGGATTCCTACATTTCATTTTATTTATAATCAAGTGGTTTAAAACATTCAAGCGCCTTGTAGGTCAGTAGGGCAGTCGCGTCACCAATGTTTGTAAATAAGGTCAGGTACATGGATACTTTACTGACTTAGTGTCACTGATGAGGAATGAATTTCCCAAATGTGCGCATCTGGCACATCAAAATTTAACTGGTATTTGTATGACATATTTACTACCCCTGAGCGGGTACCGCTGCTGTTGGAGTAAATCTCCCCGAGGGTATCCATAACTCAGTAGGCAGTACTCTGTGCTGTCAGAAAATGTACCATTTAACAAAATTTTCAGTCGTTTGAAATTTAAAATTTATTTAAAACTAAGGTTTGTTCCCTCATGCAAAGCATTCCTTAGCTGGATTTGGATTTATATAATTTTGAAACTTTAGATTCATTATTTACAACTGTTTGGCTTATATTTTTTATGTATCAACTTTTTCGGTCTTAGTGTCACTGATGAGGAATGAATTTCCGAAATGTGCGCATCTGGCACATCAAAATTTAACTGGTATTTGTATGACATATTTACTACCCCTGAGCGGGTACCGCTGCTGGTGGAGTAAATCTCCCCGAGGGTATCCATAACTCAGTAGGCAGTACTCTGTGCTGTCAGAAAATGTACCATTTAACAAAATTTTCAGTCGTTGAAAATTTAAAATTTATTTAAAACTAAGGTTTGTTCCCTCATGCAAAGCATTCCTTAGCTGGATTTGGATTTATATAATTTTGAAACTTTAGATTCATTATTTACAACTGTTTGGCTTATATTTTTTATGTATCAACTTTTTCGGTCTTAGTGTCACTGATGAGGAATGAATTTCCGAAATGTGCGCATCTGGCACATCAAAATTTAACTGGTATTTGTATGACATATTTACTACCCCTGAGCGGGTACCGCTGCTGGTGGAGTAAATCTCCCCGAGGGTATCCATAACTCAGTAGGCAGTACTCTGTGCTGTCAGAAAATGTACCATTTAACAAAATTTTCAGTCGTTTAAAATTTAAAATTTATTTAAAACTAAGGTTTGTTCCCTCATGCAAAGCATTCCTTAGCTGGATTTGGATTTATATAATTTTGAAACTTTAGATTCATTATTTACAACTGTTTGGCTTATATTTTTTATGTATCAACTTTTTCGGTCTTAGTGTCACTGATGAGGAATGAATTTCCGAAATGTGCGCATCTGGCACATCAAAATTTAACTGGTATTTGTATGACATATTTACTACCCCTGAGCGGGTACCGCTGCTGGTGGAGTAAATCTCCCCGAGGGTATCCATAACTCAGTAGGCAGTACTCTGTGCTGTCAGAAAATGTACCATTTAACAAAATTTTCAGTCGTTTAAAATTTAAAATTTATTTAAAACTAAGGTTTGTTCCCTCATGCAAAGCATTCCTTAGCTGGATTTGGATTTATATAATTTTGAAACTTTAGATTTATTATTTACAACTGTTTGGCTTATATTTTTTATGTATCAACTTTTTCGGTCTTAGTGTCACTGATGAGGAATGAATTTCCGAAATGTGCGCATCTGGCACATCAAAATTTAACTGGTATTTGTATGACATATTTACTACCCCTGAGCGGGTACCGCTGCTGGTGGAGTAAATCTCCCCGAGGGTATCCATAACTCAGTAGGCAGTACTCTGTGCTGTCAGAAAATGTACCATTTAACAAAATTTTCAGTCGTTGAAAATTTAAAATTTATTTAAAACTAAGGTTTGTTCCCTCATGCAAAGCATTCCTTAGCTGGATTTGGATTTATATAATTTTGAAACTTTAGATTCATTATTTACAACTGTTTGGCTTATATTTTTTATGTATCAACTTTTTCGGTCTTAGTGTCACTGATGAGGAATGAATTTCCGAAATGTGCGCATCTGGCACATCAAAATTTAACTGGTATTTGTATGACATATTTACTACCCCTGAGCGGGTACCGCTGCTGGTGGAGTAAATCTCCCCGAGGGTATCCATAACTCAGTAGGCAGTACTCTGTGCTGTCAGAAAATGTACCATTTAACAAAATTTTCAGTCGTTTAAAATTTATTTAAAACTAAGGTTTGTTCCCTCATGCAAAGCATTCCTTAGCTGGATTTGGATTTATATAATTTTGAAACTTTAGATTCATTATTTACAACTGTTTGGCTTATATTTTTTATGTATCAACTTTTTCGGTCTTAGTGTCACTGATGAGGAATGAATTTCCGAAATGTGCGCATCTGGCACATCAAAATTTAACTGGTATTTGTATGACACATTTACTACCCCTGAGTGGGTACCGCTGCTGGTGGAGTAAATCTCCCCGAGGGTATCCATAACTCAGTAGGCAGTACTCTGTGCTGTCAGAAAATGTACCATTTAACAAAATTTTCAGTCGTTTAAAATTTAAAATTTATTTAAAACTAAGGTTTGTTCCCTCATGCAAAGCATTCCTTAGCTGGATTTGGATTTATATAATTTTGAAACTTTAGATTTATTATTTACAACTGTTTGGCTTATATTTTTTATGTATCAACTTTTTCGGTCTTAGTGTCACTGATGAGGAATGAATTTCCCAAATGTGCGCATCTGGCACATCAAAATTTAACTGGTATTTGTATGACATATTTACTACCCCTGAGCGGGTACCGCTGCTGGTGGAGTAAATCTCCCCGAGGGTATCCATAACTCAGTAGGCAGTACTCTGTACTGTCAGAAAATGTACCATTTAACAAAATTTTCAGTCGTTGAAAATTTAAAATTTATTTAAAACTAAGGTTTGTTCCCTCATGCAAAGCATTCCTTAGCTGGATTTGGATTTATATAATTTTGAAACTTTAGATTCATTATTTACAACTGTTTGGCTTATATTTTTTATGTATCAACTTTTTCGGTCTTAGTGTCACTGATGAGGAATGAATTTCCGAAATGTGCGCATCTGGCACATCAAAATTTAACTGGTATTTGTATGACATATTTACTACCCCTGAGCGGGTACCGCTGCTGGTGGAGTAAATCTCCCCGAGGGTATCCATAACTCAGTAGGCAGTACTCTGTGCTGTCAGAAAATGTACCATTTAACAAAATTTTCAGTCGTTTAAAATTTATTTAAAACTAAGGTTTGTTCCCTCATGCAAAGCATTCCTTAGCTGGATTTGGATTTATATAATTTTGAAACTTTAGATTCATTATTTACAACTGTTTGGCTTATATTTTTTATGTATCAACTTTTTCGGTCTTAGTGTCACTGATGAGGAATGAATTTCCGAAATGTGCGCATCTGGCACATCAAAATTTAACTGGTATTTGTATGACATATTTACTACCCCTGAGCGGGTACCGCTGCTGGTGGAGTAAATCTCCCCGAGGGTATCCATAACTCAGTAGGCAGTACTCTGTGCTGTCAGAAAATGTACCATTTAACAAAATTTTCAGTCGTTTAAAATTTAAAATTTATTTAAAACTAAGGTTTGTTCCCTCATGCAAAGCATTCCTTAGCTGGATTTGGATTTATATAATTTTGAAACTTTAGATTCATTATTTACAACTGTTTGGCTTATATTTTTTATGTATCAACTTTTTCGGTCTTAGTGTCACTGATGAGGAATGAATTTCCGAAATGTGCGCATCTGGCACATCAAAATTTAACTGGTATTTGTATGACACATTTACTACCCCTGAGCGGGTACCGCTGCTGGTGGAGTAAATCTCCCCGAGGGTATCCATAACTCAGTAGGCAGTACTCTGTGCTGTCAGAAAATGTACCATTTAACAAAATTTTCAGTCGTTTAAAATTTAATTAAAACTAAGGTTTGTTCCCTCATGCAAAGCATTCCTTAGCTGGATTTGGATTTATATAATTTTGAAACTTTAGATTCATTATTTACAACTGTTTGGCTTATATTTTTTATGTATCAACTTTTTCGGTCTTAGTGTCACTGATGAGGAATGAATTTCCGAAATGTGTGCATCTGGCACATCAAAATTTAACTGGTATTTGTATTACATAGTTACAACCCCTGAGCGGGTACCGCTGCTGATGGAGTAAATCTCCCCGAGGGTATCCATAACTCAGTAGGCAGTACTCTGTGCTGTCAGAAAATGTACCATTTAACAAAATTTTCAGTCGTTTAAAATTTAAAATTTATTTAAAACTAAGGTTTGTTCCCTCATGCAAAGCATTCCTTAGCTGGATTTGGATTTATATAATTTTGAAACTTTAGATTCATTATTTACATCAAATTACTGCACTGGTTTGCTTTCTTTTTCATATGATGGCTAAAAAAAATCAAATTAGAGCAGAATATTAACACAGCCGACATGTCCCTGTTTCCGAACGGTCACATTAACGCACTAGTTGCGCAGAATCCGGTCATAAGCAAAGACCGTTGACTAAGCTGTTTATAATTCAAGGTCACAGTTTTCAACATAAAGTTCATTGCTTAAAAAAGAAAAGAAAAAGTCAGTTATCCGAAAACGATAGAGTTTTTGAAAAGGCATGTATATTACGTGTATTTGTTTCGATGGATTGATTTATTATGGGAGAGGTTTGTTTAGAGGGATTATTATATTATGAGAGAGGATTTGTTTTGAGGAATTGATATATTATGATAGAGGTTTTGTTTTGAGGGATTGATATATTATAGGAGATGATTTGTTTTGAGGGATTTGAGGGATTGATATATCATGGGAGAGGTTTTGTTTTGAGGGATTGATTTATTATGGGAGAGGATTTGTTTCGATGGATTGATATATTATGGTATGGGAGAGGTTTGTCTTGAGGAATTGATATATTATGAGAGAGAATTTGTTTTGATGGATTTGAGGGGTTGATATATTATGGGAGAGGGTTTGTTTTGATTCATTGAGATATTATGGAAGAGGATTTTTTTTAGGGATTTAAGGGATTGATATATTGTGGGAGAGTTTTTGTTTTGAAGAATTGATACATTACGGGAGTGTTATTGTTTTAAGGGATTGATATATTATGGGAGAGGTTTTGTTTTTAGGAATTGACATATTATGAGAGAAGTTTTGTTTTGAGGGATTGATATATTGTGGGAGAGTTTTTGTTTTGAGGGATTGATATATTATAGGAGAGGTTTTGTTTTTAGGAATTGATATATTATGGAAGAAGTTTTGTTTTGAGGGATTGATATATTATGAGAGAGGATTTGTTTTGAGAGATTGAAATATTAGGGGAGAGGTTTTGTTTTGAGGGATTGATATATTAGGGGAGAGGTTTTGTTTTTAGGGATTAATTTATTATGGGAGAGGATTTGTTTCGATGGATAGATATATTATGGTATGGGAGAAGTTTGTCTTGAGGGATTGATGTATATAATGAGAGAGGATTTGTTTTGAGGTGTTGATATATTAGGGGAGAGGTTTTGTTTTGAGGGATTGATTTATTATGAGAGAGGATTTGTTTCGATGGATTGATATATTATGGTATGGGAGAGGTTTGTCTTGAGGGATTGATATATTATGGTAGAGGATTTGTTTTCAGGGATTTGAGGAATTGATATATTAAGGGTGAACATTCAAGATTGATTTCAATGATAAAAACTTAAGTGGTAATTGTATGTAAACAAGGATTGAATCAAACAAGTAATTACAAATTTTCGACCACTTATTTCACCCGTTTTTGATTGTTTTTGTGGTTTTTATCTTAACGTGATTTTCTGAAACATTTACACGCATTATGTAAAATATCTTTTCTTGTAGTCTTCAAAATGCAAGTAATTCAAGAGGAGTTGAAAGGGAACTTCCAAATGTAGCGGTAATATATAACAGTAAGATGGGAGGTGTTGACCTATCAGACATTTCCTACTATTCCCCAGAGATAAGATCAGTGAAAATGTGGAAAAAAGTGTTGATGAAATTGCTTTCAAGAGTCATTGGTAAGGTGTAATTCTGTAGCAAAGATTTAAAGCTGTGTGAAGTTGCTATAACACATTCTTAACCGTAAAGTCTCAAATAACTGCAATATTCCGGATGCGGCTTTAAACATTAACTCGGTCACTCTTAAATAGTATTTAAAGTTTATACATGTACTGCAACCTTTATATTTATCAATGCTTTATGTAAAATATTGATTGTTTTCATGGTTTATAGTTTAAAAACAAAACATTTATAGTTCAAAACCCGAGAATCATGGTTTGATTCGGATATTTCTGCTTTTTTCAAACTCTGTGCATGGTAAACGTATGACAAATTTGTTAACTTACAATTGAAGACAAGAGAAAAATGGTTCTTCCTAATTTTTAATATCTGAATAATTTTTTAAAAATAATTTTAATAATTATACAAGATATTGACACTTGCTTAATTGTCCAACGTTTAGGTCCCCTGTATTAGGGAATGTTTTTCACATTTGAAGTCACATTTTGAATACTAATTACCTCTAGACAGAAGTAGAAACACTGCTGCAAGGAAACTTTTACACAATTTTATAATTATCTTTTTAAAACCAACTCCTACATCTTGTACACACAAGTACGCATGTTACATAAGAAGATGAGAAGACTGGAATTTACTGTTAGTGTAGTTCAGGGGTTAATTGGCCATTTTAGGGAGGGAAGGAAAAGCAGAGGTAGAAAATTGGGACAACTGAAACCTTGTCGTCTCCTCGAAAGGCACTTAAAAATGCCTTCCATTTGAAACTGTAACAGACTTTTCAAACCTTTTCACAATTCTCTTAACATGATGCCTTTCCAATTTTCCACAATTAGGGTATTTTTTCATCATTTCATTAATGACAACAGCTGGTGATTAAAACTGATAATAAAGCTTCACTATTTGGGCCTCAGATGTGTTAACAGGGTTTATTATTTAATTTGACCTCATGACCTATTGACACAACATAACCAGAAAAAATTTCAGCCAGCTTTTGTCAAGAGGATCATTCTGACTAAGTTTGATGAAGATTGGACAAAAATTGAGCCATCAGATGTGTTAACCAGTTTTTTATAATTTGACCTAGTGACCTCCTAGTGACCAAACATGGGCCATATACGAACTTAAGCTAGCTTTTGTCAAGAGGATCATTCTGAGTAGGTTAAATAAAGATTGTACTAATATTGATGGCTCATGGTGTTAACAAGGTTTTTCTATTATTTGACCTAGTGACCTACTTATCGACCAAACATGGCCCATATACGAACTTAAGCTAGCTTTGGACAAGAGGATCAATCTGAGAATGTTTGATGAAGATCAAATTGGGGCCTCAGGAGTGTTAACAAGGTTTTTCTATTATTTGACCTAGTGACCTACTTATTGACCCAACATGGCCCATATACAAACTAGAGCTAGCTTTTGTTTAATGAAGATTGCACTCAAATTGGGGCCTCAGGAGGGTTAACAAGGTTTTTCTGGAATATGACCTTGTGACCTACTTTTTGACCCAACAGTGTCCATATACGAACTTGAGCTAGGTTTTGCTAAAAGGATCATTCTGACAATGTTTGATAAAGATTTCACTCAATTTAGGGCCTCAGAAGTGTTAACAAGGTTTTTCTATTGTTTGACCTAGTGACCTACTTATTGACCCAACATGGCCCATATACGAATTTAAGCTAGCTTTGGACAAGAGGATCAATTTAACAATGTTTGATGAAGATTGCACTCAAATTTGGCCATCAGAAGTGTTAACAAGGTTTTTCTATTATTTGACCTAGTGACCTACTTATTGATCCAACATGGCACATATACGAACTTGAGCTAGCTTTTGTCAAGAGGATCATTCTGAGCAAGTTTGATGAAGACTGCACTCAAATTGCGGCCTCAGGAGTGTTAACGATCAAAAGTTGACGCACGACGCACGACGGACGACACACGTCGCACGACGGACAATGACTCATCACAATAGCTCAATTGAGCACTTTGTGCTCAGGTGAGCTAAAAAACAGAAGTCGGATGCCGAAAAGCTGCGTGATGTTTTTAGATGCAAGGCAAAGGATTTTCTAAAACAGCTTTGAAATTAAATTAATCACGTTCTATTTTCTTTTTTCCCCCTTATCCTTGTTTTTCTAAAATCTGAATGATTGATATGGCCTCTTCTCTTGATCATAAAAAAGTCAGTTTTCAAACATTGGCATCAATCTGAAATTGTGTGTCAAGATGGGTACACCTGCGAAATGAAGACGGGTAGAATTAACGATAAGAACTACGGATTACAACTACGATGACAATGTATGCACATTGTTTCATTGTTAGATTTGTTTTACATAAAAATAAATTATAAATAACATTTAAAATATCACTTTACAAGATGTAAGTGTTAACAAACACGATCGAACGCACACACATGAATATACTATTTATAATAACCATATCCGGTTACTGACTTAATTCTGACCTGGTAACGGTTTGGAACCAACCGGTTTCGAATCCGTTTTTTTTAAACTCTGAAAACCGACACCTCTATAAACCGACCAAAATGACCGGTCCCGTAGAGTGTCGGTTTACGGAAGTTTCATTGTATTATGGGAGAGGAATTAGTTTGAGGGATTGGAATGAAAAAGGAGAGGATTTGTTTTGAAGGAATGAAGGGGCGAGGTTTTGTTTTGAGGGATTGATATATTATCAGAGAGGATTTGCTTTGAGGGATATGGGGGATTGATATATTATGGGAGAGGAATTGTTTTTAGGGATTTATGTATTATAAGAGAGGATTTGTTTTGAGGGATTGATATATTATGAGAGAGGTTTTGTTTTGAGGAAAAGATAATTTATGGGAGATGATTTGTTTTGAGGGATTGATAATTATGGGAGAGGATTTTCTTAAGGGATTTGAGGGATTGAAATATTGTTGGAGTGGATTTGTTTTGAGGCATTGATATATTATGGGAGAGGCTTTATTTTGAGGGATTTATATATAATGGGTGAGGTTTTGTTTTGAGCGATTTATATTTTATGGGAGAGGTTTTGTTTTGAGCGATTTATATATTATGGGAGAAGATTTGTTTTAAGGGATTTGAGAGATTTATATATGATAGGAAATATTTTTTGATATATTTGAGCAATTGATATATAATGGGACAGGAATTGTTTTGCAGGAATTGTTTTGAGGGATTAATATATTATAGGAGAGGATTTGTTTTGAGGGCTTTGAGGAATTGATATATTATGGGAGCGGATTTGTATTAAGGGATTTGAGGAATTGATATATTATGGGAAAGGATTTGTTTTGAGGGATTTAAAGAATTGATATATTATGAGAGGATTTGTTTTCAGGAATTGATGTATTATGGGAGAGGATTTGTTTTAAGGGATTTGAGGGATTGATATATTATGGGAGAGGATTTTTTTTAAGGCATTTATATTTTATAGCAGAGGATTTGTTTTGAAGGACTGATATATTATAGGAGAAGATTTGTTTTAAGGGATCTGAGGAATTTATATATATATGGGAGAGTATTTTTTGAGGAATTGATATATTATGGGAGAGGATTTGGTTTGAGGGATTGAGATATTATGGGAGAGGATTTGTTTTGAGGGATTTGAGGGATCTAATGCTATGGGAGATGTTTTGTTTTGAGGGATTGATATATTATGAGAGAGGATTTGGTTTGAGGGATTGATATATTATGAGAGAGGATTTGTTTGATGGATTTGAGGGATTTATATGCTATGGGAGATGTTTTGTTTTGAGGGATTGATATATTATGGGAGAGGTTTTGATTTGAGGGATTGATATATTTTGGGAGAGGTTTTGTTTTTAGGGATTGATATATTATTAGAGAGGATTTGAATTGAGGGATTTGAGGCATTTATATATTATGGGAGAGGATTTGTTTTGAGGGATTGATATATGATGGGAGAGGTTTTGTTTTAAGGGATTGATATATTATGAGAGAGGATTTTTTTGGGGATTTGAGGGATTGATATATTATGGGAGAGGTTTTGTTTTGAGGGATTGATATATTATGGGGGAGATTTTGTTTTGACGGATTGATATATTATGGGAGAGGATTTGTATTGAGATATTTGTGGGATTTCAGGGATTTATATAATATTGGAGAGGATTTGTTTTGAGAAATTCATATATTATGATAGGATTTGTTTTGAGGGATTCGAGGAATTTATATATTTTGGTATAATAAAAACTTTCGAAAACCGACACCTCCGTATTCCGAACACCGAAATAATTTGTCACCCCAAATCGGCTTCTTTAACAGTAAATAAACTTCCGAATACCGACATTAGCTGTGGAACGAATAACGTTTGAATGTTCACGAATGTCTGCACGTGACGAGAACTCATATAACCGTGGGCTATGTATAACACCTGTTTATCTACGTTCGATGTTTACTTAATACATTAACTTATTAATTATAAGATACATGTATCTGTATCGTATGTAATTTTAAAATAAACAAACGTGTTTAAACTTTTTATTAAAATATGCGTTGTTAATATTAAAAAAAATAGAAGTCGGATGCCGAATAGCTGCGTGATGTTTTTAGATGCAAGGCAAAGGATTTTCTAAAATCAATACAGCTTTGAAATTAAAAAAATCATGTTCTATTTTCTTTTTTTTTCTTTTCCTTGTTTTTTTAAAATCTGAATGATTGATATGGCCTCTTCTCTTGATCATAAAATAGTCAGTTTTCAAACATCGGCATCAATCTGAAATTGTGTTTCAAGATGGGTACACCTGCGAAATGAAGACGGGTAGAATTAACGATAAGAACTACGTATTACAACTACGATGACAATGTATGCACATTATTTTATGAGGGATTGATATATTATAGGAAAGGTTCTGTTTTGAGGTATTGATATATTAGAGGGATTGATTTATTATGGGAAAGGAATTATTTTGAGGGATTTATATATTATAGGAGAGGTTCTGTTTTGAGGGATAGATATATTATAAAGGAGTATTTGTTTTGAAGAATTGCTATATCATAGTAGAGGATTAATTATATGAGAGGATTTGTTTTGGGGGATAGAAGATTTGTCAAGGAATTGACATATTATAGGAAAGGGTTTGTTCTCAGGGATATATATATATTATTGGGGAAGATATGTTTAAAGGTATTTGAGGGATTGATATATTATAGGTGTGGATTTGTTTTGAGGGATTGATGTATTATAAGAAGGGTTTTGTTTTGAGGGAAAGAGGTTTTGTTTTGAGGGATTGATATATTATAGGAGAGGATTTGTTTTGAGGGATAGAGGATTTATTTTGAGGGATTGATATATGATATGAGAGGATTTGCTTTGAGGGAAAGATTTGTTTTGAAGGATTGATATATTATAGGAGATGATGCCGTCTGAGGGATTGATATATTATAGGAGAGTATTTGTTTTGAAGATTTGTTACATTATAGGAGAGGATTTATTTTGAGGGTTTGATATATGATAGGAGAGGATTTGTTTTGAGGGATAGAAGATTTGTATCGAGGGATTGATATATTATCGGAAAGGATTTATTTTTAGGGATTGTTATATTATGGGAGATGGTGTGTTTTGAGGGATTGATATATTATGGGAGAGGATTTTTTTGAGGGATTGATATATTATAGCAGAGGATTTGTTTTTAAGGATTGATATAACATATAAGAGGATTTGTTTGGAGGGATTAAATATTACAGGAGGGGTTTTATTTTGAGGGATTGATATATTATAGGATAGGATTTGTTTTGAGGGATTGATATATTATAGGTGGAGATTTGTTTTTTGAAATAATATATTTCGGGAGCGGATTGGTATATACTCTTCAAATTTGCCCGATTCGCCGTAAATCTTGAAATTTATTGTCAAACATTTCAAGTTTTTTTGAAGATGACAGTAGAGATAGTTCTTTGATAATCACAAAGCTTAAAAATTGCTCCCGTAAGTCTGTTAATCGTTGCGTAAACAAATACATGAATTTGGATTATCGGCTTGTTCATAGCAAGGAATAGTCACAACATCAAGAATCTTCACTGTTTTACTATGGCATTTTCATATTTTATGATGAAGACGCCTACCATGACTTTCGTTTCTGCTTCACTCGTCTTTTCGATAAGGAAGTAAAACAGGTTATTAGAGCTGCATTAAGTTTTCCAATTTTCTGATTTTTTTTTTTTGATTTTCTAAAAATATATTTTTGTAAAAATAGATCTCTTCTAACCACGATCCGTGACATTCATTTTCTACAATTTCATTTCTTTTAGCTGTAAATAAACGGAATCCTCTGACCGTTGGTCAGTGTTTTACGATGGTAATTATGAGCTTGGAGCATGCGCACGGATGCACGGAAAAACGTAGAATCGAAGGTGAAACATGACAGATTGCATTAATTGTCCTTCATTAATATCCAGATGTATTTGAAATGGTGTTATGTATCCCTTACTAAGTCACAAATGACAAATTCAACGAAGTTCTGTGTTTAATTTATCGTATTTCTTCGTCTTGAAAGTTGTGTTTAAATGACCCGGGTTTTGATGACGTAACCATGTTCTAATATTAGATCCTAAATGCTGCATCTCGCTGGTTAAATACTGTTATTTCTGTGTTTATTTGAGCTTTTAACGTTGAACCAAATGTAACATTGTTCATTAATTCAATTGGCACCGTTTTGATTTTTTCTTTGGAAAACTTAATGCAGCTTTAATTGGGCCATGAAATAAGCACTGTCAGTTCCTTAACTTAAGTTTCTCTCACACTGTATCTACCCAAATGGTCAAAGTATTATTAGAGTATAGGATTCTTCAATTTTGATGATGTCCTCTTGAGGATAGACGTGAAATGTCTTGAAGAACTTGGAGGTGAAGGCATTTATAGGTGCTAACTATTAAATGATACGGTGTCGCCTTTTGCTCTCTAACTTTGACATTCATCACAGCTCAAGAATTTCGACCAGCTGAGTCTTCTGACCCGTAAGAAATATCATCTTAATAATAAAATATGCAGAATCTGATATATTCTCATGCTGATAGAAGTCCCATTTTTGCAACTTTTAGAATAACTGACAGTTAGAACGTTTAAACGAGATACTATGTTGTTAAAGCAAGATAACTATCTCGTTTAAACAAGATACTAACTCTAGTTAGTAATAGTAATAGATTATATCGCTTGTAATTAATATATTGCCTATTGCACTTAGAAAACAATTTTGGACATTTCCAAAGGTGAGCCTGAAGGTCCATGGGCCTCTTTTGTTTTTTCTAAAATAAATACTATATGATGTTGCCTCGGTTTTCTGAATATATGCAAAAAGATTTGTTATTTCAAGTCTTTTATTTAAAAAATACCATGAAATTCACCAAGCGAAATTAAGACCAAATTTGTGGTGAATACTGTTGGCTGTAACATAGTCAAAAAAATATCCGAGACAGCCACAGGTACCTTGAAAAACA
This sequence comes from Tegillarca granosa, assembly GCA_029721355.1. NCBI lineage: Eukaryota > Metazoa > Mollusca > Bivalvia > Arcoida > Arcidae > Tegillarca > Tegillarca granosa. The sequence continues at coordinate 23,670,231 of CM056602.1, read as the reverse complement.
TGAGATAAATAACAATTACATATCATTTTAATAAATAAAAGCTAACTAGAAATACTTGCTAGTATTGTATTTTAATCATCGTTCAAGTGACTGGCTACAACTTTTCCTCCACAGGTAACTGGCTACTAGTAGTTAACTTTTCTCCCACAAGTAACTGGCTACTAGTAGTTAACTTTTCTCCCACAAGTAACTGGCTACTAGTGGGTAACTTTTCTCCCACAAGAAACTGACTACTAGAAGCTAAGTTTTCTCCAACAAAAATTGGCTACTAGTAGGTAACTTTTCTCCCACAAGCGACTGGCTACTAGTAGCTAACTTTTCTCCCAAAAGTAACTGGCTACTAGTAGCTTACTTTACCGATCTGTAAAACAAAATATGCTCTTAACCGTCACTGCTTTCGTCAATAAACGAGAATAACAATGAGGTATTAACTTGTTTAAACGAGATTGTTATTATCTTGTTTAAACGAGTTAGTATCTTGTTTAAACTAGATAGTTATCTTGTTTAAACGAGTTAGTATCTTGTTTAAACGAGAAAGTATCTATTTTAAACAAGTTAGTAAAATCTGAAAATAATTATGTCATACAAAATAAGAGGTGCATAAATTCAATGTGTGTAGCAACACCCTGTTAATTTCCAATTGGCATTTGAAGCTGTAAGAGTTGGTTACACAAAACGGGTTCCCATTGAGAGAAATGTTGTAAAATGACAAAGTAAAACTAACTGTAAAATCCTAAAATATTTAAATAATATAGCTAAAATATGAGATGCACTTCTTCAGTGTATTTAGAAACACCCTGTAACGTTTCAGACTTGTTGGTTAAAAGCTAAAAGAGAAGTTGATTACACAAAACTTGTATCCTTCCAGAAAAATATTGTAAAATGGCTAAGTTCAACTGTTTGTTAAATCTAAAAAATAAATAATGCAGCCAAAATACGAGGCACACACCTTTATTGTATATGAAACGGCCTGAAAAGTGGGTAATTATAGGCTATAAGAGGGGTTGATTATACAAAATGGGTATCCCTCTATAAAATAAAAAAATAATTATATAATACAACACAAATAGGAGATGCACTTTTACAATGTATATAGAAACAACCTAGAAAGTCTCGACATGTTGATAAAAAGCTGTAAAAGAAGTTGATTACACAAAATTGATACCATTTATGAGAACGACAGACAGATAGTTCAAACCTATATACCACCCCGTTTGCGATGGGGTTAGACACAAAAACATTGCAAACTCAGTTGTAGCTGAAATAGTACCACATATGAAAAGGCTAAAGGATGTAGCTCAAAATATGTTCTTCCATCCATTTTATTCTTTAAAAAGCAAGTTAAGAATATCAGTTATTCTTACGACTGTGCACCTCACACTAGAAGCTATTAAAGCACGAGTCAACTCCCTGCACCTGTCAGTGACAAGCTTTATTCATGTAACAGAAATCACAACTGGTTTCAACTTTTGAAACGCAAGTAAATGACACAAATATCAAAATTATTAAACAATAACCTAAGAGGAGTAAAGGGAACAAATCAGCTATCAATGAACAAAACTGAAAAAGTGAGTGAAGAAGAAACAAGATACAATTCTATCATAATTTTTACATATAGAATCTCTTGAATTACAGTTGAATATTGTATTCAAAGGTATGCAACAACTTGTTTTGTGCAAGTCAGTTATTATCAGGATTTATAAACTGTTTATAAAACAGTTATAAAATAATAAGAATTGAACAAATACAAATGTTTCTGATCAGAACATCAATTTCGGGCTGCTATCTTGGATTTTTAATTGGCCAAGTAAAAAGATTTATAGGGGATCTTTGGAGAACACGTGTGCAAATTATGGTGCTTGTATCACCATTTGCACGATTTTTCTGTTATCCCAACACTAGTTGTACAGTTCTAACAATCAAAAATTACACTATGATAAAAAGATAGGTGCTATTTACATTTCTTATAAGTACACTCTAAATTTCCTGTTTATTTCAAATATAAATTCACCACCTCTAGTTTTCTACTTCTACATTAACCGCATTGTATCCAAATTTGTTAATTTTAAAAAAACATCCTATTGTAAAATTTCATTATTTTACTTCTCATACATGTACCTGCTCTTGTTCAGCTTCTACCTATAATTATAAAACAGCTGGACATGTTATAACGTGGAATTATCTTAATATGACTGAAAAAACAAAATTAAGATGTCCTCTATTAAAAGGTCCTAAATAAAGAGAGGCTCAAACTTTTTTGGTAGAATTTCACAACTCAGCTCTTCTGTTGAAAAGTATGCTAGACTTGGGGCTAAATTGGAAGACGTACTTAAAGACAAACTTAAATTGCCAATGTGTACAAAACCTTCTTAAATGCTCATAGACCTTGAGATTTCTCAGACATACTTAACAAATATGTTCTTGTCCCAGCTGATAAAGATTCCAACGAAATTATTCTAGTTTGTAAGAGATTTTACGTTGAAGGAGCTTGGTTAGGACAGTAAATAGGAGAATGCTACATATACCGGAAGTAATTTTTACAAAAGATGAAATTCTTTCCAACCATGGTGGAGATCTTGTCTATGAAAATGTTTCTTGATTTATCGTTAATACGGTATTGTAGAGCTTGATCCCACTACTGGAACTTTCTTCATCGAAGCAAGCTACTTAATAATAAAGTGTTGACTCGGGGATATAGCAGGTCTAGACTGAAGTTTTACGGCCGCCATCACAATTTTATTGACAAGTATGAATTCGCTGTATTTAAACTTATCCTCTATATATGTTTGACTTCAAATAGTCCCTTGTTCCTTTCGTTTAACTTGGACAGGCAGGTGCAATTAGCTGGACAGAAGGTACTTACCCTTCCGGATCTTTTGGTCTCACTTTTAAGTGAAAGTTTTCAAAGTTTTTACTTTGCTTTTGGGGTTATGATTTGGACATGAACCGAAATGTTGTCCGGTGTTTGCTATGTCATTATATATATATTTTTCAGATTACTTGAAAATGCCGATTTATACTTTGATTTTTCTGTCACTGGTGATAAAATAGTTATGCTTTTAACCATAAGTCTCATATCAAGAAACAATTGTTTTTTAAATTTCAGATTTTACATCTTGCATATCCTGACCAACAACAGTGTCTGAAAGTATCATCGTAGTTGTCGTCAATATGAAACATATTTTCCTCTTGACACCATGTATAAGGAAACTATGGAGACGATATAAAAATTATCTTGTTTTAATTTTTGTTGCGATATGTTTCATCTGGAAAACATCCTTATTATCGGATTTCAAGAAAACTTATCAAGACTTCCAAAAAAGCACTCCAATCAACAAATTTGTTTTCAAGACTTTCAGAAATATCAGTTATGTTAATGAAAGAGTGTGTGTTCAACCAGTTTTACAGCTGTATCATCCGTCAATTAATAAATATTTCTACAATACGAAACCATTGCATTGTAATAGCGATAAAAACTGGGTTTTCATAAATAATGGTACGTTATATATATCAGCAGAGGCACAAAAAATACACGGACACATTTCATGCTATTATGCTCCTATCTACAGAAAACTAGGAGATAGTGAATATATTAGTGGTAAGCCAGTGAAAATGTCAAAAAACTTCGTGACGATTCCTACGGATTTCTTGAAAGTATTTTGCATTGCTAAAGATGGCAATCGATATTTTAATATCCATGCAGGGATTGCGTATAACAAAACAATACACACGCGTTTGGATAAGCATAAAGACAAAAGAGGCATGGGCGTAAGTGTGCTGATGTTTGGTTTCGATTCTGTATCCCGATTGACTTGGATTCGGAAATTACCAAAAACATACAATTATTTTACAAAAACTTTAGACGGAATTGTTCTTGAAGGTTATAACATTGTAGGCGATGGAACACCACAAGCACTTCTTCCCATCCTAACAGGTAGAACAGAAATGGAACTTCCGGAATCAAGACGGGGAAAACCTAAAGCCAAATTCGTTGACGAATATCCCTGGATCTGGAAATATTACAAAAACTCTGGCTATGTTACACAGTGGACTGAAGATATGGCGAATATAGGTACATTTAACTATAGGATGAAAGGTTTTGTACATCAGCCTGTTGACCATTACATGCGACCATTTTACCTTTCTGCAGAAAAAATGTTCACATTCAACCGTCCGTATTGTTTGGGGTCCTCCCAGAGACACAAAGTTTTGTTAAACTGGTTAAGAGACGGTTTCGAGATGTATGGATCAAAGCGGAAATTTATATTTGGATTTCATTCTGAATATAGTCATGAAAACTCTAACAATTTACAATGGGCAGATGACGACTTGGTCAATTTCCTTAAATATCTCCAGGAAAGTGGGCATCTCAATAACACAATACTTATATTAATGAGTGACCATGGTGCCAGATTTCATGCAATAAGAGAGACATTACAAGGGAAAATTGAAGAAAGAATGCCATTTTTTGCATTTATATTTCCGACATGGTTTAAAGACAGGTATAGAAAAGCATTTGATAATTTTATGACAAATTCGAAAACATTATCAACACCATTTGATATATTTGAAACGTTAAAAGATATTTTGTATTACACCAACTCCAGAAAAGTTCAATTAGATAACCGAGGAATAAGCCTTTTTAACCTTATTCCGAAAAATAGAGATTGTCTTCATGCCCATATAGCTACGCATTGGTGTGCATGTCTCCACTTATCAAACGTGGAATTATCTAGTAGGTTTACTCAGAATGCTGCAAAGGAGGCTATAAAGTTTATAAATAGCTTGACATTGCCACACAGAAAAAAATGTTTTGAATTAACAATCAACAGAATAATAAAAAATCAGATTTTTAAATTAAATAAAAATTTGACTTTATATAAAGGAAGTAAGGATGAAGATGGACGAATAATTGATTTAAAATCATTACCATCAAAAGACACTGATAATAAAGTATACCAAATAACTCTCCTTACAAAACCAGGGAGCGGCAAGTATGAGTTGACTTACCTACATAAAGAAGATGTTGATAGTTTTATCTTTAACGTGGATGAAATCAGTCGCATAAACAAATATGGCAATTCAGCCAATTGTATTGGTCATGTTTACCCACAATTAAGACAGTATTGTTATTGTAAAACACATGTATAGTGTATGTAGAATGAAATATAAACATAAAACGCGCGAGAAAGTGAAAAACCCAATCATAATTAAAACTAGCTTAGTTATATGGACGAGCTCAAAACAAAGGTCCTTTCCAGCCTTGGAAATTGACATGTCATTTGAGCCTAACAAAAGTCTTAGAATGTCAAATGTGTTAATTACGGAAGCCGACACGTGCCACCTGAAAAATAAATTATGCGGTAATTACGACTTAGTATCTCGTAATTACGACTTAGTTATGTCGGAATTACGAGATAGTAAGTCGTAATTACGGCTTAATCTTGTCGTGATTACGACTTAGTTATGTCGTACTTACGACTTACTATCTCGTAATTACGACTTAGTATCTATGGTGGCTTATTTCTGACATCGACATAATTTTAGTCGACATAAAATTATCTCAAGATGTCGACTTAATGTCTTGACAAATCAAGAAAATATCATGGAAAGTTGTGATACTATGGTGGCTTATTTCTGACATCGACATAAATTTAGTCGACATAAAATTTTCACGACTTGTCGACTTATTATCATGACAAGTCGAGATAATATAATGGAAAGTTGTGATACCAAAATAAAAAGTTGAGATATATAACGCGACATGTCGCGATACTTATGTTGACCAGTCGTGATAATTATCTCGATATCTCGACTTATTTTTATCGCGGCCAGTCGTGTTACTTATCTAAAATGTCTATTTTGGTATCACAACTTTCCATGATAATATCTTGACTTGTCAAGATATCAAGTCGATATGTCGAGATATTAAGTCGACATGTTGAGATAATTTTATGTCGACTAAAATTATGTCGATGTCAGAAATAAGCCACCATATGATACCAAAATAAAAAGTTGAGATAAATAACACGACATGCCGCGATACTTATGTTACAAAGTAACAAAAAATAAGTCGCGATATGAATATAATTATCATGACTGATCAACATACCTATCGCGACATGTCCTGTTATTACATCAACTTTCCATGATATTATCTCGACTTGTCACGATATTATGTCGACATGTTGAGATAATCTTATGTCGACTAAAATTATGTCGATGTCAGAAATAAGCCACCATAAGTATCTCGTAATTACGACTTACGATCGTGTCGTATTAACAACTTAGTATCTCGTAATTACGACTTAGTCATGTATATAATGGTACTATTACGTGTTTGTTCGCTTGTCGAAGGCTAGTTGTTTTCTCCGGGCACTCTGACTCTTCCACCATTGTAGAACATAAATTGATAATTTAACACAAATTTAATAGAATACATACTGAAAAGACACTTATTGTTTTTAAGTTCTGATAACAGCAACTGTCTAGTATAAATTTCTTTCATACACTGCATCATCTGGCTAAGCATAACCATTTTGTTATAAAAGCAAAAGACAGGTCCCTCACAGTTTCACCATATGATACTATACTTTTTAGGGCAGTTTCTTCAGTGCATACATATATTTCTCTCTGATCTACTGACCAAAGACGGTGCTGTTTTCTGTTTATAAATATAAATTTCTAAAAATTGATTGATCGGTGATTTCGAAACAACCGTACTGTACTCTGGAGATCCGAGACGTCCTGATTTAGAATTTAGAAATAAAATATTAAGAAAATAATTCTACCCTGAAGGGATTAGTTTGAGCCCTCTGGTTGGATAATAAATCAGGTATTATGACGGATAGAACTTTTTTAATTAAAAACATAGATATATTTTCTATGACATGTTTAAACAATAAATCTTGATGAAAAGAAAGTAACTGACAATAACGAACACCGCTAAAATCTGTTAATTAAATACTTGAAAAGACACGAGAATTAACGTAACTTTGAAGGCCTAACTTAAGCCTTCAGAAAATAAGTAATTCCGGCTCAAGATTACATGTATGTAAAATAGAGATAATGAAATAAAATCAGGTAAAATAGTAAGGAAAATTATAATACAAAATATAAAAGTAACAATTTTGATAAAAATAGGATAAAATTAAAACTGTTGAAATGCGGCCAAAATGTGCATGGTTACAATTAAATTAAAAAGTGGTTTATGAAAGGATCGTTATGTCAAATCCTGTGTCTATAAAATGTGCGATTATGGATTAAATGAGAATTCCATAATTCGATAATTCATTCAGGATAAAAATAGCACCATCGGTCAAATCGGAGTTATTCTTCCTCTTCGTTTATTTTAACCGTTTTAATTTTTTTTAGTGTAGATTTACTAATCAAAATTCGATGTGTTATCAATAAAAAGCATAAAGTTCAGCATGGAACATACCAAGTCTTAAAGATGTCCTCACTAAATAATTAATTTTTGACTTATGTTTCATATTTAATTATACCTATAAATGTTGCGCCATTGCTTTATATGCTGTATTTCGCATTATTACTTACGCGGAAGTTATGCGATATTACGGGAGGTTACACCAAAGTTACGCGTTAGTTCGCAAAATAAAATGTTCTACTTAGCCCAATAGGCTTTCGTAGGCAACATAATCATATCGTAATTACGACATAACTAAGTCGTAATTACGAGATACTAAGTCGTTATTACGACATAACTAAGTCATAATTACGACATACTAAGTCGAGAATATCAAAAAAATAAAAAAAAATTGAGAAAGTTATTTTTTTATAGGTGGCACCTGTAGTAAATTGTCATATTTAAGCAAATTTCAGTATGATCGATGAAAGAATGAGCTAATACACGGAAAAATCACTCTATCAACAAAAGTCTGTTAATAGATAAACATAAAGTTCCATCAAGATAGGTAAAGCAGTGGCAAAAAAAAAAAAAAAACAAAAAAAAAAACGGTTTTAATAAAATATAAACTAGCATTAGGTTATAGGGTTATAGGGTATGTTTTAATTTATGTTAGAATACATCTGACCCCGAGAGAGCGTTTGTTCCAATCATCTTGATGCTACTTTTAAGTTATTTTAATCATAAAATTTAATGAATTTAATCATAAAAATACATTTAAAAAAGTGGTATATGACAGCGCAATGTTTCGCACGAGCGAGTTGGGTTAAATTTGTAATACGTCCACTTGCTAGTATGCATAGAATCCTAGATCCGCCATCAGATGCTCTTGCATGATTTTTCTTAGGTTTATAAGCTATGTACTAAACATTTATATTTAAATCAAAACAAATCAACAACTGATTTGTATTTTAAGTCATCCTTGTAACAAGGTTTCTTGTGTTGCATGTACTAAATATTGACTTTTTTTAGTTTTTTTGGAAATGAAGTATTTAAAATTAAGAAAAAACACATGACTTAAATACAGTGATTGAGACATCAAAATTGATCAAAGATAGACCACAGAATTATACATGTATTTTCAAATACTTGATTTTGCAAGTAAATAGTAATGGTCTTGGCATTATAAACGGGATTATAAATACGTAACATCAGACGGAGGTAAAAAAAATATTTGTCTGGTTATGCTAAAATGCTTTAAAATAGAAACAGCTATTTAAATGTGGCTATAATTTATTAATTACGTGTAAAAACTGGGAAATTCTACTCAGATTTGAAAAGCTTTTGAAATATACTTGGACAAATAAAGGAACAAAAGTTGTAATAAATTTATCTGTAAAATTTTAAAATATTCAATATGATAACTACAAACAATAATGTTTTTTTCTCTATACCACATCTCTCAGAGATCCACGTAACGAGATGGTACGTCGATCAATGCATATCCCACGGTCACCCCATACCATCACAGTCACCTGTCGTGCTGAACAATGCAACAATCAGCATAGCGTTCATTTGTGCCATACGCCTTCTGCCGTAGTGAAAGTCAACACAAATTTTAGATTTATCCGTGCTAAGGATAAGATTCCACTGACGCAGTTACCAATTTCGGTGATTGTTTGTCCATAATCGTTTGGCTACACGATGACGGAGTGTAAGAACAGGACGAACAACTCACAGGACGAAAAATGCGGTTTCCGCAAATCGGATTCTGAACTGAAACCAGACGGAATCTGGGCCATGAAGTTTCAGCTATGATTCCGTCAGTCGGAAACTACCTTGACGGCTCAGGTAAGATTCCGTCGTCGGAATCCCTTGTTTCATGTGATTTCCGTTGACACCAGAATCGTTAGGTTTACGGTGTAGGAATATCGTCGGAAACAAGACGGAAGCACTTATGTTTAGTTTCAGTCAAATTCCGGCTTCCTCTGAATTCTGAGGCTTCAGGTGAACGGAAACTGATAAGTAACCAGCTGAATAGTGTCGGAATTGTTATGCTCCCGGTTTTTGTTTTGCGTCAAATTCTGTGTGTCACGAAATTACCGAGTTCCGTGCATTCAAGTTTATGATGATTAATTAATTAATTAACCAACAATTAAAAATTTTTTAATAAATTAATTAGTTAAATTAATTTAATAACCAGCAACTAATTAATTTTGTATAAATTAATTTACCATCAATTAAAAAATAATTTGTAATTATTAATTTTTAATAATTAATTAATTATTAATTTTCAATAATTAATTAATTAATTAATTTTCAATAATTAATTAATTAATTAATTTTCAATAATTAATTAATTAATTTTCAATAGTTAATTAATTAATTAATTAATTTTCAATAATTAATTAATTAATTTTCAATAGTTAATTAATTAATTAATTAATTTTCAATAATTAATTTTTAATTAATTAAATCATTAATATTTAATTATTAATTTTTAATTAATTATTTTTAATTAATTAAATCATTCATCAATTAAAAATGAAATGATAATAAAAGCTCGATTCTGTCTTACGGAATCGGGTATTTTAAGTGATTTCCGTTTTCGTCTACATAACTGAAACAGAGATCTGTTATTACTATCAATCCCATCTTAAACCCAAGGTGCCATGTTCACGGAAACCAATGGTCAGAAATTTAGGAATACTGCCTGAATTTTTGCAATTTTAAGTCGTATCAGAAGTCCATGAAGTAATTCATGGACTTCTGGTCGTATTCTATTGGTAACGGCATTGTGGAGTTGTACACGGCTGGAACAATGGAAATAAGAAATATGATTATAAGTTCAGGCTTGATTTCGTCACAGGAATATACGATTCATCAAAATCAATAACCCCTTAATGTTAATATTTTTGGATAAAGATGATCATCAGAAACTTAATTATTTATTTAATACGGGTTTTGATTAAATCCCAATCGAATCTTGAACCGGACTTTTCCGAGAAACACTGCCGGTATTGTTATAATTCTGTGTTTTCAGAGAGATTATATTGAATTTTTTAACGGGGATCTGACCTGGAGAAATCGTGTTCAAGACATAAATATAATACTTGATTTTATCTATTAATTGTTTATAGGATTCTCAATTTTTAACGCAGATTTTGTCAGGAAAGGAATTCTCGAGATTTGTACATATGCTAAATAATGTCGGAAAAGCGTCTGTGTATGGTTTTATACACAATGCGTCGGAATTGAAAACTTTTTGGAGGTACTAGATCCAGTCAGTAATAGCGACTCCGTAGTTCTATTTGTTTGTGAAAAGCCATGTACATGTACTTTATGCATGTCGTATTAGTCTGCTTATCAAAACTTCATCGGTTAAAATTAAGTACTCAAAATAAATTGTTGATACGTTAGAATAAATATATATTCCGATGTTCGAATACTATTTTTTGGTTTTAAAAAAATTCTAAATTTGTTGTGATAATATGACTTTTTGTTTAGAAACGCATTAGAATATATAAAAGAAAAGAGAAATAACCGACATAATTTATTTATGTCTTATACCCATCTACATTTTTCGACAGGGCTCAACATTATCGATAACACGGTTTGAAAAATGCCTGTGTTAAAAGAACACCCGATAGCAATTATAGCAAATCCCCAAGGGCTAGTAATGGGCTTTAGTCTATTGAAACGTGTGACACATAAAGACAATAAAGACAATCGTTGTTTCCCATCTTTTTACTATCTCTCTAAATAAACGTTTATAAATGAGAAAAGTATTCTACACTTCGAATTTCCTATATGTATCTCTTGAGAAATTACAATTTAAATCAAGATAGATATTCAAAATGGAACAAAGTCCAGGTTTAAAATTCAAATTCTCCTGAACTTAAATATAGGAAATTTCATGGAAACAAAATCGTTATTGTGTTATTAATTATAGTAATTTCTTGAACATAACAAGGTATAATAATAATAATAATAATAAAATTTTCATATGCTACTTTGAATTATATAACTATATAATTATTTAATTTCATATAATGAATAAATCAAATGAAAATAAATTAAATAAATGAAACACCTGCCTGAAATAGGCGTTTGGTAAAAATATAAAAATAAGAGACCTTGGTGAAAAATTAAAAATTAATTTAAAATCGGATTCAATAAAATTATAAATAGTCATGCTTTACACTTGGGCACACAATGAGATAAGTTTCGCCACCCTTTTTCTCAACTTTCCATGAAAACTTCTTATAGATTCTTTGTATTGGCAAATATGATGCCTGTCCATCATTCTGACATTTAGTTTGCCAAACAGAAACGGGTGGTTTATAACTAAAGGTACACTCTGTGTTCTTGAACCATTCAACATACGCAATCATGTGATCGATATATATTCCTTCTTCAATTTCGAGCGTGTGCATCAGGTAATACTTCACCTTCGCCGGTCTTGTATCTCCAGTCGTAATGCAGTTTGTATTTCCATCAGCCCAGGTAGCAAGTATCGTGCTGTAATTTCCAAGTTTTGAAGATGTCATTGATCCATATAATTCGCTATTAATATATAAAGATGAAAATTTCTTGCAAAATGAAGCAAGAAGAGAGATGGCAACATGCTTACTATACAAAAAAGAGTACATCTCTGCTAGCTTTGACATTTCTTCTCTATTCAATTTGTATAATTCATAGGATTCTTGCTTAAAACTACACAGATCTAAATTTGACCAAACCGAAGGCGCAATTTTGTCACTAGGTTCTACAGATGCAGACAATAATTCCGCTATATTTTTGCATCCTTTTTTATTGTCTTTTGTGGATAAATCAAAGCGTCGAAAAAATCTCTACATTCTCCGAAATCTCTATAGCGAAGCTCGTAAACAAAAGAAAATTGCAAAAACTTTCTCATGAATTGTATTTCTAATGCTCTTTTATTTGACGGTAAGCCCGACAATAGGCCATTATATCTTTCAAATGAAAAGAGCCAGAATCCATAAACACTTCCAAAATCTAAAAGTGATTGTTTCAAATGACAATGCATGTGCATATTCGGCGTAATGAAACAAGATCCATACTTTTTTTCAACCTCAGTTCCGAATTTCACAAGCAGCCTGTGAGCAATTTCAATGTTTCTCAAACAAATGCATGGTTGACACAAATGTATACATGCCAAAACAAATGTTTGCCAAACTTTTAAGTCCGAATCTGGAAGTAAGTCTTGAAGTGCATACATGGAATATATAATTACCCAGTTCTTCCATTCTTTTGCTGTAAATTGGCCATAATTTGTCGCAATATTTCCGGTAATCTTCCAACATCAGACGTCACGTTCAACGATTTTATTTTAGCTGTTATTTTCTCTAAATCCTTTTTCTTTAGAATTTCTTCATCAACCCAATACGAAAACATTTTTTTCGCTGTTCCGAGAAAGAGATTGTGCATCGGATCAATGGTAAGAAAGCGCGATGGCTTAAAGTAATCGAGCTCTAAAAAGACAGTATATCTGTAGCCAAACTCCTTTTCTATGTTTTTCTTTTGTGTCAAGTTTTTTGCATTTTTTATTCGTTGCGAATGTTTGTAATGGTCTTCTTTTGTTCGTGGGATCCATGTCTTAAAATCAAATCCACCACAATTCCTTTCGCCTTTTGAGTTAGTAAATTTCTTGGTGCAGTGTGAACAACCTTGAGTAGCACTATGACCTAAAAACCCACAAAGTTTGCGAGCTGCCGGTATATCAGCTGCAGCACAAAGCAATGCAAATCTTGTTTTGCAACTTTTACCTTGGTCACTTATTTTCAAATCGAGGCCTCTCCATAATGCTTTTAATTCGTCAACTAAAGGTTTTAGAAAAGAATTAAGTGATTCTGGCTCTTTGTTCAAACAAGGCAAAATTCCAACTAGAATAACGTTTTCTCTTAAATATCTTTTTTCTCTAGGCAAATTCATTAACACCAAATAAATAGCTCCAACAGAAACGTCCCTACGTCGCTTAAATGGCTGAAACCAATCTACATTTAACATTCCCGCAAAATTATATGCCCCGTCAAAAAATCCAGATTTCTCAAAATCCTTCCATACTCTGCCATCATATACATCAGCTATTTTATCACTATGAATGTGTCGGTCTCTCCATTTTTGACATTCTTGTATGAATTTTGGACGTAGGAGAAATTCTTGTAAATGATCAATAATGCCTTTATAACAATAAACCTTGAGAGGATAATATACACTTTTACCACTAGACAGACTTACTTTTCGTAGTAGTTGGCCGCCACATTGAAATTTCCCTTTTTTCCTTATTTTCTTTTCTTTATCTGCTATTTGACATCCAAATACCAAATTGGTGCATTTTCGTATAATTGTTTCGCCATTGACCTCGATAAGTATATTATCGTACTTGTACAAGGCGTAACAGTTTTGACATACAACATACTTTGTGAAATTATCTCTATCAAATCCCATTAATTTTCTTACTCCATAAAGCGTTCCAGGAAACATTTTGCCAATTAGACAACATATATGATGAAATGGGCTTAAAACACGAAAGATTTGTTTTATAAAAGTCAGTAAAATATCAAAACAACTATCACTAAGCATATGTACACTCTGGATGAACAATATTGATGACAAAATCCACAAGATAATTTTCCGAACTTGGCTTTCACTTGAAATGTTTCTATTATCTTGGAAATTACCAGCACTTATATCACTTTCAATTTCTGATTCTTCTATTTCGTCCCACACTTGAGGTCTCCCGTCTGTATCAACAGTTTCCTATAAAATAAGTAAGGCATATTATTTTTAGGACTATGAAAGTAGAAACATGTAATAAAAACATTTCAGAAAAAAGGCTTAACCGAAACAATAAAAAAAGATGAGGTTAATATGTGTTGCTTTTGAATGCATTAATTAATTCATAAAATTCAAAAGTAGCACATGGCAGTATTAACCCTACATCAGTTATATGAATAAACTGCAATGACACACTCAAACATAATTTGACATCGACAATAATTTATCCTGCAAAAGTTGCTTTATCACACTTATCTCAAAAAGGCTACGTTCTATTTTTCATATTCAAAGCTAACATTCTACCAACATTGTATGTGACAAAGGTTAAAAGGAATTTTCTTACTTTTAGCTTTGATTGTTGACATATTATGGCGTTCTATAACCGCGAACTTTTAATCATCATCCTTCTGCTCCTTCAACCTTGAGACAGCAAAGCGAAAGGGCAAGAGCGAAGAAGCGAAAACTCAATTGAAATGGTTTTGACTGGGCCTGAATAATTAAAACTCTAGTCTCTTGACTCTCTTTCATCTTTGCAACCTCACTCTTTTGTCTCTGATTTTTTTTTTTTTTTTTTTTTTTTTTTTGCGCTTTCCATAAATATTCTTCTGTAATCACTTACCGATTCCAATATGTTTTCACTCTCTAAAGAAACCGTATTTTTATCAGATTCGTTTTCTTCTCCCTCGTCTAAATAAACATTGTCACATTTATCTGACGTGTCACTTTCGGTGTCCTCATCATCTACAGAATAAAAAAAAGGTAGTGTTACATATATGTGTATAATAATTCATGAGGTGTATCTGTTGCTTTGATTCCCTTTTTTAAATAATTTGGTCGGTATTACCCCCTAACTAGATGATATAAACAAACATGAACTGTTATTCAAGGACAAATGGCAAAAATTATGTTTTAATGAATTAATTTTAAGGTATTATTCTTTTCTAAACTATGTTATTGATAAAGTATGCATTTTTGTATGAAATAGTTCTGCATATGGACCCGTTATGTCTGACACTCATTACTAAAATTTATAGTTTAAATTCACTGAAATTGTTAGTTAAAGCTTTTATAATTAATTAATCACCTGAGCTTTCGACACATCTTTTTCGTCTTTTGGCATCAATACAAACTCCGGACTCGGCAGGGAACAAAAAACTTTGATTTTCTGACGATCTTTTACTGTGGTTGTAAGCCGTTTTCCTTGGAAGGAATGCATCACAATGACTGCAATAAACTAATTTTCTTTTGTTACCGGCTTTATCCATAACTGAAATATAGCACTCAAAAATTAGCACAGGGCAAGTTATAACAATAATCATCATCATCATCATCTATTTATTTATTTATTAAGTGTCACATAAATCAATATTTAGATACAAATTTACTAACTTTTATTTCATAACTGGCCACATGTGACCTACGAGACATTTATTAAATTATATTTTAAGAAATATTTTGCTCTATCATCATCTATTTATTTATTTATTTATTTATTTATTGTCACATAAATCAATATTTAGATACAAATTTACAAACTTTTATTTCATAACTGGCCAGATGTGACCTACGAGACACTTGTTAAATACATTTTAAGAAATATTTTATAAAAGTAACCCTTTAGTTCACCGCATGGAACATTATATAATATCATAAAAATTAAACATTTTTGTCTGACGGTCATGTTGAATAAAAAGATACAAAGATTACCGCAGCAGCATTGCCGGACATTATAAAATTAAATATATAAGTAGATATAGTTTGTTGGAACTTGCTATTGTCAAATTCTTAAATATTATTTGATAGCAATATACAATAAATTTGTTGGTTACACTATAAACCTTTTTTTGTATGAATGTATAGAACAATTTTGAATATGATTTTGATGTTTAGTACATGTATAACTCAATTACATAATATTTTGAAGCAAAGAACCATCAGGTTTCCACAATTTTGGTAGTAAATTAAATAAAATTAAACCTTCAAATCAATCAATGTTTTGTTCCGGTATTTTTATTATGTTTACTTTGGAATAAATTTTAATTGTAGAATAATTAATTATTGATATAGCTAATGAGCGTATTAGAGAAATATATTACTGGGAGAGAGACAAGAAATATTATTATTCAAATTGTAAAATTGAACCATTTTTAATTCAGATTTAGAATTTTGCTTTCTAAATAGTTGTATCATTTATATTGTTACGGCTTAATGTATAAAGATACAAGCATCACTGGAAAATTTTTTTTCATAATTTCCTCGCTTAAACGCTTTGTGAAGCGACGTATATTGATAATGTTTCATCTACAAACAATCTTATTGAGAAATGGAGTAGTTAAAATGCTGAAATTATATCCAGTATATGTTGGGATTTCTCGTGAAGTGATAAATTGAACACAGCTGCAGGGGTGCCTTAAAAATGTCGGATGTTAAAGTAGGGAATGCCTTAAATTTTACGATAATATCAATATAAACTTACCCGTCAGATTAACTTGGCTTTCAATTCGTCGAGCTTCAGGTCTTAATGGAAACAAAAGCTGGAGCAACAGGTATCCAGTAAATGGCGTAATTTCAATTTAAAGTCGCGATCAGTGACAATCGGTCTTTTATATAGAAAATTCTGCCAAAGGGTATAACGCCGTTTAATCAATGACGTCATTCATTTGGGAAAGGATTCAATAAAGCAAACTCGGTATCATTCTAACTCCGGTTTTCAAAAAATACACTAAAATGGCTGAAAGTTCAAATGCATCAACAGAAAAATCAAAGTTGGATGAAATAATGGAACAGATGAAGCAAATGAAAGAAAAACTTGAGAGTCTCGAAGAAGGTTTACAAACACCAAAAAGACGAAAAACCGTCAGAATTCCAGAAGACGTTAGGGTAATGTAAAGCAGCACACCTTGCACATAACACAAATATATTTAACACACACACACACACACACACACACACACACAGAATTCTTTTTCATAACAAAATTCAAATATTATATACACTGATATATGGCTATGTTAAATGAAATTGAGTTTAAAGAATTACTAAGAAAAAAGCTAAAATATTGCTCAAGATTAAAAACAAAAAGTCTTACATTATTTTATCATGGCGAAGACTTTGTGAAGTACTAACCAGTGCTAAAGATAATATACTCAAAATATAAAAACATGATATAGAATGGAACATATCTTAAATAACTCTCTCTCTCTCTCTCTCTCTCTCTCTCTCTCTCTCTCTCTCTCTCAACAAACATACTTATAGATATTTAAAATCCCTATATATTTTAGCTACAATACGCCTTGTATGGAAACCCGTTAATAATGAGTATCAAATTGCGCAATCTGATGACTGCATAAATAATAATAATAATAATAATAATAATTATAAAGTTTTTATAAATTTTCTTCCATATTTTAGTCCAGTATCAATAAGTTACTTTCTTTCATTTTAAAAATTAACTGTAACCGTGTAGATCTATTTATTTTTTGCCACATAAACTTCATTTCCGAATCTAAAGACGTGTAGTTGATAACATCGTCCATCGTTATCGGGGCCCATACTTTGGATTAAACTGTATCTATTCTATAAAACATCAAAACTTTTGTTACAGGCACATGTATTTTTAATTGTATTTCGATGATAAAAAATAATTTTGTCATGTTCAATTTTTAAATGGACATGTCATATGATTTCTTTTTCGAAATTATTTTAACGTCTACCTCTTAAACATCAAAGGTTATCATTTCTTTTAATAGTGTTTTCAATTAATTTTATTAATTTAACACCTATCAGACAGACCATTATTATTAATTCACACCTTTTTTTTTTTTTTACTTTTTGTACGACATGAAGTAGTGAGATATAGTGTCCAAACAGCCTGTGGCAAAAACTAGATAATAATTTGTTAATGGATAAATCCTTACGGCATCTTATCATTAATTAATTTTTAATAAAAGCTCTGTGATAATTTCTCCAATCAATCCCAAGACTGGAATTAATTCATTGATTCAATTTTTTCCCAAAGTAAATTTTTCATTTTAATCAATAAAATTATTTGTCATTTTATCTTTTTAATTATTATTCAAGCGACAGAAAAAAATTGAATAATTCGATATGTCTTTATTTTTAAAATGGGATATTCTGTGTTAACGAAGACAATTACATATCTCTGGTTTTACAATATACATTTATTTTTGATAACATAAAAACACGTTTTTAGTATACTCTATTTGGTACTGTACTACTTTCTTACATTTTGTATCGATGTATACAAATTAAGTTTAGTTCTGGGATGGCACAATAGAAACCGGAGGGCTGAAATTAGGCCAGCGACTTTTATGTAATACGTTCTTGAGAGTCTTCCAAAGTGGGATGCGAACCTAAAGTCAGGGACGCATTGAACCCATGCAGTTTTTAAAAAATTATAAGAATGTTTTTAAAATTAAATTTGCAAATGATTCTGGACCACAGTTGTTTCGTTTTTAAACATGTAAAATGGTGTGTGTGTGTGTGTGTGTGTGTGTGTGTGTGTGTGTGAACGCAATAGACCTTTTGCATTATTTAACTGGTATTTTCTCTTTCCAGGCTGCATGTCGCACAGTAATAAAGAAATTGAAAGAGGAGAAGACAATTGTGTTTAACTTTGACAGGTATTTGGATTATTTCCTCTTTAAACTTGCATTTATCTCCTAAATAGAATAATGAATTTGAGCCGTTTTGTCACACTAAATTCTTAATACTGCATTTACAGTTGCCCCCATTTTTATCAGTTTGTGTGATGAATATTCGAATTAAGATTCTACATAAAGAATTATATATATATATATATATATATATATATATATATATTATATATATATATATATATATATATATATATATATAGTGTGTGTGTGTGTGTGGTGTGTGTGTGTGTTCATGAAATTCATAAAACTGGTTTAAAATAAATAATAAATCGTTCACGAATCAAACAAAGTATCGATACTTTAAATAGCAATGCAATCTCTCTCTCTCTCTCTCTCTCTCTCTCTCTCTCTCTCTCTCTCTCAAAGTTTAATAGTTTTTATTTCTCTTTATTACATAGTTACCAAAACAACGCAGATGTAATTCAAACTATGTTACGGAAGTGAAAAGACTTTACAATGATAGAAGATGGGGAGAGGGAACAATAAATGGTAAGGAATGGCATTTTGGGCTTGGGATTTATTTGGGGACAATTTAATATTATGACCAGATTTATATTAATATTGGTTGAAAAACACAGATGTATATTATCCGTATATCGGCCTTTATACAATCAAGAAAATGGTTTAAAATATTGTTAAAT
The DNA here is from genome assembly GCA_029721355.1 of Tegillarca granosa. Lineage (NCBI taxonomy): Eukaryota > Metazoa > Mollusca > Bivalvia > Arcoida > Arcidae > Tegillarca > Tegillarca granosa. The sequence continues at coordinate 23,650,744 of CM056602.1, read as the reverse complement.
ATATTTTACAAGCGATAATTTGGGTATGCACCTGAATATATCAATTACTTAAATGTAACATATACTTTAGGTTTAGACTTAAGGCGATCAGAAACACACACACACACACATACACACACATACACATCACACACACACACCACACACACACACACGCCTCTGGTGCAATAAATAACTATAAGTACATTATTTGAAATTAGTATATTTTAATTATATTATTCATATAGCTCAGTTAATATATGTTCTGATTAACATTACTACTAACGACAATTCAGTGATAACTGAATTAACATCGACCGGGTCAAGATTAAACACCAGCAGATACAGCTTAAGGTACAGACAACCCCTCCTAATAACCATGGAGTTAAGCGAGTCTGGTATTCTTTATTGTCTCACCTACACTGATGAGGCATATAGGAATTTACAATAAACAATACAAAAACATTACTTCTTATATCAGTAGAAAGTAGAATATGTTAATCCACTTCTTACACTAAATTACACATTATAGCAATGTAGTGAATTTAAGATTTCAGAGGTATGTAAAAAAAATCAAGATGATAACTATATTGAGAAATGATATGCATATGATTGCCCCCCCTTTCATTAACTATTCATGTTTTTTTTTTTTTTTTTCCAGAGGCATGTAGAAGTATTTGGCGCAATTTAAGGTATGAACGTTGTTAAAACAAGTTTAGGAAAAAGGGAAGGAATACAAAGGAAAAACTTGATTCTAATTATTTTTTCAAAAAGTTTTCAAAGTCTTGATGACGATATCATATTGAAATGCTTTTAAATAATCTCTCTCTCTCTCTCCTCTCTCTCTCTCTCTCTCTCTCTCTCTCAAATTTTAGATTACCATACCGTCGTGCCCTAATTGATTGATGTAATTGCACCAAATTACAATTTTTGACGATATTATTTTAATTTTTTTATTAAATTTAAAAATGCATATGGCACTTGTACTTTGATAATACAAGAAACTTATCTTGTAAGCGAATTAGTATCAACCGTGTTAAACTTGAACGTTTTAGAAAAATTACAATGCATTTGTTGTGGTTTACTGGGTATAAACAAGATTTTGGAAGTGGCAATTCTCATAAATTGCTTCGCAATTTATGAAAAAATTGCCACTTCCAAAATCTTGTTTATACCCAGTAAACCACAACAAATTGAAAGTAATTTCTTATATTTACAATATTAATGTTTGACATTTCTGCTTAGAATTTGCACAAGGTCAATTATTTTAGTATTACAAAATATTGTTTTTCATTTTTATCCGCTGGTTTTTGTCAGTGAACGGAACAGCACCATTCATTCATTCAGAGCGTTTAGCTCCGCCCACTTTGACGTCACACATAAACAAACCACAAAGCAGTGCTGAAACTTCAAATACATGGTTTTATTCAACTTATGATTGTTTTTATTAATTACATTTTTTAACATATCGCATTTTCAACGTAAAAATTCTGGATTTTGTTTATTTTTATTAACGTTGCTAAAAATAAATTTGTTATGGAAAATGAAAGAGGAACTCCCGAATTGATTTTTCACTTTATATGTATTCTTGCGCGACTTGACGAGAGGTTGACAGGTGATGCTAGTTTACTGAAATGTAAACATTATTCGTATCAAACAGTTTATAAAAGAAAAAATCAGCAATTGTAAATACAAATGTTAAACATTACCAGATATAAAGGTGTTTGAACTATTTTTATTTATAGGGACCAAAATACAAGAATAGAAAATGGAAAATACGACAAACATAAGAAGGAGAGCAACGACAAAAAAAGATTGAGAGTGGTAAGTCTTCAAATGCGATATTGTCAGTTGTGGAATTGCCATGTGTATTCTATGTTATATTTATAAAAATAGCACATGAAAGATTTATTTCAAGGGTTTTAGTGTCCCTGATAGTGTTATTTTATGAAATACTCAACAAAACGTATTTTGTCTTTATTTAAAGCTACGGGATATATAGTAGTTATTAACAAAAGTACATATGTTCTATAGACTAAAATCATTTTCAATTTATACTGATTCTTTTTTACATGCCCGATAATAAATGCTGCATACAAACTAGGCTAACTAACCATAAATCACGCTTTATAGATAGATAGATTGATAGATATATATGAAGAATTCCTTTAAGTTTCTGTCTGCATAAATATCACATACGTTTTATCAACGTGTATTTTCAGAAACTAAAACGACGTCAGTCAGCACTTGACGATTTGGAAGTTTCCATGCAAGAAAAAGAAGAAATAAAAGTGATACTGACGCCTGAATTCATGTCACCGGAAAAAAGCGATGACGAAAGTTCAGGGAGGAAAACGGATTAGAATTCCATTCAAGTGGGAAAGCAGCCTTCTCACGAGAAGAAAAGAAAAACTGGATCAAGCTTACGAGGCCAAGCTTTCTCCGTCAGCAAGGCGTCAACTATCTATTGTCGAAGACCCAAGAGACAATAATGAAAGGACAGAAACCCCGCCTCCAAAAGGGACACCATCTTGGGCAATCTCTAGAAAATACAGAAATTAAATGAAAAGACGCATGTCAAAGGTGTGTGTGTGTGTGTGTGTGGTGTGTGTGTGTGTGACAGACAGAGGTGTGTGTGTGTGTGTGTGTGTGTGTGTGAGAGAGAGAGGTGTGTGTGGTGTGTGTGTGTGTGTGTGTGTGTGTGTGAGACAAAGGTATGTGTGTATGTGTGTGTGTGAGAGACAGAGAGAGAGAGAGAGAGAGAAAGAGAGAGAGAGAGAGAGAGAGAGAGAGAGAGAAACTTAATTGTGCGTGCTTTAGAGAGAGAGAGAGAGAGTGTGTGTGTGTGTTAGAGAGTTTTTGTTTGATTATTATTACATGTTGCAACCGATTGCTGTTTTTTTTTTTTTTTTTTGTTATTTTTTAAAGTTAATAATCGCACATCAGTACACGAGAAGGTGCATATATATCATTTTGCGTGTGTGAGTGTGTGTGTGTGATAGAGATTATTATTATTATAATAATAATTATTATTATTAAATGTGGTACTTTGCAACGCATGTTTTTTATCATTATTTAGGTTAGAACTTTCCCAATCAGAAATGTGCTTGCTGATACTTAAAAATGAGGGAACACACGATTCAAAATTAATTATATTGTTGTTTTTTGTCGCAATTTATTTTATTCTAACGTTATTTTTATATATCATATCAGTTATGTAAACTACTAAAATCATTTGAAAAAGTATGAAATTTAAATTTTGAATTCAGTGTTCTCTCAAGTACAAGTACAGCTTAAACTGATACAACACAGTTAGATTATTCCGAAATGCACATGGCATTTATTTACAATTAACCCGATACCATATGACAAAGCTGAAACTTTGTGGAAAAAATGTCAGTAAAAAGCATAGCTTAAGTGATTAACACCACAGTCAATATTCTTTCAATTATGTCGGGGTGTACACTTCTGGGTGATAGACCGAACAGTATCAGTTTATGAATTAATGTACAATAAAGTAATATGTATACCTTCCTGTTCGAAAAAAAGTATACCGGAAACCTTATTATTATAAATTCCATTAAAATGAAAGGAATTCATACGGTGTGACGGAAGCCTCCTTCAGGAAGCGCCATTAATCCGAAAAAATACCGTTGCCGAAAGAGCTGTAAACTCAAAACAGACTACACAGAAACACATGTTTCTTAAAACTAACAAAGAAAACCTACTGTAAGCATAAATCTGACTGCATTCAGAAATTGCGGAATCCATCTGCAAATTGAAGATTCCGTTAGAGCCTCTTTAAATTTTGCCGAAACCGTCATTATCGGCCACGTAAATGTGTACGGAATTCACCAGTAAACCGCTCATTTCCGTTAAAATTATTGACTGAAACCAAACGAAAACCCGAGTATAGCAAAAGAAAACGTCAAAAACTCGAACGGAATCCTCCCGGAATATTTGGGTTTCCGACTTATTTTTGACGGAAACTGCACTGAATCTGGGCCATCATCGGATTTCCGCTGTGACGGAATCTAGAGTTTCCGTGACGGAATCCTCACGGGATATAACCAGAAACCAGTGGATTCCGCTTTGATTCCGGAAATATTCCGTTACCGGAATTATCACATTTCGTCCTGTGACTGGTCTGTAAGCACGTAGGTTAGAACGATGTGCTAATTCTTTAACTATACAACCGATTCAAACCTGTTTCGTCAAGCCAAGATATCAAGATAAATGTTCTCGGGCTGCAGTAGCTCTTGATCGACCTGAACGGGGCCTTCCTGTGAAACGACCAGTGTGCTAGAATCGATTTCAAAGCCGTGACACAAGACTTTATAACACATTAAAATGCTGTGTATTTTTCCTTTGTTTCTATTCAGATTGCAACATTCAAACTGCCTAGGTAGTGTCAATGCATTATTTAAAACAGAAACAAATGGCGCAAATAGTAATACAAGTAACAAATTTGGCACATGCATGTGTTCAACAAAGGGATACTTATCAAATCTTTCCGATTGGTCAAGTGAAAATTAAGATATGCTATTTTTTATATGGCAGCCAAAATGGCTTCCCCGAAATTGATGTTTTGAATTTGTTATTTTTTAAATTTTTTTTTTTAACTGTTTTTAAGTTTGTTGATAAATTCCACTGTAACTTTTTTGACAACTCGCGGAGAGTTTATTGAAAGATTCTATCCATTACCAATGACATCCTGCCCTTTTGTGAAAATGGTGATAAAAGTGCGTATTGTTTCTTTTCTACAAGATAGTGAAAGAGATAAGTCTTGTAAAGATATCTGACCTGTTCCCTTTACTCCTCTGGTTCTTAGTCAATATACATGTATTCTTGGCAATGGTTCTATATTTATCCTTAGATGGCTATTTAAGTTATTTATAAATTGAAACCATATAATTTTAACGAACGAATTGAGTAATGGTGTTTAACATCCCAGTCAACAATATTTCACTTATTTTGCGACGTCGCCAACTATAGACGAAAGTGCAGAAATTTTGCCTGTGCGTTGCGCTGATGGCATAATACATGCAGGATTCTTTATCGTGCCACGCCTACCCTGACACGGGACCTCGTTTATTTAAAGTTCCCATCCGAAAGAACCGTGACTTCCATTTCGTAATGCCGAGTAATGGCGAAAGAACAGTCACTGCCTACTTTAAATTCTTGGGTGTGACATGGTCTGGGTTCGACCTCACGACCTCCCACTTACGGAACGAGTACTCTATCAACCGAGCTACCATAGTGGTTTTAACGAACGAACTGACATTTCAAAAACAAATGTATAATTGTTCTTTTGGTTTGGTTTCACAATATAAAAATACATTATTCTATGTCTAGTAGTTTGCAAATTACGAGTCTATTATTTGTTTATTAAGTTTTTAGATTAATTTTCATTTCAAACGTTTGGAGTTTTGTATCATCAGTGATTTTTAAAACAAATTATAAATCTTATCCCAAAATTTATCTTTGTGAACAATTTTTAATTCATTTTACCAGGAAAACGCCATATTTTTGTATGCTGCAATTTACAATGAAAAATACTTTAAAATGTTTTGACAATTTCTCTTTTTACAAGTTTTTCTTAATAATGAGTCAAAATATTCTGTTTTTTATTTGACTTACTAAGTCGTAAGCTATTTTTTCATTCTGATTTGCATAATAGGCTAAAGACATCTAGATAACTTACTTTGAAGTTAACATTGGTGCAGAATTCTTCATAGTTGTAGAATTTTCCATACTTATCAATTATATCTTTCATTCTTGCACCACTCTTTCCAAAATATACATTTATTATAGGTCAATAATTCTAGGATTGAACCAAAGTGTTTGTGATAAAATTGCACACGGTCTTGTGGTAAAACTGTTCTCAATTTCGGTCTAGCTCGAAATTACCGATCTATAAAAATATCAAAGTTAGGTAAAATATAGCCAAGTCCATTTTAGTCGATAGGAACACTTTATCTAAAAATGTTTATATCATATATCAATTAAGTTTTCCAAACAGAATGGCAATTTGAAATTAGGATTTTTTTAATCCATGAAAACTTTAGAGTATAACAGTATGATAATATGTGTGGGACTTTTAGTCCACCCTTGTTGTATTACTGCACGACACTTTTAAGCTTGATTTTGTCCACTTGACATTCTATATGAAAGAAAAGTTCTGGCAGACAAATGAGAACTTGAACGAGATAGAAAATACTTAAGTCTTTATGACAGTAACTTGACATAAATGTCTCAATTACTAATCGTGCAATAATGTCTCAAAAGATTTTTTTTGTTTGTAAAATTCTCTTCGTATATGTTTTCAGCCCCAAGAATATATTTGAACCAAGAAATTAAAAGTTTCCTTCCAAATTAAAAACAATATTTTCCTTTGTTTGTATAAATCCACCACAACCACGCTTTGTCCCAATCCATACTGCAAGTTTTAAAGCCCGATTCACTCTCATCAAGTAATAATAATGCATTGTCATCTGCGTACTGATTAAGTAAACCTTCAAAGTTAGAGTTATTAATTTTGAAACCTTTTATCTCATGATCAAATTTAATTGCTGCATTGATTAGATATATAAATAATATGAAAGGGGATCCCCTTGTATAACGCCTCTTTCTATACTGAAATATTCAGATTAATGACCGTAATTCTGAATGGCAACTTGATGCTTTATTTTAACATGTATTTAACCACCAAAACAAAAAATTCTAAAACGTTTTAAATAAATGACCAATCAAAGGCTGGTATATTTTCAGTTTCAGTTTTGTTTATCGAATCCATTACCAGTTATTCACCTACAATCAAGTGCCAAATCACAAAATGACTGACGTGATTTGTTAAGCTGAACAACACTCATTCATTTTGGTAGACATATATAATGATTTTATGTAGGTTGGAGTAAGAGAGGTCTAGATTTCCAAGACATTATCAATCAGGTCTTGTCTAGTTTTTATTCCAGAAACTCGTTTTGAAGTTTAATTTTCAGAGTTCTGCACACATTTTCAATGACATTCATGTCTGCAGATTGTGGGGCTAATTATTTTTATGGATGTGACTTTCTGTTTTCGGTCTACAAGTCTCTCGAGACGTATGCACCGGTGCATTGTCTTCTTGGAAGATATATGCCGGCTGGCCAGTCCGGTACTGTTCTTATTTCACAATGGCTGGGAAAAAATTGGTATCCAGTATCTCAATGTATTTTCTTTAGTTAATATTACCATCTATAGGTGTTAAGGTACCAACAGCATCAGAAGTAATGCACCCCCATAACACTTAGTTGTGAAGTTTGTGGGTCATTATAAATACTAAGACAGCGTGCTTAACATTTTCCTCCAAACCAAAACTTGTCTATTTTACCTAAAACAATGTGTGTTTCGTTAGAGAATATAACTCTAGACCGATCACGAGTAAATGAGATCTCCAGAAGAGACTTCACTTTAGTCCTATTTTGCTTTGAAATGGTGGTAGTCTTCTTTACAACTCTCCTGTGATACCCACTTTCATGTAACCTCCTGTACGTTTCGATAGCTTCTGTTGTGTATTTTCATTGTACAAGGTAGATATATCTGATAAAGTCTTGTAAGGTTTAATTTCACAATATTGAAAAGTTTTCTGTCAGCCCTATCACTGCTTTGTCTCTTTCTTCCACATTTTGACTTTCTTGCACTTTCAGCATATTCCTTATTTTCATTTCTCTACAAAAAATGACACACTTCCCAATATTTTGCTAATTTTCTCACAAACATTTCCTTCATTTTTCAATTTTAGAATCAATTTCTTTTGTTCCAATGTCAAATCCTTACCTCTGGCAATCATAACTTTATTATTGCAGACGACAACTTTATTTGAAAACAATGACTTACCTCCCTTTGAGCAGTCCCGTATGTGATTTCTGAGTTTATACCCAGGTAAAGTTAGGGGTCAAAATATCTCGACACTAGTGACATTTTAAAATGAAAAGGCAAGTGTGTGATTTTTATAAATGAGACAGTCATCTATATATATATATATATATAAAGTGAAATCTCTTTACAACGGCACTCTTTATAACGGCATATTCAGTTAACAGCAAAGACTTGTTGGGAACAAATCTGTTGTTATATTTTTTTTTACACTTTATAACGGCATATTCGGTTACAGGCTCCGGCAATATCATGGTTTGTACGAATGTACAAAAATAACGCTTTTTCTGTTCGATATAACTGTTGTGTCTGGTATAGTATAGTATATAAGTGTATGTAATGTAAGGGGAATAACTCCTTAAGTCTTATTGTATTGGTTGTGGCCCTTAGCGGAAACACGTGTAGTTATAATTAAAGTACCATGGCAGATTGAATTCTTTATGTACTTAAATACGGTGCCATTCATAGGTACAACATTTGACGACGAGAATTAAAAACAGAAATATCGCAGACGGAAGCAATGAGTGAATCTTTGAAGACAATTGAAGTCGCGGGCATAGACAAATTTTAGCCTGAAGTGGATACTCATAATGTTGGCACAAGATTGACGAGATGGACGAGGGCGTTCGAATTATTTTCAACGGGAAAAGGGGTTTCCGATCCAAAGCAGAAAAAAGCTTTGTTACTAAATAGCGCTGGAACTGAAGTGCAAGTCATTTACTATGCACTGCCTAATGCAGATCGGAAAGCGATTAATGACGAAACTGTTTTCGATGTTACATTGACAGTTTTGAATGAACATTTCGTGCCAAAAGCTAACATTCCATATGAACGTGCTGCATTTAGGGACATGACTCAGTTATCTTCAGAAACGGTGGAACAATTTATTGTCAAATTACGACAACAGGCTGTTTATTGGAAGTTTGCCAATATGGACGAAGATATTCGTAACCAAGTAATAGAAAAATGTAGTTCAAAACAACTGAGACGGAAACTACTAGAAATTCCTGATTTGACATTAGCTAAACTACGGGAAAAATCGCTGAAGCAAAGGAACGGGCTGAGAATCAAGCAAATTCTATTTAACATTCAGAATTAAACAGGGTCAGGTCAAGTGGCAAATTGACAGTGTCTAGGAATTCGAAAACATCAAATTATCCAGGTCGTAGTGGAGAGAGTAAAAGTAAAGGACAGACACAGATCCGTGTGTTTTGCATGTGGACACGATGGCCATTATCAACGAGATCCGACATGTCCAACGAAAGGGAAGAAATGTCGTAATTTTAAAGGTGTAGGACATTTCGAGCTTCGTTGTCACACAAAGTCAAAGGACAAAGACGAAGATCATCGTCGAGGTCGAGTTCGTCACATTGAAGAAGATTTTGTCGATGAAAATGACGATAAAAACTATGTTTTTAGTGTTGGTCAGAACAGTCATACAGATGGTCGTGTGAAAGTTGATGTGGGTGGTGTAGAGATTTCATTTATTATAGACTCGGGTGCTAGCGTAAATGTGGTAGATCGAGAGTTATGGGAGAGTTTGAAGAAGTGTAGAATTAAATGTGTGTCAAAATTGATAAACAAAAAGTTATATGCATATGGTAGTGATAAATCTTTAACTGTAGCAGGCAATTCTAATTCAGGAGTCCAAGGGTGTGTCTCGTTTTATCTGTTATGCTAGTAGGAATCTGGCAGATATTGACAAAAAATATTCACAGACCGAACGTGAAGATTTAAGTCTTGTGTGGGCCTGTGAGAGGTTCCATATGTACTTGTCTGGACAGGAATTCGAATGGTGCACTTATCATAAACCTTTGGAGTTCATATTCTCACCTAAATCTAAACCTAGTGCTAGACTTGAGAGATGGGTTCTCAGGTTACAGTCATATCGATTCAAGGTCAAATACATCAAGGGTTGTAATAACATTGCTGACTTTTTGTCGAGGTTATTAACATGTTCTAATACCTGTCCAAAGTCGGTACCTGTCGAAGATTTTGTTTTTTGCATTGCTAGAGTATCGACTCCTATTGCTATGGATACTAAAGATATTGAACATGTTTAAGCTAAGAACCCAGATTGGGAAAATATCCGTGAATGTTTAGTTTTAGGACAGTGGCATAAGCTATGTTTCAAAGAGTATTTGCCAGTTCGGTTGGAGTTATGTGCTATTGGCAAGTTATTATTACGTGGAACTAGAATTTTCATTCCCAAGTCATTGCGCCAAGGAATTCTTGAGCTAGGTCATGAAAGTCACCCAGGTATAGTTGTCATGAAAAGGTTATTAAGGTCTAAGTATGGTGGCCTGGAATGGACCGAGACATTGATAATTTTTGCAAGTCATATTATGAATGTCAGTTGGTGTCAAAGCCATGTAACCCTGGGCCTATCTCAACCACTGAGCTTCCTTCAGGTCCCTGGTAGCATACAGCCATTGATTTCATGGGTCCATTACCATCAGGTGAAAGTGGATGTGTCATAGTTGATTATTATTCTAGATGGATAGAAGTTGAGTTTTTCAGATCTGTAGTTACCGAAAAGGTAATTGAGTACTTAAGAAAGGTATATGCATTACATGGATTTCCAATTTCGTTGAAAAGTGAGAATAGTCCTCAGTTCATTAGTGATTTATTTGCTAGATATTTGCACGAGAATGGTATTGAGCATAGACAAGTAACTCCCCTCTGGCCCCAGGCTACTGGTGAGGTTGAACGTCAGAATAAGCCTTTGTTAAAACGCTTAAGAATTGCCCATTCAGAGAAGCGCAGTTTCAAAGAGGAACTATGTAACTACTTGCTGATGTATAGATCAACATGTCACTCCACTACTGGTTTAAGTCCAGCTGAAATGCGGATGAAACGTAGGCTGCGCACTAAATCCCTGATGTTACTTATTTTGAGGGTAATTTTGATGATTTTCAGGTTTGAGATCGTGATAATGAAATGAAAGAGAAAAGTAGAGTGTACACTGATGCTAAACGGCATGCTACAGATAGCAATATCAAAATGGGCGACAAAGTTTTAGTGTCTCAAAATCGTAATAACAAATTATCACCCATGTTTAATCCAAAGCCTGCAACAGTTGTTGCAAAACAGGGTAATTGTGTTGTTGTTGAAAATACAGATGGTGTTCGGTACAAACGTAACATTACACACTTGAAAAGTTTATTGAACCACAGCCTGAATATGTTAATGATGGTTCAGATGCAAATGAGCCGAATATTGAGTTGTCTAATGATGATGCTATTTATAACGGCATATTCAGTTAACAGCAAAGACTTGTTGGGAACAAATCTGTTGTAATATTTTTTTTACACTTTATAACGGCATATTCGGTTACAAGCTCCGGCAGTATCATGGTGTGTACGAATGTACAAAAATAACGCTTTTTCTGTTCGATATAACTGTTGTGTTTGGTATAGTATAGTATAGTATATTAGTGTATATAATGTAAAGGGAATAACTCCTTAAGTCTTATTGTATTGGTTGTGTCCCTTAGCGGAAACACGTGTAGTTATAATTAAAGTACCATGGCAGATTGAATTCTTTATGTACTTAAATACGGTGCCATCCATAGGTACAACAATAACGACACTGCCAACCGGCTGTAAGATCACAAAAATGCTGTCAGGCATCACTACACAAATCTCTTATCCATGACCGACTACTTATACAGGTGATCTTGACTTATATGATTGTTCTCAATTTTGCATAAATGGTTATCTTTAGTATACAGAAGTTAAGTTTTAATAAAAATTTGATGTACAAACGATATTTCACGAAGAATCTTTTCAGTGTATTATGAATACGAGAGTATGACGTTTCTTGAAAATGGCGGGTTTTTGTAAAGTCGGGACAAGGTCAAATTTCAGAGATTTTGTTTATTAGACAGAATTTAAAAGGGCAAAACACCGGGACTTTTAACATGTATTTACAAAATACAAAAAAATTTCAATATCCAATATTTAATGAAACATTTCAACAAAACAAAATGTGTTGTTGATATTTTATAATTTATTTTTAAAACTCTGATGCAGATATTTAAATATTAAGAAAAATATGAAAAAAATTAATTTTTTTTAGTTATTAAACATATTTTATTCGTCAGATTAAAAAAATACATGTTGAAAAGAAAAGTAAACAATATGGAGTATGACAAATAGGATTCAGCAACAAGTGTTGAACACTTATAAAAACTGTCTCCTGAAAATATTTATAAAATAATTTTTAAATGCGCCTTTAGGTAGAAAAAAATACCAAAAAATTCAATAACAAACAAAAACAAAAACGTTAACCTTGTTGCATCCAGAAAAAAATATAATGGTTTTAATACCGTACAGGTAATAGAATTAAAAATCTGTAAGTGTGTTCATTTACATATTACTGTGAATCGTAAAGGTAAAGTAACAATATCAGTGTAAGTGAAAACGTTTGCTAAAATATAAAAAAAATTGTATGGATTTAAATATTTCAATGTTCTGTGTTGACGTTAGAGAATTATCACCAAAAAGTAGTAGTTCAGTAGTAAGCGGATATGGTAGTGGAGTTAAAAATCTATTCTTTAGATGAGAATAAAGGTTACAACTCAGTAGAAAATGAGACACTGTTTCAGTCGCAGTAAGGATTATCTATGATATTTTTTATTATAGAGGGTAGACTTTAAGGAGCCTGAGTTAGTGCGTAGTCTGATGTGATAAATTTGTTGAATTCTCGATCCATAGCTGTAAAAAGCGGGCGAGAATAAAGGTTACAACTCAGTAGAAAATGAGACACTTTCAGTCGCAGTAAAGATTATCTGTAGAAGGTAGACTTTAAGAAGCTGGAGTTAGTGCGTAGTCTGGTGTGATAAATTTGTTGAATTCTCGATCCATAGCTGTAAAAAGCGGGTGGTTTAGTAAGGTTTAAATTAAGTAATCGTTTGAAGGTTGTCACAGAAGGAGTATCTTTAAGTTCTTGTGGAAGTTCATTCCATTGTCTGATTATAGAAGGAAGAAAATCCTTATAGTAGGAATCGGTGTGACATAAAATAGTCGGTATTTGATTGTATTGTCTTGTGCTTCTGTGAGTTCTGTTTGGAATAATATCAGACAGGTACTGAGGAGTTAAGTTGTAGAACATTTTATGGAACTGATAAGTTTGTGCTTTTTTCTTCTATGAGAAAGTTGTTCCCATCCAGTTTCGATATATAATGTGTGTTGAGAACAGAGTTTTGTGGTACCAGTAACGATTCTGGCAGATACAATATTAAAGGATTCAAGTTCTTCTTGTAGATAAAGAGGTATATTGTCCCAGATAAAGTCTCCGTATTCAAGTAATGGTCGTATAAATGCAAAGTAGAGTGATTGTAGAGTTTGTCTGTCAAGAATGAATTTGAATTTACGTAAGATATTTATTCTTAGTGATACTTTTGATTTGATACAATCTATTTGTGATTTCCACGATCCGTTCGAGACGAATATAAGCATTGATTGCGTCGGTAATATCGTTAATATATATGAGAAATAGAAGAGGACCAAGTATAGGACCTTGTGGGACGCCAGCTCGAACCTCTTTGTATTCAGAAAAATTGCCAAGATAAACAACTCTTTGTCTTCGATCTTGGAGATAATTTTGGAACCATTTTAGAAGGGTGTCTCTGGTATCAGTTTGTTTTAGTTTATGTACAAGTCCCTTTTGTCGAACCCTGTCGAAAGCCTTACTTATATCAAGAAAATAACTCTGATTTCTTTACTGTCATCAAGAGCTTTGCCAAAAACATTTGTGATATCAAGTAGTTGATTGACTGTCGAATCACCTTAATAGAAAATAATTAGATCTAAATGAATATTATTGCATACACCATGCATTGTATTATACCCTGAATGGAACAAACTACCGACTTGACTTTTGAACAAGGGGCATAACTCACACACATTCTAAATTCATTACAACGGCATATTCTTTACAAAAGCGAATAGTTTAGTCAATCTATGAAAAAATAGGGTCAAACCTCAAAGTAATTGCAACAGAAAATATTTTTATTTGATTGTTTTTAGGAATTGTGATTTTATTCACCATAAAAAATCTACCAATTTCAATCCATTGGAATTTGGGTTTTTTTTGCCAATTTAAGTTGCCAATAGCATTTTCTATAGAAAAGGGAGATAACTCTGTATTGTGATCCTAAATTTTACACAAAAATGTTCAAAAACTTTAACTTTCTCTGATACTATATAAAGAACAACCTAGAAATTAGATAGAAATTTATACATAGACTTAAAAAAGATAATTTAAGACAATTTAGAATGTAATATGTAAATGGAATGTAAAAGAAATTAAATAATTTTGTTGAAAGAATTTATGCAAAACGCTGATTAAGGGCATGTTGATGAGATGGAAAAAAGATTTATTCACCTCAAATATATTTTGTTATACACAGAAATGATAAAGTAAGTATATCTCAGGTTAAAAACATAACTTTTCTATACTTCTACTTCATTACTTTGAGTATTCTGTTATTAATTCCTCATCATAAAATGCAGCTGAATGAAAATGGGCCAATGGTTTCACTTTAAATGAAATCAGAAATGTTGAATATACATATGAAATTAATTATGATTGATTATTTCCAGGGTCTTTGATTTACTTTTTGTTAAAACAGCTAAAAACATATGATAATTGGACTAACCTGATTGACAGGAGTTATCTCCCTTGTCTATTAGAAATCCCCATAAGAAATTAAAACTTCTCAAAGACTTGTTTTCCCTTGTCAGATTTTGGTAGACTTTTTACTATAAACATTTCATGTATTTGAGAGCATATTAGTAACAAAGTTTGTTCTGTTGCAATTAGTTTGAGGTCAAACCGTAGATTGACTACATTAGAATTTGAGGGTGACGAATATGGCCGTTGTAACGAGATATATATATATATATTAAAAAAACACATTTGAGTGCCAGAGATCAACTTGCGTAATACAGTCTTTCTTCTTTTTGCAATTGCAGGAGAGGCTTTTTTATATTCAACATTCAAAAGAGATATAGTTAGCCAATTCTTTAAGAAAAAGCAAAAAGCTAGTTTGTTTCACAAGCAAAAAGCCAACGGACTGACAGAAAGACAAACAGTATACTATATGTCCTGTCAAGTTATGGGGATATAAAAACTACAGAAGGAGTTCAATACACAGCATCCTCAATTCATAATTAACAAGAGTGCACAAACAAAAATCTAACGGACAAACAGACAGACGAACAGTATACCGTAATACGTCCCTTTCAGTGACGGGTGTATAAAAATAGAGTTACTCTTACCGGTAAATGATCCGACCTACTGTTTATGTAAGTGTCTGCGTCAGTAAAAAAAAAAAAAAAAAAAAAAAAAAACTATTTTATATATATATATATATATATATATATATATATATATATATATATATATATATATATATATATATATATATATATATATATAATAGTTGAATCATGTTCGTTAATTGCTTCGTCCCATCTATGTTAACTTATTAACATCGTGATTAAGTTTTTTCTATACATCAACGAAATCAAAATTTACATGAGTTTTAAAATCTGATCATGTGCCTTTTGATTATTTTAAAGGAAATCTAAATTTAACATGAGTTTTAAAATCTGATCATGTGCTTTTTAATTATTTTCACTTTTATAATTCAGTGTATCTTTTTGACACCCAAGTGGAACATTACCCCCCCCCCCCCCCGATAATAATAGACGTATTGTTTATGTTCTCAATTTTTATTTTGTAACGATTCAAAAATTATAATCAAAGTACTGAGAGTACTGGAAAGCGGTTAGCCTGGTAGCTCGGAAAGTTTGGATAAAATTTTGATTATCTCACTTTTCAACAGCAAGTCCCTGGAGAAATTCAATTTCTCAAAAAAAATGTGCAGCCCTTTGATTAGATTTTGGTAGACCTTTAGTTTTGTGGAATTATGTATGTTATTTTTGTCACAAAATATGATGTTGTAATCAGTTTTAGATCAGGCCCTATTTTGAACAGACTGTTAACTGTGATTGTGTAAAACATCATTACTCCATTTCTCAGTTTTATTTCGAAATAAGGGATAGAAAAGGCCCACCTGATAGAAATGACAGGTAAAAGTGTTTTGATACAAAGTAAAATCCTCTTTATGATATTTTGAAAGTTGCATTGAATAAAATAAATATTTATTGAAACTGTGAAGCAAAATATCTCTCAACAAAAAAATCTTATTCAGTAATTAAGAAGTAATGAGTTGTATCCAAAATAACCACCTAAATACAGGAAGACCAACATCTTAGTTCTTTTACTCACGACCTTTGACTCAGCCTAATTACCAATTTTTTCCAAAAAATGTTGAAAAAGTCACAAAAGTACGAAGGTAAAACTATGCCATGACCTTGCATTTGATCTTGGTTATTGAAGTTTCATCGAAATCTGTTCAGTTGTTTGGGCAGAGATCATTTATCATTGCAGATTATTACATGACTGCTGTTATTGTTAACATTCATAGCAGGTCGTATTTATACATATTTTGTCTTCAGGCAAGGTTTACACACTATACAGCTTTATGTTAAGACTATTGGAAAAGTTGAAAAATCAATACTTAAAAAGAAATATCTAGTCAAAGTTCATTTATAAGTAGCTAATAAGCACACAGAAACTATGAAGCAATGAATAATTTCTTATAAATTAACCATTTCAGTATACTTATGCAGTTTTGATTTTGACCTTTGAACCTATGACCTTGAACCATATATCAAAATGATCATCATATCAAAACCTACAATACTCTAATATACATGGCTATACAAATGTGAATAGTTTTCAAAATAATTAACAATTTAAGACATCTAATGCAGCTATGACCTTGACCTTTGAACATATGACCTTGAGCCTTAAATCAAAATGATTGCCATATCAAAACCTACAATGTTTTAATATACATGTTTTTACAAGAAGTTTTTAGTTTTCAAGATAATTTACCTTTTTCTGTTTTTTTTTCTTTTTTTGCAGCTGTGACCTTGACCTTGATACTTATAACCTTGAATCATATATAAAAATAATCAGTTTAATAATACCTACAATATTCTGTTACACCTGTCTATACAATAAAGTTATAGTTTTCAAGATAATTAACAATTTAAGACTTCTTACGCAACTATGACCTTGATCTTTGAATGTATGACCTCGAATCATATATCAAAATGATTGTCATATCATTACCTACAGTATTTTCATATACATGTTTATAAAAACGTTAACAGTTTTCAAGGAAAGATTAAGAGACGTACAAACTGACACTACTATGCTGTGCTATGTTGATGGCATTTAACAACCTGGCAAAGATAAGTTTAAGCAATCAAATTTGCAATGGTAAAGGAAACTGAAGTTTCCAAAAAAAAAAAAAAAATCACAGACTAGTGCTGTTAGAAAAACTAAACAAATGACAGAGGAACTAACACTTCAGAGGTAATGCACTCTGATTTGCAGACTGGCACCTAGGACCACTAGGCCAACACCAACTGAATACAGGCTTGATGGTTCAGAGGCAGAAAATATTCCAAAGCAGAGTGGGGTCAAGTGTATGTTGGGATGTTGGTTCAATCCCTGGCCAGGTCAAACATAAGACAAATTTGAGGAGAGAGTTCTAACTGTTGACACATTGTCATACTGTGAATAATGGTTGGGCACTTGTCTGAAGCAGACTGACTATAGGAGCTAGCATGTGGAAATTGCCGAGTATGGCAAACAGTAAAACACACTTCCACATCTTTCACAAAAACAAACTTCTTTAATTTATCCTAAGAAATTAATAAACTTACTCTTGTCTTACTTACTGGCTGATAAATTGCTAATGCAACACAAAGTGAAGGCATAAAACCAATAGAGCCAAATTACAAAACATGCCACTCATGAAAGAAATAATTAGAAAAACGTTTTCATGAAATGAATCTGTAGATGAGCACACAGAATTGTGGAATTATTACAATTAGTTGTTTCTCAATTTGAAATAGAAATTATGCCTTTCATTAGTTGTTATCAAACCATGTAAGACAGTTAAAATGTTTTTAGAAGCAGGTCTTAAAGTTAATTACCTAAATAAGTTGATTATCAGTAATTTGAAAAACTAATGCTGCATGTTTGTCTCTATCATTATTCGCCCTAGGTTGTAAAAAGGAGTAAATGATGCAGTCTGTTGTATAAGTAGCCAATATTCATTGGTTTACTGATATTATATGCCAACTTTGATTCTATATAGGGTATACTGGAGTGGAGTGGAGAGGGCAAATGGTGTTTTTGAACACATCAAGATACAAATTCTTTCACATTAATATCAAGGTAGTCAGTCTTAAGCTGATGGAGTAAACTGGAGTGCCTGAAGATAGACAAAGGCTTTCCACAAGCAAGTGAAAAACCTTCTTATCCTAGGTCCTGTCACTGTAGGAATCACACCTACTCAGTAAGTTGTACTTTGATCTGTAAGCATGTGATTTAATTTCATCTAATAGGGCTTTACATTCTAGTCAAGAATATTTCACTTATATCAAGATGTCACCAGCTGTAGGTGAATCCACAGAAATATTTACCTTTGCAGTGTGCTTAGGGCAGTGTGTAGGGAGGGGTCTTTAGTGTGCCATGCATGTCCCAGCATTGGACACCAGTGTTTAAGGTCTACTCTGAAAAACCCTGTGATTTTCATTTCTAAATGGCGAGTACTTGGCAAAAGGATAGTAACTATCAGTTTTCTAGTCTTGATCAGCCCCAGGATGGGTTCGAACTCTGACATGCAACATACAAAGCCAGGACTCTACCAGCTGAGCAACCATAATGATGTTAGCATGTGCCCTAGACCACTTGCCCACCAAGGCCCTAATATTAGGGTACCTTAATAACATGAAAAAAAATTTCTGGAGAAAATTTTCATCAACAGCTACATGAAAAAAAATATTGCCAATAAAAACAAGTTCCAGTTCATGTTAATTTTTTAAATTTATTATCTTAATTTTTATACTGTTACAAAAGGACATATATTCATTAAGGACATATGGCCATTTAATATAAAAGAATCCATCTAAAAGTTAAGTTAAACAGATTACAACATGTCTGAAAAAATATCACTTGTGTATTAAGAATAGTTTGTTTTAGCAGAATTTACTTTCAAGTATACAAAATAAAGTTGCTTTGATAATCATGGGCATTTTCTGTTATCAATGCATTTCACTGTCAATTTGACTCTTGTCAATAGATGGATATTCTGTAACTGATTTCAAGAATTGTAAGTTGTCTAGTTCAAAGGTGTCCATTTTTACAAATAAGGGTGCATTCTAGTTTATGGTATCTTGTTCAGATCTACTGCAATGTTCGACTAATTTTTCAAATAAATCCTAAACAGCCTTAGCAACATGGTGTTTTTCTTTATTTGCTTGTTGCTCCTTCAGTCTGTTATTTCTGAAAAGAAAAAAAAACATAAACTTTTCAAATAATAACAAATGAGATTGAAAAATGAATCGTATTTAACATTCCTGAGAAAATATTGAAATAAGTATATCAAGATCTTTGAGTATAACTTGATGAAGCAAAAAAAGGTTAAATACATTATGAAGAAAAATCATTTAACCTTGGTGTTACTGTTATAAAGTTGTTGTGCAGCAGTTTGCAATATATTTCACTTACAATGAAAGGTCTCAAACTAAAGTATAATCAGAAATGTTTTACACTCAGTTATCTGTCTGTAAAAATTAAACTTCTGAAAAGGATTTTTATTTTCTTGATAAAATGTATTTACAATTTCTTGACCCAATATACATTGTAAACTTAATCTTTCCATAATAAATTTGTGATTATTTATCACTACTGAGAAATTTTGCAATGGTGGCAAATGGACTAAGTCTCTTAACTCCACATTTTTTTCCATGTACATTATTCATGTAACCTATTTACTATGCATAGAAAGGCAAACTGTGACTGTCCTAGATTAAGACCAAAGCTAACAATGTTCTGTTTCATTGTTATTTTACCATAATGCTTCCTGTGCAGTAGTTGTGTGTATTAAATAAAAAAACCTCCAATATTTAGATAATTAGAAAATGAATGTACATCATCAACAGTACATGATATATATTTTGTACATGTATATAAAAACTCTTTAACTTAATTTCATTGCTTAGTCACTCTCAAGTTATTGTCAACATATAAAAGTGAAAATATGTATATGTACATTTTTGGAAAGGCCATAGCAAAATAGAAAAAAAACATTTCACTGGGATTTATTATCAATAAAAGGATCATACTATTAAATAGAAACTTGCTATATGCTGGTATCTTGGTTTGAAATATATTCATTCTGTAAATCAAATTATTCAAATTCAGTTTTCCTATGAATTTTTTACTCTATTTTCCATAATAAATTTGGTACAAACCTAACCTTGTACTTTACACTTAGTTACTGCAGTTCTACTCAGGCAATAAATAAAAAAAGTTACATGTTTCTGTTCACTTCTAAAAGTTGCCATCTTTTTCAGACCTCAAGTCAGCCATCGTCAGTATTCAAAATTTATTCTGCATAAGAATGATTGAATCAGCACTCCACATCCCAGTAGTTGTTACAAATTATTGTAAATACCTGTCAGTCTTTATAAACCTTTTTCGCTTTCTTGGTGGTAAGCTGTTTTACTTTAAAAGTAGGAGCTAGCCCAGTCTGGATTTGATCAGTTATACAGTTGAGATGGTTTACCTGAATAATAATAATAATAATGAAAATAAATTCTTTTATTGGTAAACTGACATTACAGTTTACACAAACAGTACTTCATTTTTTCATTTACATCAATTACGGGTAAGTGGTCTCGGTGGCCGAGTGGTCAAAAGTGCACGCTTACAGATCACAGTGCTGTTCACCGACTGAGGTTGAACCCCACTCGAGACGGATAACTGGTGCCTCTTGCAGTATGATCAAAGTATGTTTGAAAACACTTCCTGCATTTCGCCTTAAACATTATCTTTTATAAACATTACACATATTCTTTTTACTGTAACCACTGTAATGAATTTATAAAATTCTGACAAATGATGTAATTTTTTTTTGTCACTTATTAACTGAGGACAGTAATCACAACACACCTGGACTCTCTAAGTTATGAAATATCTTTATTAAGGCAATACATTTGTATGAAAGCACAACACATGGTGCATTGCAGTAAAAACAATACATATTTACAAACAATTACACAAAATATGTGCAATTTGATCACCAAAATAGGCAGTACTTTGTACTGTCAGAAAATGTACCATTTTCAGCCATCTTAAATTTTGAAATTTATTTAAAACTAAGGTTTGTTCCTACATGCAAAGCATTCCTTAGCTGGATTTGGATTTATATAATTTTGGAACTTTAGATTCATTAATTTTCAACTGTTTGGCTTATGTTTTTATCTATCAAACTTTTTTCTTAGTGTCACTGATGAAGAATGTATTTCTGAAATGTGCACATCTCGCACATCAAAATTTAACTGGTACTTGTGTTATTTATCTTTGTTTCCGAAAAGTGAGCGATCTTTCAAAAATTTGGGGGTGAATTGTCAGGACGCGAGTTTGACAGTGGCGGCAATATTGCAAAAATTTGGGGCGTTTTAGAACGGGGCGATTTTGACATGTGGGCGAGTTTTTGGAAAGTGGGGCGAATTTGACGAGGGCGATTTTACCGTGGGACGATTTGATACCGTATTATATACGTTGAATAGCAACAACGCACCTTATTCCTCCAATATAATAATCCAGGTTCCAAAAATAAAATGATTTACGCACATGAAACAGCTGAACCTATTACTGCCACAGTCGGTGCTTGATTCACCTTCTTCATGCTTCGAAAACACGTTCGGTGACGAGTGACATCCTTGAAATCTTTGGATTTGATTTCATAAAAACCACTCTCCTTGCAGCCGTAAAGATAGACGATCTTTCCCCGACGGAAGATTGTTTGAAATAGCGTGACATCGATCTTCTATCTGCATTCAAATTGTTCTTCTGTGAATGACAAGACAACATCCGCCATGTTGTATATCACTGACATGAGAGTGTTGCTATGAGTAGGCGTGGCACAGTAGATCTCTCCAAACAGCATCTAGAATCTTAGGTCAAAGGTCTAGGGTTACCACTAGGAGTCGCTTTGACCTATCACTTCCTAGTAGAAACCGATGCCAATAAGCGGTTAGCGTATACGCTAACCGCTTAAAAAGTGTGTAGTGTTGATATGACTTATATACCCGCGCTTCATTTGCCTAGGTAATAGAAATAGTAATTTTTTATCAGTTTAGAATTGTTTGCGTTCTCAGCAGCTTCTGACTGTATTACAGTCAATTCCCAAATGGTTGAATCAATTATAGTGTGTTACTTTATAGAAGGAAGACTGGTATTTTGGTTGAGGTGTTCATAATCGGCATCTCATCTGAAACTTTACACTCCAAAATTCTGAAATACCCTAGGTAACGATTACATGAGTAAATAGCAACAAAACTTCAGATAATATAACTATAATGAGATCATCATGGCATAAACAATTAAATTTATCACGTAATGTGTAATAAGACATAAAATTTATGTATAAAACAACATATTGGGGTGGAAAAATGTAAATGTTTTCATGAACACCGCCTCTACACAATAACGACCAATAACTATGATGATTTTCAAAATGGTACAACAAAAGTATCACACGCTTTACAAGCTTCTAAATATCTAGTTACCCGCCCAATAAGATAAATTGCCGTGTAAAGCCATCCATGTTTGACTACTATCAGTCCATAATTGTTTGTCATATGCATATTTGAAGAACAAAATTCCATAATAAAACAAAATAATTCAAAAATACCAAAAAATCCATGTAAAATTTTTAATGAGCTAATTGGGAAAAATAACCAGACTTTTTCAAAAAGTTTCTTTAACTCTGTGCATATAACAATTTTTTAATGTTTTCAACAAGACAACAAATTCATTATGTGCAAAATATCCCTAATGCACCTTCCGAGTCAACCATATAAGATATGTTGTCATGATTTGAATATTCATGATGGCCAACCCTTGAAAAAAACCGAACAACAATAACGCCAAATTATTAACTTTTGGTTCTTTCTTACATTTTCTAATTGAAAAAATTAAACTATAATCTTTTGCATCTTTGGACATCAATTTCTTTTAAATTCAACAACATGTAGTTGTATAATTCATTTGACTTTTTATTAACCTTAAAATACCCTGATGTAATCTTGGGTGAGGCCCAATTGGATCAATGAAGTAATTAAATTCTAGCTTTTTTTAAAAAAAAATCTCCTCTATGTACAGAAGAATTTAGAAAATATTTTAAAATAGAATTTGGTTAGGTTTGGTTTGTTTTTTAAATCAAACTTACTGTAATTTTTATGAGGAAAGTTTTAAATAAAAGAATCGTTTGCATCTTATAACATCAATTTCTTTTAAATTCAACAACATGTAGTTGTTCATTTGACTTTTTATTAACCTTAAAATACCCTGATGTAATCTTGGGTGAGGCCCAATTGGATCAATGAAGTAATTAAATTCTAGCTTTTTTTTTTAAAAAAAAAATCTCCTCTATGTACAGAAGAATTTAGAAAATATTTTAAAATAGAATTTGGTTAGGTTTGGTTTGTTTTTTAAATCAATCTTACTGTAATTTTTATGAGGAAAGTTTTAAATAAAAGAATCGTTTGCATCTTATAACATCAATTTCTTTTAAATTCAACAACATGTAGTTGTATAATTCATTTGACTTTTTATTAACCTTAAAATACCCTGATGTAATCTTGGGTGAGGCCCAATTGGATCAATGAAGTAATTAAATTCTAGCTTTTTAAAAAAAATTCTCCTCTATATACAGAAGAATTTAGAAAATATTTTAAAATAGAATTTGGTTAGGTTTGGTTTGTTTTTTAAATCAAACTTACTGTAATTTTTATGAGGAAAGTTTTAAATAAAAGAAATGTCTAGAAAAAATCTTGTGACAAACAATTATGGACCAATAATAGTCAGCTGTAAACTCATACAAACCTGCACTGTGTACCTCAAGTATAAAACACCTACTTTATAAATGCCATCACTTGCGATTTAATGAACATGATATGGTTTAAATAAAGTAGAATTGTTAATATATTGAAAAACTCCCTAGTTATTAGAATCATACAACTTACTAATGAAATTTGCTTGCTCATTTTCAGACCTTTGTATTCACTCCATTTTTGATATTTTGATATTGTTTAACAAACAAAACATATTTTTTTCAATAGCTTCATTTTGTAAATAACTTTCCATACTAACTTTATTGATAATATGTAGATTTTTCTGATTTCGGAAAACCTCTTAATTCTTTTTTTAACTCTTAAATTGTTCAAATGATTTAAATACTTTTTCTACAGCAACAATCTCTTTCCAAGTTGAATATTTCTCTCTTTCTTTACCATTAACCACGAGCTTTACATTTAATTGTCAAACACAATAATCAACAAAACAGCATCCGAGTCAACGATTTTATCACAAGAGGGTTCAAAATGTAAACGACGTTGACGCTCCGTGTATGATCAACCCAGAACTGTAACTGATTTTTACTTACTTTTAATAAAGCAATATGATAATCCAGGAGACTTCACAATATCTTGTCTTAAAATTCTTCTATATAGACATTTAAATTATCTGACATTTATCCATACATTTTGTTTTAAAACATAAGAGCTGTTTTCATATCTTCATATTAAAAAATGTGTTAAAATAAGTGGATATTAACAGCCCCGAGATCTAAAGTTTATTTTTTTTACCACTATTCTGATCTGAAACAGACGGACTGAGAATTTAAGGTATATTAAAACACCCTTCTATCGAACCATCAGATAATATTTTCAATTGCCGTGTTAAATTCCATTTCTTCAAGCGTGTGAGCTTTTGCATTCATTTAAACCATAAATACATCGATAGTTTATGTTAAATGGATATGTATATGGATTTAGCGGTTTTTTTTTTTTTTTTGTTTTGTTTTGTTTTTTTTTATTTGTTTTTTTTTTATTAAAATTATTTTATTTTTGTTTTCTTTACTTGTTATTTACATCAAACAATATGTAAAACATTGATTTTGTGCAATTTTGATGTTTATGTAACTGGATTTTGACACGTGCTAAGGTAATAGGTCTGAAGTCTTGACCTATTTTATTGAAAATATATTGCATGCTATATCATTTATATTTAGGTTAAGTGCGTATGAGACCGATTACTAAGCATAAATACATTATTTACGATAAAAATTGCAACATATGATAACTTTTTCCCGTGTTATAACGGATTTTTAGTTCTAATTCTATTGGGCAACCCTCTCCATTATCTTAGCACGTGTCAAGATTAGATCAAAATAAACATCGACAAATTGTATAAAATCGATATTTAATACTGTTTGATTTAAAGAAAATTAATTAAAAAAAGATGTATTTAAAAAAAAAATACCAGTCTAGTCTAACTATTGTTTACAAATGTGAACTCCTCGGAAGTAGTAGCTCTCTAGCGGATCAGGGGCCGTAAGTCGACGGTGTTATCGGCCCAGTTAAAATCGATTGAATCTAACTTCAGTTCTCGCACTTTCAGCCTCGCCACACGGGTGCACTAGTTGTTGATTACACTCAATATAAATCCGTGCTATTTTTGGTTTGTAGCAACAATAGGCGGGTTAACTTTGAAAAGCAATATTGTTTTCAGATTATGATGTATTGATGATATTTTCTCGATTATCCAATAACATAATGTATTTATGAGAATATTAGATAAATGATAAGAATAATATTAGTTTGAATATTAAGAAATAAATGTGTGGTATTTCGGTTGAAAACCACGTTCTTGGTTTAAATGCACGTTCTTCGGGGCTGTTGCATCTACTGGACTCCTCCTGATGTGCATGTGTTATAAAAGGTAATTTTGAGTTTTGAAATCAATCAATCTTTTTTTCAAATATTTAATGGGAATATAACAAATGAACGTCATTTTAAAACAGTTCAATCGTTAAAAAATTCAACAGCACTTTCTACAAATAGTAAATTCTTGATATGACTTAATATTATCAAAGCCAGTCTGTACTAACGGAAAAAAGTAGTGATGAGTCTGGTATCCGTACTTGGTGAAGTGAAGTGGGGGAATGGTGTATTACGCCCCATTCTTGCACCCCAGATAGAAATTTCCATATAAAGAGCGGTGCTAGATATTTCCATCTTGCATCCCCCCCCTGTACAAGATAGCTTACACGCACTTTTTCCCGCTAAGATTTATCAATGAAATCAAAGGTGTATCGATACATAAAATTTTGGAAATACGATATTGTTTGTCATTCGACACTCGGCGATAATTGTTTAGTGATTGAGCATTTTTGTGGCCTGTCCAGAAAACAGTTTGTTCGTCCGAAACATTATTGTCCAGTAATGTCTGACACAGATGTTTACGTGCACTGGTATTGGTCATTTTCTTATTGTCTGCAGTAAGACCTGAGCGTGCCATCATTGTTTTCATGAGACTTTTAATTGTATTTATTCCTAAAGGTCCTCGTAAAAACCATTGATCATCCCGATGTGGGTTTGTTGTACGAGTTACCTTAGCTAGATAGAAGGGGTGGTGAGGCTGGCAGTAATTTGAAGGGCGCTTGTCACTATATATTTTATATGTTGTGACTGGACACCTTTGTTTATTTTCAGGTAGTTCATACATTCTGGGCTGACCACTTCTAACATTTCTTACATCCTCGCCAATTCTTGTTTTGTTTGTCTCTCATTGTGGACCAGGTATTCTTTATTTAATTCATTGTCATAATTCAGTTCTATATCACCCCAACAGTGATTCCCGTGTTCTTCTCCTCCCCCACGCATACCAAACTGAATTGTATTATTCGTCCATAGAGTGTTTAGAAGTGACATAGGAGTGTTATTACCTAATTGCTCTGATTTATACATTTAATCAATATCTGATTTGTAACTGGTTCAGCTGCATTTGGTTTAATACCATAACCCTTTTTTAAAATTCTTTTTGTTTTGATTTTAGGGCATCGCGGGAGAACTCCAGAAAACTCATATGCTGAAATCAAGCTTGTGCCATATCTATGTCTTTTCAGATGCCTCTCAAATGATCCCAGCATGTCTCGAATACAGCTTGGTTGATAATCATCTCCATTCTTTTTCCTGATACACAAGAAGAACTGCGCAAGCAAATCATTTATTTCAGTTAGTGGGATGTTTTGGGGTTCACGATTTTCACCTTTTTTGTTTAAGTACATTTTCAACAGTTTTAAATGACCAAGTGTTTTTTGGAGAGTATTTTTATTTTCTTGAGCTTTCACAAATTCAACAACATCAATATCATCCAGAAATCTATCATTATCAAAATCCTCCATTAGGCCTACTTGTTCACCGGCATCAGTGCTGATCAATTGGGGTGGGGATGCAGAAATAACTGAACTTTGGGGTGGAGGCAAATTTTCATTATGGTTCACAGATGGAGCATCTATTTCATCCACTGTCCATTTCATTATCAAATAAATTTTGAAAATCATATTCATCATCTGGGATCCCTTTTATTAGCTCATGCCTTACAGCTGTGGTAATTTCTCCACTCTTTAGTGATTGCACTTTATACATTTCATAGGTACCACAAGGTTTGAAATTGTTAACTATTTAGCCCTTTTCACCATTTGTCCCTATAGTAACCAGTTCACCAATCTCAAATACTCTTGGCATTGCTTACAACTGTATGTCATCAAACTTTTTCTTTGTAAACAAACACTGAAACAGAGGCAGACTATATGGAATATGGAAACCATCGAAATAAGAAATGTAGTTCGAAGTTCCTGTCACGCCAATTCCATTGTTATCAGTTTCATATGTTAAAATTGATTTTTAATTGAACTTTTATATTTTGTGGTGCAAGAAATAGAATCAATCACTACTTGTGGTGCCAGATAGGGAAGTTCTAATATATTTGGTCCAGAACGAGGCAAGCCTCATTGAGATTTCCCTATCTGGCACCACAAGAAGTGATAGATTCTATTAGTCAAGATTCTTTAACTTACATGTCATGGTGCCTGTGACATGAAGAGACATAATGCTTTCAATTATCTGCATCATCTTTTTAAAAAAAATAGCGTGCTATTTTTCTCCTCTTTATCCTTCGGAAACCAATGGGGGTCTTGATTACTAAGTGGTTTTAATGGCACAATTACATACATGTATCTAAGTGCCTCTCGCTGCCTAGATTCATGGGATCTATGTTCAAAAACCAACATTTTTTCATGGTCGTGACAGGAGAAATCAGCTTTTGAGTGAACTTATTTATTTCAACTTTTTGTCCGAACAGTTTTCTCCAAGTTTAACAATATTTTCTTTCTCCAAGACTTTCAGTGGAAGATTTCAAACTTAAAGTCAACAAATCTTAATTCATTTCTCAAAGAAGTTTTTTTCAAGTCAATACCTTGCCCATGTTATTTTTATTACTCCAAGCCCAATCACTGATATATTACAATCAAATTCAAATGTTTTTTTTTTACATTATTTAAATTATTTAAAACTTGCAAACAGTGTCTATCACTGTCAAATCATCTGGAGACCAGCAAGTGTCAATCGTTAATAAACATAAAGTACATTTGTCGAGGGCAGTCGTAAAAATAACAGAGCACAAGGCTTTTTTGGGGGCAAATTCGTAGAAATACAAATTACGTTTACCAGAAAAACCTGTATTTATATAAACTAGCTAAACATATGAACTTGACAATTGGCAATGACATAACAATATTACAATCACTTGTAAATAATGAACTTGATTATGAAATTAATAATATTTTCAAATAAAATTTAAAATATAATTGATTAAAATAGATAATTAAGTAAAGGTGATATCAGTTGTCAATTAAGGGTTGACGTGCATTTAGATGCTGCGTAAGTTTCAGTATAATAAAGCTGATAATATACCTGTCATTATATCGTAATTCTTCTGTTTTCGGACGCACTTGCTTTGAAATTTTAATAAATTTTAATTTTTCTTTTATTTCGAAAGTCAATTTTGTCTATACATATTGACAAGAATTTGCTAGAAATCGGGCAGAGCGTGTGATACAGAGCACATTTAATAACAAGAGGCCCATGGGCCTTAACGCTCACCTGAAGATATGTCCGATATTGTTTGCAAAGTGCTATAGACAATATATTAAGTACAGAAACTTTAAAAGTTTCCTCAAGTTAAGAACTCTCGCAAAGCTATATCCACTCACATTTCATTTATAAGTAGCTTATAAAATATGCATGAAGTAACTATAGTGCAAGGAGTAATTCCAAATCATTAATCAATTTCAGTATACTTATGCAGCTATGTCCTTGACCTTTGAACATATATGACCTCGAACCATATATGATTGTCATGTCAATACCAACAATATTCTAATATAAATGCCTATGCATAAAATTTATAGCTTTCAAGATAATTAATAATATTTGTATTCCTATGATGATATGACCTTGACCTTTGAACATATAACTTTGAACCATATATCAAAATGATCAGAGTGCAATGCCTACAATATTCTAATATACATGCCAATACAAAAAGTTAATAGTTTTCAAGATAATTAGCAATTCAAGTCTTCTTCTGCAGCTGTGACCTTGACCTTTCAACATATGACCTTGTACCATATATCAAAATAATTGTCATGTCAATACCTACAATATTCTAATATACATGCCTATACAAAAAAGTTAATAGTTTTCAACATATTAAGCAATTTAAGTCTTCTTTTGCAGCTGTGACCTTAACCTTTCAACATATGACATTGAACTATATACCAAAATGATCGTCATGTCAATACCTACAATTTTCTAATATACATGCCAATACAAAAAGTTAATAGTTTTCAAGATAATTAGCAATTTAAGTCTTCTTCTGCAGCTGTGACCTTGAACTTTCAACATATGACCTTGAACCATATATCATAATGATCGTCATGATAATACCTAAAATGTTCTAATATACATGCCTATACAAAAACATTAATAGTTTCAAAGATAATTAGAAATTTAAGTCTTCTTTTACAGTTGTTACCTTGACCTTTCAACATATGACCTTGAACTATATATCAAAATGATTCTTGTCACAATACCTACAATATTCTAATATACATGCCAATACAAAAAGTTAATAGTTTAAAAGATATTATGAAATTTTAGTCTTCTTCTGCAGCTGTGACCTTGACCTTTCAACATATGACCTTGAACCATATATCAAAATGATCATCATGTCAATACCTACAATTTTCTAATATACATGCCTATACCAAAAAGAGGTCCATGGGCGTTAATGCTCGCCTGTGACCTTGACCTTTGGACCCATAACCCTCATTCATATATCAAAATGATCATTAGGCCAATACCTACAATATTCTAGCATACATGCCTATACAAAATATTTATAGTTTTCAAGATAATTAACCGATTCAGTATTAATTTGCATCTGTGAGCTTGACCTTTGAACTCATGACCTTTATTAATACATCATTATCATTAAAATTATCATTTAGACCAATACCTACAATTCCAATATATATGCCTATACAAGGAGTTTATAGTTTTTGAGGTAATCAACCATTTCAGTACTTGCCTGCATTTGTGACCTTGACCTTTGAACCCATGACCTTTATTGATATATCAAAATGTCCATTGTGCCATTACCTACAATATTCTAAGATGTATGACTATATAAAAAGTTAATAGTTTTGCAAAAATCAAATATAACGGTAATAGTTGTGCATCTTTGACCTTGACCTTTGAACCCATGACCTTGATTTATATATCAAAATGATCTTCATGTCACTACCTACAATTAACTAAAAATCCCATGCCATTATCACCTGAATTGTTTAAAAAATAGGATTTTTTTATCAAAGGTCAAAAGCAGGGACATGACCTTGACCTTTGACCTTGACATCTTTAAGAAGAAAATAGCAAGACAAGATCAACAGTGAAAACGCTATACAATTATCTTCAGCTGTTATTGAGTTATAACAACAAATGTCTCATTTTCAAACTTACATAATTTTACGCGCCACCTATTTTTCGCTCATTTTTCATGAAAAACACAATTTTAATGTTCCCAGGTATGCTAAATCCAAATATCCAATCAAAATTTGCCTGCACCTTTTCTTTCAGAGAAGAAGATTTTTTTGTCTTTTTGCTATTTTTAGTAACAGCGGCCATCTTGTTGGGCGTGGCCAAACCGGAACAAAATTTTGAAAGGCTGTTACCCAGGCATGATAATCACCAAGTTTCATCAAATTTGACACAGTAGTTTTGGAGGAGAAGATTAAAATGTAAAGTTTACACACGACGGACGACGCACGACGGACGACGGACGGTGATAGATTGCAATAGCTCAACTGAGCCTTTGGCTCAGGTGAGCTAAGAATTGAATTAAAACAAGAACATTATATTATTTTATATGTATTTTATGTTATTGACATGTTTGTTTTGATGTGTATTGGCGCGATGGATGGTTTTGTACATCGTATGTGAAGACCAGTGATGTGTCGTGTAGATCCATTTACGTTTTTAGGTAGAACGCAATCAATATCATACCTATAAATAAAGTGCTTAAATTATCTATGAAAGTGAAAGTGAAAGTTGACTAAAATTGATGTTCACTGCTGAGAAAACCGTGCATAACAACTGTCAACACCAGACATTTTTTCTGATGAATTTAGGAAGTGACGTTTCAATTAATTTCATTTGATGAGAAAATGTGGAATCCCACTGATCACATGGGAATTTCTAAAAAACGACCAAATTGGCTGTCCTATCCGACAAGCGACGCATAAGTTAAGTATCAAAATAATTATTATAATCAGGGTACCAGATATGAGGTTTGAAAATATTATGATATGTATTTAAAACAAAGTTAAAATGTTTCAACTTAAACAAATAGAACCAAACAAATTATAACAAGCCAATTTATCATCATCAGCATAAGTTTTCGCTCTTTGGAGAGAGAGAGAGAGAGAGAGAGAGAGAGAGAGAGAGAGAGAGAGAGATTTTAAACGAAAGCTTATTTTCTGTAAGAAATATTAGAACATAGTCAATATAAGTGATAGAAAGTGATTATTAGTGATAGAGAAAAGGACCCGTAGCGATTATGATAGAAAGATAGCTGATTAGAGTACTTATAATTCCATTTGAACGGTTATGATAATAATGGTTAAAATGGTCTGTCGTAGTAATTGTATTGACTATCAATTACGGTTCTTTATTGTAAACAATTTATACAAGTGTCAAAACTTTTCAAGGTATTTTGGGAAAATGAAATTTCTTTGATGTGTAGAAAGTCTGGATATGTGTGTTTATTAGACCATGTCAAGTTGTGGATATACACAAGTATTATAAAATACCTGTGAATATTCACCCGTCTTTATACATACTTATTAAAGATAAACGGTTGTATCCTTACGATGGCCGATAGCGGCCAGGCAACTATGAAGCATTTTATGTATGATTGTGTACCATGGTACACTTTTTTATGGTACACAAACACGATCCTTTTTATGTGTTTGTGTACCATGGTACACTTTTTCATGGTACACAAATACGACTCTTGGTATTTTTGTGTACCATGGTACACTTTTTCATGGTACACAAACGTGACTTTTTTGGTATGTTTGTGTACCATGCTACACTTTTTCATGTTACACAAAAACGTATGTTTCTGCTTGTTTTTGTCCATTTAGCCGATAACAGCCAGGCATAAACGTATCATAAACGGTACCCAAACCTATGGTACATAAACACGAATAAAATGAGTTACCTACAGAGGATTTGAGTTTATCGTATAATACTTTATCACCCAAACTGTATACTTAACCATTGATAACCTTTGTCAACCTTTCAATTAACCAGAAAAGAATGTTTAGTGGTTTATATCAAAACATAAACCGAGTTGCAATGCAATTTCTTTGTGTTTAGACAAAAAAAATTACTTCCGAGAGAACACAACAGCTAACGAGGTGCTCTCTCTCTCTCTCTCTCTCTCTCTCTCTCTCTCTCTCTCTCTCTCTCTCTCTCTCATTCCGAATCTGCCATCTGGTTCATTTGCTATTATGATTATACATGTCTTTCAATTTTAATTGATATAATTCAAGATTCATATAAATTCTGAATGAGAAGTTATCATTAAACGCAGGCCCGTATTCAGAGGGGGTGCGAACGCACCCCCTTTGAAAACAATTAGGCACTGTAAAAGCCTCGTTGAAAATCATTTACCACTATTAAACCCTTAAAAATCGTCTTGAAAACATTAATTTTGTTTAATTCAAAACATTTAGATACATCATATTTGATAATTTATTGTTCATTAAAATACTCCAAAATGTACCATTTTGCATTTCATTTTCAAAAGTTTTACGGGGGAGCATGTCCCCAGACCCCCCCCCCCCCCAGTAAGGCGTTTGCGTGCGACGATATTCTTTAAAATCGCACCCTTTTTTTCTATCATATCTGCCTACGGGCCTGAAACGGCATTACCTACATGCATGTCAAAAGCTGGATTGTGCATTACCTATTTATAGTGGTTGCATGAAAATAAAAAATAACCGTTTTAAACATTTTGAAAAATATTTGAATATTTGAAATGGTAATTTTAAAGGTGAATCTATCATTTAATGCCGAGTTTCATATTTATTGCTGATTTTGGCAAATACTATCTATCGTCGGAAACCAAATAGTCTAAGATTAAGAATTTCAGATTTGCTAAAAATACTGCCATAAGTTAGATTTAAAATTTAGATTATGATGTGGTGTATTTAACCATACTTTATATGGTCCCTATCTTCTTTCAGTTCACAGACTTAAAATTTCCAAATAAGTTATTCAAGTGATTAAAATTTAATTCAAAATCAGTAAAATAATAATAATAATAATAAATTTCATTATGGTTTTATTATTAAGTGCATTCTACACAATTAAACATACAACATTTGACCATAATTCGATTTTTTTGTTAATTTCATGTTTTAACAAAACTAAAGTTCAGAGGTCCTAACGCTCTATAAAATTATAGTATTCAGAGGTGAGAGACAAATGTGTTTGTTCAATTACGATAAGGCTCATATAGCCTTAATATTATATTACTTGTACTTCAATAAAAATTGTACTTTATTATTAAAAAATCATATTGTATGTTTGTAAAGCTGATTAAAAATAGAAATCATCTATGTAACTATAACTGTAAAATGTATTTTTCATTTAAACGATGAAAAACTTAATAGCATTTGATCCCTATAACAAATGATTTAACAACATTATTTACTTCATATCCATCTTTTGTTCAAACCCTGCCCACTAAATTTTTAAACGTAGCCTTTACAACAACAAAAAACATTAAAATTTTCAAAAAATGCAGAACATCATAAGTAATCACTGTAGTAAATAAAGACATATTTAATATTTTGTAAGGTTTTGTTAATTTCTACTAATATTATTAGTAAGTGAGAGTCTATGTTTACTTAAAGATTTATCAGAGAGTTTTATAACTTTTCAAATTTCATAATTATATCACGACTTTACGCGTGTGGGGTCTAAGTATGTTTTAATTTTTTTTTTAAATAAAGAATTATATATGTTTTCAACTTGCGGAACATGTAATGTGGAAAAAAAGATGGTTATGAATAAGATTAATATGTCGCCCTTTTTACAATATTGTTTATTTTAATTGATGCTGTGTATTATAAGTAATACCGCGGTATTACTGTACAGGCCTTTCATCACAATCAAAGAAGATAACGAGTCTGAAATTGATAAAACCTATTACCCCTTGTTTAACATTAAATTATACCTAAGAGAGAAAATAAAACACGTTGTTTTTGCCAGATGGCCGTTATGGGCTGAAAATAAAGGACAAAAACATAGAGAAGATTTGACTCGTTTATGTTAAACGGTCGGTTTATGTGTACCATGAAAAAGTGTACCATGGTACACAAACATACCGAAAGAGTCGTTTTTGTGTACCATGAAAAAGTGTACCATGGTACACAAACACATGAAAAGAGTCGTGTTTGTGTACCATAAAAAAGTGTACCATGGTACATAATCATACATAAAATGCTTCATTGTTGCCTGGCCGCTATCGGCCATCGTATATCCTTGTCCCAGAGACGGTCTTGTAAACTTTAACAGTTTTTAATATGAAATAAATGTTAAATTCCATATGTCAAAACCTTCCCTATTACCCCAGCACGTGTCAAAATTAAGTCAACATACACATTCACTCTGTTTGCAAATAATCAGTGTTTTACACTGTTTGATGTTAATGAAAAAAAGTACTTTTAATAACAAAAAACAGCTAAGTTCACTGAAACACCAGACAGTTAGATAAATGATAGTAGCAACCATGATACTTAAAACCGTGAACTCACCGGAAGTAGTAGCTCTCTAGCGTATCAGGGATCGTAATTCGATAGCGTTATCGGCTCATTGTACTAGTAGTTAAAATGTAAAAATATTTTCCTTTAGTCAGAACTTCTAAATATTGTTCCACCCTTGTGTTGTTCTTAAAATGTACAAACAAATCAAACATACACATGAAAAAATATATTGCTCTTGCGTGCAGATAGTTTTCACGAAAATGAAGATTAACTGCAAACTTGGAGTACCGATGTCTTCCGAACAGTCTGTGACTTCTTTCTGCACCGTGAAATGTGTTTTTTTTTTTTTTTTTAGCTCACCTGAGCTGAAAGCTCAGATGAGCTATTGCTATCCATCTTCGTCCGTCGTGCGTCGTGCGTAAACTTTTAACATTTTAATCTTCTCCTCCAAACCCACTGGGTCAAATTTAGTGAAACTTGGTAACCATCATGCCTGGGTGAAGCCCTTTCATATTTGCACAAATGAAAGAGTTATGTCCCCTTGGGGCCCCATAAGGGGGAAATAGAGAAAAACTTTAAAAATCTTCTGAATCTACAAGAGATATACCTTAGTAATTTCATTTATAACATCCTTAGGTCATCTATTTTCAGATTGCACAAATGGTAGCCATGGGGCTCAAAATGGGGAAATTGTAGGGCACCTAGTGGGGAAATTGCTAAAAATTATATATTTATCACTATATCTTGAAAACTATTAACTTTTTGTATAGGCATGTATTTCAGAATATTTTAGGTATTGACATGACAATCATTTTGATATATGGTTTAAGGTCATATGTTCAAAGGTCAAGGCCACAGCTTCAAAAGAAGACTTAATTTGCTTATTATCTTGAAAACTATTAACTTTTTGTATTGGCATGTATATCAGAATATTGTAGGTATAGCGACAACGGTCATTTTGATATATGGTATAAGGTCATATGTTTAAAGGTCAAGGTCACAGCTGCAAAAGAAGACATAAATTGATAATTATCTTGAAAACTATTAACTTTTTGTATAAGCATGTATATAAGAATATTGTAGGTATTGACATGACAATCATTTTGATATACAGTTCAAGGTCATATGTTCAAAGGTCAAGGTCACAGATGCAAAAGAAGACAAATTGCTAATTATCTTGAAAACTATTAACTTTTTGTATAAGCATGTATATAAGAATATTGTAGGTATTGACATGACAATCATTTTGATATACAGTTCAAGGTCATATGTTCAAAGGTCAAGGTCACAGATGCAAAAGAAGACAAATTGCTAATTATCTTGAAAACTATTAACATTTTGTATAGGCATGTATATTAGAAAATTGTAGGTATTGACATGGCAATCCTTTTAATATATATGGTTCAAGGTTATATGTTCAAAGGTCAAGGTCATATCAACATAGGAATACTAAAATTATTAATTATCTTTTAAAGTTTCTGTACTTAATATATTGTCTATTGTAGAAGACTTAAATTGCTTATTGTCTTGAAAACTGTTAACTTTTTCTATAGGCATGTATAATAGAATATTGTAGTTATTGCTAAAGCGATCATTTTGATATATGGTTCAAGGTCATTTGTTGAAAGGTCAAGGTCACAGCTGCAAAAGAAGACAAATTGCTAATTATCTTGAAAACTATTAACTTTTTGTATAGGCATGTATATTAGAATATTGTAGGTATTGACATGACAATCATATATGGTTCGAGGTCTTATATGTTCAAAGGTCAAAGACATAGCTGCATTAGTATACTGAAATTGATTAATGATTTGGAAATTATTCATTGCACTCCAGTTACTTCATGCATATTATATATTAAGCAACTTATAAATGAAATGTGAGTGGATATATTTCTGATTAAGTTTTGATGGAGTTCTTATTTTGAGAAAACTTTTCAAGTTTCTGTACTTAATATATTGTCTATTGCACTTTGCAAACAATATTGGACATATCTTCAGGTGAGCGTTAAGGCCCATGGGCCTCTTGTTTAATTTCCACAACCCTGTTTGGTAGGGGAAAGCGATTTTATATTATTTATTTATAAATTATTAAGCGGTTAGCGTATACGCTAAACGCTTATAGGCATCGTTTCTTGCAGGAAGTGATAGATCAAAGCGGCTCCTAGCGGTAACCTTAGACCTTTGACCGAAGGTTCTAGATGCTGTTTGGAGAGATCTTCTATGCCACGCCTACTCATAAGAACACTTCTCATGTCAGTGATATACAACATGGCGGATGTTGTATTTTCATTCACGGAAGAACAATTTGTTCTGTTTCAGAATGCAGATAGATGGTCGATGTTACGCTATTTCAAACAATCTTCCGTGGGGGAAAATTCGTCTATTTTTACGATTGCAAGAAGAGTGGGTTTATGAAATTAAATCCAAAGATTTTAAGGATGTCACTCGATGCCGACCGTGTTTTCGAAGCATGAAGAAGGTGAATCAAGCACTGACTGTTTCAGTAATAGATCCAGCTGTTTCATGTGCGGAAATCATTTCATTGTTGGAACCTGGATTATTATATTGGAAGAATAAGGTGCGTAGTTGCTATTCGGAAGAAGGTGCGTTGTTGCTTTTCAACATATATAGTACAGTATCAGGTCAAAACGCCGGACGGTAAAATCGCCCCCGTCAAATTCGCCCCAACTTTCCAAAAAATCGCCCACATGTCAAAATCACCCCCGTTCAAAAACGCCCTAACTTTTTGCAATATCGCCCCACTGTCAAAATTGCGTCCTGAAATTGCGTCCCAAATTTTTGAAAGATCGCTCCCTTTTCGGAATGACAAAGATATGTATAAGTACTGCCTACTGAGTTATGGATATCTGATTTTTGAGGTATAAAAGTATACCTTATAATGAGATAAGGATTTTTTGGCGATCAAATTGCCCATATTTTGTGTTACTGTTTGTAAATATGTATTGTTTTTACTGCAATGTACCATGTGTTGTGCTTTCATACAAATGTATTGACATAATAAAGGTATTTCATACCTTAGAGAGTCCAGTTGTGTTGTGATTACTGTCTTCAGTAAATAAGTGACAGAAAAAATTACATCTTTTGTCAGAATTTTATAAATTCATTACAGTTGGTGCAGTTAAAAAAATATGTGTAATGTTTATAAAAGATATATTTAAGTCGGATTGATCTGTAAGCGTGCACTTTAGACCACTCGGTCACTGAGATCACTTACCAGTAATTGATGTAAATGACAAATTGATATACTGTAATTATACACTCTTTGTGTAAACTGTAATGTCAGTTTTCCAATAAAAGAAATTATTATCATTATTATTATTCAGGTAAACCATCTCAACTGTATAACTGATCAAATCCAGACTCGGCTTCTACTTTTAAAGTAAACCAGCTTAACACCAAGAAATCACAGCTGGATAATCACAAATTATATTATGGAAAGCTTAAGTATACAATTTTCATTGGACTGTGAGATTGTAAATACATTTTATCAAGAAAATTAAAAACTTTTTCAGAAGTTTTATTTTTACAGACAGATGAACTGTGTGTAAAACATGTCTGATTATACTTTAGCTTGAGAAATCTCAATTTAAGTAAAATATATTGCCACTTGCACAACTTTATAGCAGTAACACTAAGATTGACCACCTGGCAATTTGTTTTTGCTTCATCCAGTTATACCCAAAGGTCTCGAGATCCTTTTTCAAGTAAATGCGTATTTCAATATTTTCAATTTTTTTTCTTCCTCAAGTTATACTCAAAGGTCTCGAGATCCTTTTCAAGTAAATGTGTATTTCAATATTTTAAATTGTTTCCTTTTTTTTTTCATTGAGTTATACTCAAAGATCTCGAGAACCTTTTTCAAGTAAATGTGTAATTCAATATATATTCTCAGGAATGTTAAGTATGATTTATTTTTTAACTCATTTAAAAAAAATTGTTATTATTTAAAAAGTTTTTGTTTGTTTTTTTTTTCTCTTTTCAGAAATAACAGACTGAAGGAGCAACAAACAAATAAAGACAGACATCATGCTACTAAGGCCGTTCAGGATTTATTTGAAAAATCACAGTAGATCTGAACATGCTACCATAAACCAGAATGCATCTTATTTGTAAAAATGAACACCTTTGAACCAGACAAGATATAACACTTGAAATTGATTACAGAATAACCATCTGTTGACAAGAGTCAAATTGACAATGAATTGGATTGATAACTGAAATGCCCATGATTATCAAAGCAAGGTTTTTTGAAAGTAAATTCTGCTAAAAGCCAAATTGTGCTTTTTCTTAATACACAAGTGATATCTTTTCAGACATATTGAACTTTACTTTTAAATATTCTTTTAAATCCAATGACCATATGTCCTTAATAAATATATTTCCTTTTTTAACAATATAAAGATTAAGATAATGAACCAAAAACATTAACATGAATTGGAACTTGTTTTTATTGGCAACATTTCTAGCTCACCTGTGCACATAGTGCTCAAGTAAGCTATTTTGATGGGTCATTGTCCGTCGTGTGTCATCCTTCATGTGTCGTGCGTCACTTTTTGCTTGTTAACACCCCAGAGAACATAAATTTAGTCCAATCTTTATCAAACTTGCTCAGAATGATCTTCTTGACAAAAGCTAGCTCAATTACGTTTATTGGCCATACTGGTTCAATAAATAGGTTACTAGGTCAAATTATAAAAAAAAACCTTGTTAACACTTCTGAGACCCCAATTTCAGCCTAATCTTCATCAACCTTGCTCAGGATGATGCTCGTGACAAAAGCTAGCTTAAGTTTGTATATGGATCATGTTGGGTCAACAAGAAGGTCACTGAGAGAAATTATAGAAAAACTTGTTAACACTCCTGGGCCCATAATTTTATCCCAATCTTATCAGGCTTGACCCTCTTGACAAAAGCTAGCTTAAGGATGTTTAAGGGTCATGTTGGGTCAATAAGTAGGTCACTAGGTCAAATTATAGAAAAGGTCCAAATTACTAAAATCAAGCTGAATGTACATCATTTTCAGGTGAGTGTCCAGGCCTTCATGGTCCTCTTGTTTTTCATGTTGCTGTAAATGAAAATTTTCTCCAGACATTTCTTTTAATATTATTTAAGGACCCTAACATTGGGGTCTTGGTGGACAAGTGGTCTAAGTAAGATGCCTACATCATTATGTTTGCTCAGTTGGTTGAGTGCCCGCTTTGTATTAGGGAGGTTCGGGTCTGACCAATACTTAAAATTGGTAGTGACCGTTTTTTTTTTTTTTGCCAAGCACTCCACATTTAGTAATGAAAGTCATGAGGTTCTTCGGAGTAGACCTTAAAAACTGAAGTCCAGTGTCAAGACAGGCATGGCACCCTACAGAGCCCTCCCTGTACATTGCCCTAACCACACTGCAAAGGTAAACATTTTTTTCACTTCATCTACAGTTGGTGAGGTCTCGATATAAGTGAAATATTCTTGATTGGGGCGTTAAACCTCATTAGATGAAATTGAATCATATGCTCACGGACCAAAGTACATCTTACTGAGAAGGTTTGAATCCCACAGTGACAGAACCTAGGATGAGAAAGTTTTACAATTGTT
This sequence comes from Tegillarca granosa, assembly GCA_029721355.1. Taxonomy (NCBI): domain Eukaryota; kingdom Metazoa; phylum Mollusca; class Bivalvia; order Arcoida; family Arcidae; genus Tegillarca; species Tegillarca granosa. Next base: position 23,609,836 of record CM056602.1, on the reverse strand, counting down.
GAAAGCCTTTGTCTATCTCCAGGCACTCCAGTTTACTCCAGTTTACGGCATCAGCTTAGGACAAACTACCTTGCTAATTATGTGAAAGAATCAGTATCTTGAAGAGGTCTAAAACACCATTTGTCCTCTCCACTCTACTCCAGTATACCCTGAATAGAACCAGAGTAGGCATTATCAGAAAACTAATGAATATTGGCTACTTATACAACAGACTGCATCATTATCACCTTTTAACAAACTAGGATGAATAATTATAGAGACAAACATGCAGCATTAGTTTTTCAAAGTACTGATATCAACTTGTTTAGATTAACTCTATGAATATTTTATTTTAGTTTGATAACAACCAATGAAAGTCATAAGTTTTATTTCAAATGCAGGAACAACTAATTGTAACAATTTCACTATGGTGTTACATTGTGTGTACTCATCTACAGATTTATTTCATAAAAACATTTTTCCAAATTGTTCCTTTCTTGAGTGGCATGTAATGTTATTTGGCTCTATTCAACAAGATTTATGCCTTCATTGAAGAAATTGAGTTCACACAAATAATCTAATGCATTAAATGAGAGGTTTGTTGGTTTTATTGCTGTTTAATCTTACATCAGCAATTTTCCAGCCAGTCATGACAAGAGGAAGTTTATTAATTTCTTAGGATAAATTAAAGAACAAGTTTGTGTATGTGAGATGTGCAAGCATGTTTTATTGTTTGCCATACTCAAAGAGTCAGTCTGCTTTATACAAGTACCCAACTCTTATTCACATGATGTCAATGTGTCAACTATCAGTGCTCTCTCCTTAAGTTTAATTCTTATGATTGACCTTTTTTTTAATTGGAAAATTGCATTGCAGGCATTTCTTTTTGATGTATTGAGACATTTTTGTCTGATGGAAGCAAAAACCAAATGTCAAGGTCATGGCATTTTGATTACCTGAGCTTTAAAATGCTATATCATGACTTAGTTTTAAGATTTTGACATGGAAGATAACCTTTTGATGTTTTTGCAGCACTCTCTGTAATTGAACCAGACCAAAAGTCATGAATGATAAGAAATAAGATGTTGGTCTTCCTGTATTTAGATGGTTAGTCTGAATACAAGACATTACTTCATAATTACTGAATAAGATTTTTTGTTGAGAGATATTTTGCTAGACAGTTTCAATAAATATTTATTTTGTTTATTGCAAACTTACAAAATGTCTTAAAGTGGATTTTATTTTGTATCAAAGCACTTTTACTGGTCATTTTCTATCATTTGCGTCTATCTGATCCCTTATTTTGAAATAAAACTGAGGAAAGGAGTAATGGTGATTTACATACTACCATAATCACAGTTAACAGTCTAGTCAGATAGGTTCTGATCTAAAACTGATTACAACATCATACATTTTGTTACAAATGTAACGTACATATTTACAAAAAGCTAAGGGTCTACCAAAACCTCATCAAAAGGCTGTACATTTTTTGAGAAATTAAATACCGCAAGGGACTTTTTAAAAGTGAGATAATCAAAATTTATCTTAACTTTCAGAGCTACCAGGCTAACCGCTTTCCAGTACTTTAAGTACTTTGATTATTTTAAGCAGACGTAGCCAGCTTTAGTTTTTTGTCAGGTGTATTTGCAGCTTTATCAATCCACATTTCATCAGCTAAATCATCAGCGATGGGGTTGACTAAAATTATTGTTCACCGTATTGTCATATACCTCTTTTTGAATTTAATCATAAAAATACATTCAAAAAGTGGTATATGACAGCATTGTTGCCTGGAGAAGAATCAGTTATGCGTTTTTATTTCTGTATTTAATTTAATTAGAAGCCTCTTTAATAACTACCTACATGAGTCACATTTATAGTGGTCAATATCCAAGGCAATTTGAACAAACAATTCTGATATTTCCGATAAAAATTGTACTGAATTTAATAGTTTTAAACTTGAAGGGTATTTAAGCTTCTGTCTTGATCTTTTTATTGTCTGAAATAACAGCTGACGTATTGCTTTGAATTTCTTCTCCCAATTCCAATAACATTATAATATAATTCAGCTTTCTGATATGTAATTTTAGCCAACATATCGCTCAAGGTAGGTTCACCCACGTCAGAACCAAAAACAAAAAAAATTAAAGAAGAAGAAGAAAAAAAAAACCACGTCTGACCCGTGCTATGATAACGCTATACAGAATGAAACATGTACTTTCAAACACCATTTAAAGGATATTAAATCTCTTGTACTTAAAAAAATTTAATTCACTAAATAAATAATATTACGTTTGTTCCACATGGTGTATTAGACAAAATTTTGAAACAAAAAGGTAAACTCAATATACAAATATCTTATTTATGTACTTAAAAGAAAATTTCAATTTATTAAAATTTTTGTGTTCCTAATAATTGCATCTCTATTAAAAATTATTCGGTAAACTGAATTGTGTTTAGGGCACCAAACCAATATACTAAAGTTTGTTCAACTGTGTCCAAAGGAACGATTTACCTAAACTGCCAGAAAATCATAGAGATAAAAAGGATTTTTGTAAAATGGAAAGATTTAAACCAAAGATGGAAGTAAAGCAAACTGAGATTCTTTAATCCGATCAGATTGAGAACTAAATAAAGAAAAAATCCCAACGGACAAACATAATTTTTTTGAACGAACTATAGCGACTTAAATCCCAACGAAAGCATTTTATCCCGATGGAATGATATGCAGTTGACGGTAGTCTTTTGCGTGACTAGATCAGAGAAAGTAGTCCTTCAGCTGCCAATAACCCCTGTTCCCCACTAGGGGGAATTTTAGAGGGTATCATTTTCTGAAAGCTATTAAAAAATTCTACAACTTGAGCCATGTTTGCACTCTGGCCATTGGGGCAATAAGAAGTTTTGGGTCAAAATCTTTAAAATTTTATCATAAATCCCCGAAAATTGGAAAAGTGTATTTGTTCAAAACTTTTGAAAGTGTTTGTCTGTCTTAACAAATTGATATTTCATAGATATCATAAATTATCAATAGTGCTACTAACACACACATTTTTATTCCGTCGTTTTGGGGGTGGGGGTGGGGTGGGGTGGGGAGGGGGATACATATTTTTAATAAAAATTAATAGAAAACTACAATATGCTATTAACTTTGCAATTTATATTACTTTGAGGGGTGTTATTTTTTGTATGATAGTTAGTATAAATCTTCCATTATTTCATCATCTGCATGCTTAATATATTTAGAAAAATGATGTATTACTTTAGGTAGAAAAAGCTATTTACATTGTATCATTTATGTATGTAAAATCATTGTAATACATGGATATAATTCAATTTCATTATGATACTTGCAATGAATTAATTGAAAGATAAAAAATATTAAAAATATTAATAATTGAAGGACAAAATAATTAAATTAATAAATCAAGGAGACAATGAAGATACATGTATATGTACATATTCTAGTAACTGTTTGTTGTACAGATATGGCTTGTACAGTCTAAAAGGACATCGAAATGAAATTGTAATAAGTGACTGTTACCAAACTCCAAATACACCTAAAAAGTCACTTAGGCAAGACGGTTATCTGTTTTTCTGGCAACAGGGGCAAATGATTTTAATAATTATCATCTTATTTTTATTCCAATTCTGCTTTTAGGAATAATTAATTAAGATGGAGCAACCTGTGAAGCTGAAATAGGAGAAGAAGTCTACTCGGACATCGTCAATAAACTCTAGTAAAAGACAATGCATTGTCCATTTTGAATGTTCAGAGGACAATAAAGAAGTCGGCAGCCTGACAGAAACTGGATTTAACAAGATAAAAGAAGTTGCTAGGAAACGATTAACGTATGCATCCACAAAAGACAGACTTGTATACATATCCCTTAACACTCCAGACTCCCTAGACCCAATAAGACACGGGAAGCACAGAAATTGCTATCAGAGCTTCACAAACATTAGCAGACTAGAGAAAAGGAAATCAACTTCTTTTACAGATGCCGAATGTGCTCTAAGTACTTCTAAACGACAACGGTCTTCCTCTACTCCTTCTTGCAGCACTGTGTTATATCCAGCTGACAAGTGCCTCTTTTGTGACAATCAAAGTAAAAGGTGTCGAGCAAAAACTGACAAAGTGTGTGACCAAGTGTGCAGAGGACTCCATTAAATTAGCAGTTGCCAATAAATGTGACTATATCTTGACTTGTAAAGTTGAAGGCCAAGATCTGGTGGCTAGGGAAGCTTGGTACATTATTCCTGTAGACGTAAATGCATTAAAAGTGAGGCAAGACATATCTCCCACAAAGACTCTGAAGCAAGCAAATCTGTTGAAGCTCATAAAAAAGCCTTTGAATTTATATGTATCTATATGGAGAAACACATCATCGAAGGTCAAAATGTAGAGAGAATGACTATGATTAAAGAGCGATACCTAAAATACTTATTAGATAAGTTTTCAGCAGTGTACAACGTAAATAACAAAACATACAAACTTAAAGACAAACTAGTAAAACATTTCAAACATAGAATAAAGTTCTGGCGACCAGAGTCATCTCGAACTACTTCTGAGTTGGTGTTCATGCTGAGGGTAGTGCCGTAGAAAAAGCATTTGAGCTTGCATCATCTGATGAGAGGCGTCTTCAAGAATTAGCTATGATTTTAAGAAGGTACATAATTGATGCTCGCAGGAATTCCAGTCTGATGCCTTGGCCACCATCTTCAGATTGGCTTCTTTCTGGAGAAAGAAAACCACCTCAAATCCTTCTTAACTTCATAATGCACTTGATTTCTAGTAAATCCGAAAAGCAGGGGAGCGTTAAAACCAAACGAATTGCTAATTCTATCTCTGAAGATATCTGCAATGCTGCATCTAATGGAGAATTGGTGATGCCGAAACACATATTGTTGCCAATGACTGTTAGACATTAACCAGGAATGCAGAACTTGTGACTATGCTGAACCGGTTCGGTCATGCCCAATCCTACATCAGGACAATGGAACTGGCAATGTGCAATGCAGTAACAACATCTGAATCAGTTTTGCCACCACACATTTCGCATAATAACAATTCTGTGATTCATCTGTGTTGGGACAATTTTGATCTGAATGAGGAGACTCCATCAGGGTCAGGCACAACACATTCCACTCACGGCATCATCATCCAAGAAGTTGCTGATAGGTCCAGAGTTGTATTTACAGAAAGCAGGAGAAAGAACAGTTAAGCCGAAAGCTGTTGATGTTCAACCATGTTATGCCAAAATGAAATACGAACCGAAATTTCAAGTGGGAACTAGTAAACCAGATTATAGTTTCAGGGCAACAGATCATTTTACGTGGTTCCTCTTCAGAGTGGAAGGGAGTACACTTGAAGCTCAAAAAGTTTCATCTTTCTCAGGATGGTTATCCAGCACAGCTGATACAGAAGACAATAAATCCATCGTGGAGTATATGCCACCTTTGAATGTCTCAATCAATGAAAATTCAACAGTCCAACACATCCTTGAAACATCCATAGCGGCAAGTGAAGAGGCAGGACAACCATATGCAATTGTGACCTTTGACTTGGCCGTTGCTAAGAAGGCATATAATTTGGTCTGGCAGTACCCGGACAAATTCAGCAAAGTCATTGTCAGGATGGGAGTATTTCATACCATCTGCTCCCTCTTCAGCACAGTGGGAAAGATGAAAAAAGGAAGCGGCTTTGCTGAGATAGTTATTGAAGCTGGAATTTGTGCAAGTGAATCGTTCGAAAAGGTCATGTCCGGAAAACACTATAACCGTGCACTGAGGGTTCACAAACTTTTTGTTGAAGGTCTAGAAAGGCTTTTGTTGAAACGTTTTGGCAGTAACCAGATGATGTCAGAAGAGACCCGCACAATGCTTCAGAAACTGGTGAAAGACCCGTCAAAAGAAAACCTAGAACAAGTTATGGATTCTGACCAATATCTTGCATACTTTGATCGCTACCAAGTGTTCCAAAGCTCCATCAGAAGTGGAGAGATGGGAAAAACTGCGCAATTCTGGTTACAGTATATAGATGTCATCAATATGATATTTGCCCTGATCAAAGCGACTAAAGAAAATGATTTAGACCTTCACATAGCCTCACTGTATAAACTGTGTCCTATGTTCTTTGCATTTGATCACAGCAACTACGCAAGATATGTTCCTGTTTGTATAATGACCTTACTTAACATGTCCAATACACATCCAGGAGCTACAGAATTGTTACGGCGCATTGGATTCAGTGTTTCGAGGTCGTCCATTCCAAAATGCAGGAATCCTGTACACATTACCATTGAACAGACAATCAACAAACACGCTAAATGTCAGGGTGGCATTGTTGGTTTTAGCCGAAATTATGCTGCATATTATCGGTGGTGTACAACTTGACATTGCAGGGAAAAATACGCTGAGGCGGTGCTTGAACTGACTGATATGGTCTCCGAGGAATCAATTTTGCACAAGGAACTCCGGGCTTCACAAATTGCAGATAGTGAGACAAATGTCAAGAATGTTGTTGATACTATCTGCTCCTTCACCAACCCTTTCGACACAGGACGTAGTGCAGACGAGTTGTATTGCTTATCAAGTGGCGTTCATGCCAAACCAGATGTGGCTGCAGATTTAATGGTAACATTGGCAAGACCAGTATGGAAGAATTCATACAGAGTAGAATGGTTGATCAAACTCTTGCCTTTCACAGTTCTATCAAACGGAATAAACTAAAAACATTTGCAACTGCTGATGTGAAAAAAAAAACGCTCAAGAGTTCCCAAAACAAAATTACACAGACAAAAAGCAGAGCGAAATATATTTGGGCAACTGGTCCTTCTGTCTTTGCAGAATGACATCGATCTTGAGGTGACTTTGTCTTACCCACTTGGACCTATTCCGTGGTCATTAGCTAGTGCAGATGGAATGCCGGTAAAAACTGACAAGTCAAAGCTCTTACATTACCTAAATATTCAGTGGAACCATTACCCCTTCGTCCAAAAGGAGATGTTGTTCATATCTTTGATGGAAATGCAGTATTACAAAGCCTCACATCTATCCCTGATAATTTCGAAGATTTAGCAGATACGGTCTTAAGTTTTCTCCCCAAATACTGCAGTGAAATAAACAGGTCTGTGCTATTTGACACTGGCTTTGGAAACAAGCGGAGATTTCTCAGTGTTAATGACAAAGTTAAGAAGAAAGGTGAAGGTATTTGCTCGATATTTGTCAGCATTCCATTGTTTAAATGATTGTGATACTACCAGTGCCTTTGTTCGCAAAGGAAAGATATCACCTCTCAAACTTGTGGAAAAGAACTCTGAATATATATCTACACTCACCAAGCTTGGTCAAGAACATGAGTGCAGCAGTGAGTTACTGACAGAGATGGAAAATTTTGTATTTGCTATATATGGAAAGCCAAAGTATACAGATATCAACAAGTTAAGGTATGACACATTTTGCAAGAAGAACCAGAGTCATGGGAATGTTTTAGACTCACATAACAGCATTGATATGAGTCTACTGCCACCTTGCAAGGATTCTCTGAAGATTCATGTACGTCGTGTAAACTATCAGTCTTACATTTGGCTCCATGCTGATGAAAAGCAGCCAGACCTCCCAGATTTGGAAGGTAGTGGGTGGAAAGTTGGGACAGAGGGGTTGAGTGTGAATGGACAAGAGGTGCTATTGTGCCACAAGAACTGATTGACATATGTGCTTCTGGTAATGAGCAGGAGAGTGACACTGATGAAGATGAGGATGACATTGAAATGGACAATCTTATCGATGAAATATTTCTTGATGATGATAATGATAGTGATGATGATAATGATCACTTTACCATTTACTTTGACTGACAGTCCATCTATCTGCCTATGTGCTTATTTCCATTTTTATTTAGCTGTTTAAACTGATAGACGGTGTATCATCGATCACATTACTATTTGATAACATGTTTTTGGATATGTAAAACCAACTTGTAGAGATACTGTATGTCATACTTCATTGAGTTTTTATTATATGCACGATTTGTATTGGTTATAACTGTGTCTACATTTCATTTTGTTATTTATTTTATCAGATTATATGCATAATTCTTGTCCCTCTAAGCATCTAGTCTTGTTTGAAATAGATATCTATACTTACATGAAACTTAATATTACTATGTAAGTGTAAGAAAGCCACCAACCTTCAATAACTGCCATGAAGTTATAATGAATTTTTTGAAATGTGATAATTTATTTACCAATGTATATTATTTGCATTTGGTTGAACATATATCATTAATATTCACTTAAATGTATTATTTGTCAAATTATGCAAATTTCCAAAAAGTTATTTCCAAAAAGTTATAATACATATCGCTTTTTATTATCGTGTTGTTCATTATATTAATAATTAAAAAACATGAATTTTAAACAAAATCATTAATTATCATGAATATGCAAATGAGCTAATTTACACATTTTTAGTAGAGAATCAAAATACAAGTTTTCATTTGATACCACTTTCATTTGATATCTCTAAGTGTAAAATCAACAAAGATATTATGTGATCAATGTTCTGAGGTGGGAAATCAAAATTTGATAGGGTATGGTATATAAAATTCATGCCACAAACAAACGCCCCAACAACCAGAGTGCAAACATAGCTTAAAATGTTTCTAAAACAATGTACTTTACGGTAAAGTACGTCTGCCAAATTCCCCCTGAGGGAGGAACAAACATGTTTCTGGGTAGGGGTCTAAAGAATAACGTTTCTTTATAGAACTGTCAATATTTCACACACACACACACACACACACACACACACACACACACACACACACACAGAACGAGTACGTTGTCCATGAGGACAGCACTTTTTACAGCGATTAAGAACCATTAGATTCATGTTATTGTAGTATAGTTAATTAATCCTATGTTTCTTTAAAATAAAACTCTGAGCGTCGGTTTTTTTTTAATAAACTTCTTCCTTTACAATATAAAGTATACCTTTAAGTTTAAGATTTTTTCCAGTAGATTTCTAGACATATCATGATGGTGTTGTGTACAAGAGGACAATCAGAATTCAGAGTTTCCTCCAACCAATGGATGCAATAAATTTTACCTTCCGTCAAAATAGCGAGTTACGGAAAATCCAGTTAATGACAGACAAAGGAAACAGAGTGGGAGAAAAGGAAATTGTCCCACTACAGTTTTAATTTAAACCAACGAGTGTTTTTCCCTCGGCTTCAACTACTTATGTTAAATGATTCATAATGAAAAGTACATATCAATTAACTAAGTTAATATCAGCTATTCAAAATAGAGACAGGATTGATGATCTAAAGCGTCAATTATCTATTTTATTTATCAAAACAACCACGATAGCAATGATTTTTCCCGTATTTACATCGTTTACAAATTTTTTTCCTTGTTTATCTCACAAAATATAAAATATAAATTCACCAAAATATCAACTACTATTACACTTTCCGCTATATAATGATATCTTTTTAACTAGATTAAAAAGACATTTAAACTTCAACATCAGGCTTGTCACCTTAAGTATGTCTTAAAATGTACATATTTATTGGAATTATTTAATTCGTTCAAGAAGTAAATAAATTGGGATAATCTGTTTGTATTAAAAAATTAATGTTTTATTTTAAAGGACCAGAAATCTTTCTGAAACTAGACCATAGACTATATATTAAGAGTATAGGTAAATTAGAAAGTGCAAATTATTGTTAAACTCAGCAAATTTCTTAAATAGAATAATTACAATTGTGGTATTCATTTTAATATTGAAATCAATAAGTAGGTAGACCATGAAAATATTTGATAAGACTACAATAAACACTAGAGAGAGTAACCATTTTTATAAATGGTACTTTCAAACATGATGCATGACAATATTAATCAATATTAATCATAGTACTGAAAGTACTGGAAAGCTGTTAGCCTGTTAGCTCAGAAAGTTATAATAAATTTTATTATCTTAATTGTCAACGTGACTACCAGAAGAATTTCGATTTCTCAAAAATGTACAGCCCTTTCAGATTCTGGTAGACTTACATATTACAGTAATCATTATGCAAATAACAAATTTTCTCAATACAGCTGTCACTGTAGAAAAGATAAAGGACCTTGCAAGTTGACACTTAACTTGTTTGCCATACATATTATGCTATGTTGATGGTAAATAACATCCTTGTAAAGTTAAATTCACTATATCAAGATAATCAGATTAGGAATGGAAACTGGAGTACCCAAAGAAAATCACAAACCTAAGAAAACAAACTGAGAGACGAACCAACACTTTAGAGGTAAGTCACTGAGATTCACAAGCTGGCATCTAAAACTGCTAGACCAACAACTTCACCTCAATAATGCCTTGGTGGGTCAGAGGCAGAGCATCTTCCTCCAGAGTGGGGCTTGGATGAGATGTTGGTTCAATGCTTGACAAGGTCAAACATATGACTTAAATTTGAGTAGAATGTATTGACTATTGACACATTGTCGGGATAATGTGAATTGGAGGGTTGGGGACTTGTCTGCACCAGACTGACTCTGTAAGGCTAGCATGTGAAATCGCCCGTATGATGTGTACATGGCCATAAACCATAAAACATCTCCCACATACAAACCTGTTCTGTAATTAATCCTAATAGATAAATTTACTTGCTTTTGTCATGACTAGCTGAAAATTGCTAATGCAATTGGACAGCATTTCAACCAACAAACCTCCCATTTATTGCTTTAGAGTTTTTGTTAAGTGGCTGTGTGAACCCAGTTTGTTCATTGAAGACATAAACCTTGTTGAATAAAGTCAACTTACATAACATGCCATTTAAGAAAGAAATGTTTTGGAAAAATAAATCTGTAGATGTGTACACACATTGAACACCATATTGGATTTATTATAATAAATTCTTTCACAAAATTATCAAGGCAGTCAGTTTTGAGATGATGGGATATACCGAAGTGCCCCTAGATAAACATCGGCTTTCAGCAAGCAAGTGAAAACTTATTGTTGTTAACATTTTTTTAGAAAATCACAAACCAACCGCCCAACCAGCCAAAAAGAGGCTGAAAATGTCAACAGGTAATATTTCTAACAATATAGTGATGCTTTTAAACAAAACAGGGCATGTGGCTTATCTTACCTTTTTCCTGCTTTCAGTTTACTAGGTATCGTATTATAGAAAATAGAGATAGACCAAGCGGAAATAATTTTGGTTACCTCGGTATGGCCTACCCAGGTTTGGTCTCCAAAACATTAAAATGGCTGTTCATTGCATTTTCTACCAGTCACAGTAGATCTTCTGACAATAGAAAAATTATCGAAACATCCATTGTTACACAAATTTTTTGGAATAAAAAAACATTGGGCTCTTTTCACCAAATGTGAACACTATTCTGGATTTCCATCTTCTCTGTTTCATACCGGACTCGGTTATAGCGCCTTAAATACTGCCAGGCCAGTTTTTTTTTTTTTTTCAATACTTGAGGATGTGGATCAAATGCAGGTATATTGTCAGGGCGTGTAGACTGTAAAGCCAGTTCTCCCGAAATATAAAGTAACTTCGGATTTAAATAGTGTTAAATATTTAGCTAATTTAACTTCCATTGAGCGATCTTAAATCGACGTTGAAAGTAATTATGTTAATGTCTTTACTGACCGGACAGCATGTTCGATCGCTACATTATTTAGATGTTAGAAACATTCGTTTTGAAGGCGGGTGTGTTAAAATACGTATCAGAGACCCATTAAACATACTAGACCAGGTGTACATATTTCAGAGTGTGTGTTTTAACAATATATTCAAGATTCTAGACTTTACATTTTTCAGTTATTAAAGCTGGATCTTGACAGTACAAAAGTTTTAAGGAAAAATGAAACACAGAAGACACAATAGACCGCTGGGTAAAATGCGTTCTCCGTCAAGCTAGCATTGATCTTGGTATATTAACACCGCACGAAGTGCATCGGTGTCCAAAGCTAAATCAAAACTCAACATATCATTGTTTACAGCTAAATGGGCAAAGGAATCTACCTTTTAAAAAAATTATGATAAACCGATTACAAACTGATACATCATTTGCATATAGTAATTTGAATAGATAATGTAATTAAACTATGTATATAATTATTGGGCATTTGTTTTGTAGAAATGTCTGGATGTCTCTAAAACTCTCACGTAACTACTTCAATACCATATTTGATGAAATGAAATTTTAAAACTATACGAAATTTTATATTGGAGTTTGATTTCAATTTCATGAAATCATATATGGTACTGAGGTAGTTACGTATCCGACCCACCCTCCCGTTGAGTTATATATAATCCAGGCATTTTAACTCTAAATTCTGATGGGAAACTTGCTGACATAATCTCATGTAACCAACTCCGAACTATATAAAACTGAAATCAAACTTCAATATAAAATTTCGTATAATTATAAAATTCCAGTTTACTTAAAATATAAAGAACATATATTTATAAGGACATATGTATATAAAAGACTACAATGCGTCTCTAAAATATCACCTGTGTGTAAAGAAAACATAATTTGTCTTATAGCAGGATTTTTATTTTCAAGTCTACAAAACAACCTAGGTTTGTGAATTATGTGTATTTTCTGACTATTATAAGTCTTTGCATTTCATTGTCAATCCGACTCTTGCTAATAAATGGTTATCATATAACTGTTGCATCTGATTTGGTTTTTGTTGGTTCTAACTGTTTATTTTTACAAATAACAAACATTCTGGTTTATAGTATCTTGTTCAGAATTTATTGCAATGCCCAACCGTGATTTTTAAAATAATTTCTGGAGAACCTTAGTATCATGATATTTGTCTTTATTTGCTTGTCGCTTTCAGTCTGTTATACAGTAACTCAGAAAGAGATTACCAAAGTTTGCTGAATTTAAGTTAAGACAAATCTTAGTTAGGGAATGATTGTGAAACTGGGACCAGGGCATATAAAGACTTTCGATGATTAAAATCCTGACTTTGGACAGACACTCGAAACAATCAGCACATATTAAGACTTTTGACAATAAAAATCCTGACTTTGGACAGACACTCGAAACAATCAGCACATATTAAGACTTTTGACAATAAAAATCCTGACTTTGGACAGACACTCGAAACAATCAGCACATATTAAGACTTTCGATGATAAAAATCCTGATTTTGGACGAAGACTAAACGATCAGCACATATTAAGACTTTCGATGATTAAAATCCTGACTTTGGACGGAGACTAGACACGATCAGCACATATTAAGACTTTCGATGATAAAAATCCTGATTTTGGACGGAGACTCAACAATCAGCACATATTAAGACTTTCGATGATAAAAATCCTGACTTTGGACGGAGACTCAACGATCAGCAGATATTAAGACTTTCGATGATAAAAATCCTGACTTTGGACGGAGACTCAACGATCAGCACATATTAAGACTTTCGACGATAAAAATCCTGATTTTGGACAGAACCCTTGACACGATAAGTGCATATTAAGACATTCGACGATAAAAATTCTGACTGTGGAGGGAAATGGGTACGATCGGCACATATTAAGACTTTCGACGATTAAAATCCTGACTGGACGGACACTCGACACGATCAGCACATATTAAGACTTTCGACGATAAAGATCCTGACCTTTGGGCGGACATTAGACACGATCAGCACATATTAAGACTTTCGACGATTAAAATCCTGACTGGACGGACACTCGACACGATCAGCACATATTAAGACTTTCGACGATAAAGATCCTGACCTTTGGGCGGACATTAGACACGATCAGCACATATTAAGACTTTCGACGATTAAAATCCTGACTGGACGGACACTCGACACGATCAGCACATATTAAGACTTTCGACGATAAAGATCCTGACCTTTGGGCGGACATTAGACACGATCAGCACATATTAAGACTTTCGACGATTAAAATCCTGACTGGACGGACACTCGACACTATCAGCACATATTAAGACTTTCGACGATAAAGATCCTGACCTTTGGGCGGACATAAGACACGATCAGCACATATTAAGACTTTTGACGATTAAAATGCTGACTTTGGACAGGACCCTCGACACGATCAGTACATATTAAGACTTTCAATGATAAAAATTCTGAGTTTGGACAGAGACTGGACACAATCGGTACATATGACATTTGATGATAAAAATCCTGAAATGGACGTACACTCGATACGATCAGCATATATAAAGGCTTTCGACGATAAAAATCCTGACTTTGGACGTACACTCGAGACAATCAGCATATATAAAGGCTGTCGACAAAAAAATCCTGACTTTGGACGAAGACTAGACTCGATCAGCAGACAATAAGACTTTCGACGATAAAAATCCTGACTTTGGACGTACACTCGAGACAATCATCATATATAAAGGCTTTCGACAAAAAAAATTCCTGACTTTGGACGCAGACTAGACTCGATCAGCATACATTAAGACTTTCGATGATAAAAATTTTGACTTTGGACGAAGACTGGAGACAATCATCATATATAAAGGCTTTCGACAAAAAAAAAAAATTCCTGACTTTGGACGAAGACTAGACTCGATCAGCACATATTAAGACTTTCGATGATAAAAATTCTGAGTTTGGACGGAGACTCAACAATCAGCACATATTAAAACTTTCGACGATAAAAATCCTGACTTTGGATAGACACTCGACATGATCAGCACATATTGAGACTTTCGACGATAAAAATCCTGAGTTTGGACGGACACTCGAGACAATCAGCACATACTAAATCTTTCTTTGATGAATCTTGTTACTTTAGACAGACACTGGACACTTCCATCATATATTAGGGCTTTCAATGGTAAAACTCCTGAGTTTGGACAGACGTGTGTCCAGTCCACGATCAGTACATATTAATACTCTCAATGATAAAAAATTTGACTTTGGAAAGACGCTGAACATGATCAGAACATACAAATGTTATCGCTAATAAAACTCTTGGCATTTGAATAAATTTAGTTTTACTAGACAGAAAAGTGATTTTTATGACAGGTATATTTGAATAAAAAACATGTCAGTGACAGAAAACAGTATAGTGGAGCGGCTAAGTAAAAAAATTTGCCAAATAGTTCACTTTGTGATACAAGTATGAAACTTGGTACATATGTTTATTGGATCATGGACTTTGAAATCCACCCTTGGCCATTTCAATTTTGACCATTTTCAAGACGACCGACGTGAAAATCAAATTGGCGACTTTTAGAGGTTATATTTTTTAAATCATATATATCATAATATTAAATTGTCAGGTTTTTTAATCAGATTTCACCCATAAGATAAAGAGGAGCTTGTTCTAACTAAGGGAACTTTCTACAACGAGGCAATCTGCTTACAATTGGGTTGTCGGTTCAAGATAGTCAAAAACCTTAGGGAGTTTCACGGCTGTCATTACAAAATTGTTCATAAATATGAAGTCACTATATCCAAACTTATACGGGATATATTTGACATCCCATAGTTCCTTGTTCCATGTTACATTCGCCCTCAGATTTGATTTTGCCCCTGACGAGTGTAGCTGGCTGGACGGTGAGTAATTGTAATCCTTAATGGAAGTCCATACGTATAAATGAATTGGCCTGTTTTCAAAGTTTTTACTTCACATTCTTAAATTACTTTCATCAGCATGTTTTACGGGAAGGAACATTCATGTGTCAGCTTCTTATGAAAAAGGGGCTATGTTTTCTTTTCTATGTTATGGTTGTTAAGAACATCATCATTACATGCTGCAAGAACAAGATTTGTGTCTCCTATCTGAGACACTATTGTTGTGCAAGAAAGATTAAAAACTCAGTTGTATTTTTGTCAACCTTGACAAAATTATTGCAACTGCTTGGTACTCTGTCAGTACCCAACACTCTTTGCCGAATTCCAGTTCCTCTTTTCGACCTTGTTTAAGCTTTGAGACTGTTTGAGACCATAAACATTAATGATTATGTCAGTTCTCAAATATTTCCATGCAAACAGATTTAATTGAAGGTATTATCACCTTGGGTGCATATTCATCAAATGAATATCAAACCTCCAGGAGATCGTACTCATCCATCTGTCCTCTAGCAGAAATGGAATGACATTTAGATCAAAATATAGAGGAGTGTTTGTTGCAAGAGTTTTGTATCCATCACAGTTAGATTTGGATTGAGTCGAGGACTTACGATTGTAAGCAAAAGCAATTGTCTGACACAGACAACATTTTGACCGAATTGTTTTTCAGCTACCTTTTGTAGGGTTTTTCAGACATATTATCCCTGACATTTTAATTTTATGCATATAAATTAACAAACCAAGTCGAGGGGCTATCCTTTCATCACTTGGAAGTAATACTTCTTTGCATAGAAATCAGCACATTATTGTGAGGTATACAACAAGGTTCGGGTCTTTGTCTATAATTTTTGCCTACACCTTGCCCATGATCGTTCATCCAGCTCGCATATCCCGCGCTAGTACATCCTGTTCACTCAGGCGCCAATCCTTGATTACTATATAGGGGAAATTAAAGAGCATTTGGGAGACTACTCCATAATATGGTATGCATCAGTATATAACCAGGTCAAGAAACAGCTGATACTAGCCCATTGGTAAGTTGTACCGCTCGTGACGATTTAGACCAATGTGCCTTGGTAGTTGGTAGTGCTGATAAATCATATACATATACATTTTATTGGGGGGGGGGGGGGGGGGGCGGGTATCAGGTAATTTTAAATGTTAGATATGATCAATCGAAGTGATACTGGTAGCCTTCTGATTTTTAAACATCAAAATTTGATTATAAAAAGCCGCCATTTTGGATTTTTTGGCAGCCATCTTGAAAATGGGCAAAACTAGGATGGCCAACGGTGGATATATAATGTATATGATGTAAATAAAATGTGAGCCAAGTTTCATACTTGTATCACAAAATGAATTATTTTTGACTCAGTCGCTCCACTAATTCACTATGACAAAATAGTCATTTACTTTAATGGGTCCAATAAGTTTGGAGAAAGAAATTTTTGACTCGTACAGAAAGACTCGTTCCCGTCAGAAATACAACAAAATCCGGCCGAGGTAAATGTCTCATAAGTCAGGGAAATAATTGAAAGTGATGGAAGACATACGATAAGTGATATTGCCAAAGCTGATTGCATATCGCTATCGCAAATGCATTTCATTTTAAAGCGTATTTTGAAAGTACGAAAAATTTCTATCAGATTGATCCCGCATATATTGACAGATAAAAAAAAATAGAAATGAAAATTATTTTTTTTAAATTACGAATACGGCTAAGCAATTGCTCAATGTTTCCAAAATTCAATCAAAGACAATATGCAAACATTGTTACTGGTATTAACAAAATAATATATGATATCTGTACCTTAGTTTAGCTTTATATACAACATGTAAATAATGAATCAAAGATCAATTATGACACTGGTATCAGTGACAATTCTTTATAGATATGATCTATACAAGATAAATATAAAAATAAATGTTATTTCTTCATATAAAAATCAAATTTACGTATATGGTTTTTACGAGAGCCGAATCGTGCCAGTTTAAAAAAATAAAAAGTATAAAATTTCACGTAATTACGAGAAATTCATGTTATTACGAGAAAGTTTCATTTAATTACGAGAAAAGTTCATGTTATTACGAGAAAGTTTTATGTAATTACGAGAAAAATTCATGTTATTACGAGAAAAATTCACGTTATTACGAGAAAAATTCATGTAATTACGAGAAAAATTCATGTTATTACGAGAAACATTCACGTTATTACGAGAAAAATTCATGTAATTACGAGAAAAATTCATGTAATTACGAGAAAAATTCATGTTATTACGAGAAAAAATTCATGTTATTACGAGAAAAATTCATGTAATTACAAGAAAAATTCATGTTATTACGAGAAATTGTAATGCTTTGAAAGGTGTTTATTTTGTCTCGGTACAATGCACACACTTACAATCTCAGTAGTAGGGCAGACAATTATTGGAAATTTAGAAAAACCTCGTAGATGGCTTATGATATATTACCATACATTTTGTTATTGTTGTTGATTTATTGTTTGCTTACTGGTATTTTATATTTCTAATTATTTACTCAGTATACCCTTTCGTCTGTCTTTATGCAATTTTATTTTTATTCCATGAACTTTTTAAACTTCACGGGGGAAAACGTGGTACCCAGGTTTATAGTACTAAATACGAGTTCGCATTTTACAACCGTTAGTGTAAAAGTACTATTCTTGTGTTCAGATGCTGCTTTACTCTCATATATATTTTAAAAATTAATGAAAACTGAATTAACGTTTTCAAAAGAGACGGGGAGGTCGGGTTCGAACCCACGACCGGGTCTGATCAAGACTAAAAAATAGGTGGCGACCATTTTTCTTAAAGCACCCGGCATTTAGAAATTAAAGAAACACGGGTCTTTAAAGCTGCATTAAGTTTTCCAAAGAAAAAAATTAAAACGGTACTGATCTAACTAATGATGTTCCTAATGAACAATGTTACATTTGGTTCAACGATAAAAGCTCGAATAAATGCAGAAATCACAGTATTTACCCAGCGAGATGCAGCATTTAGGATCTAATATTAGAACATGGTTACGTCATCAAAAACCCGGGTAATTTAAACACAACTTTCAAAACGGTGAAATATGAAAAATTAAACACAGAACTTCGTTGAATTTGTCATTTGTGACTTAGTAAGGGATACAAAACACCATTTCAAATACATCCGGATATAAATGAAGGACAATTAATGTAATCTGTTATGTTTCACTTTCGGTTCTAGGGTTTTTTTCGTACATCCGACATGATCCGTGCGCATGCTCCAAGCTCATAATTACCATCGTAAAACTCTGACCAACCGGTCAGAGGATTCCGTTTATTTACAGCTAAAAGAAATGAAATTTTAGAAATTGAATGTCACGGATCGTGGTTAGAAGATATCTATTTTTAAAAAAATATATTTTTAGAAAATCAAAAAAAATTCAGAAAATTGATAACCTTAATGCAGCTTTAAGGATAAGACTTTAATATTCTTTACTGGGACTAAAACCCTTTAAATCAAATCAATCCAGAGAAATTCATACGCATTTTATTTCATTTTCAAAATTGGTTACATTCGTTCCTTCGATGGAAATTCGTAGATGCATTATAATTATACACTCATTTCTCCAAACGCCTGTTGGTTCGGTGTTTGCCGTGTTTGAGGCGTTAATCTTTAAACCCCACCTCTGGCATTGCTGTAAGTTCTAAGTCATTTGACCACACGTGGTTGGCAATTTTGGTCCAGTTGATGTCAATAATAGACAACCGAGTTTGTGTGTAATGTAAATCTTAGTGTAATCAAATGTGCTAGCACTTATAAAGTCCCCACCAGTGAGCTCTAGTACAAAGTGGATCAAACACATTATTACATCACGCAATATATGGACTTATGTAAATCGCTTACTCCTAGATATTAACTTGAACCCTTCGCAAATGGCTGCAATACTACTGACGCAACGTAAAACTCTAGCAAACAACCAAATTCACCTGCTCATCCATCCATTCTTAACAAACTGTTTTTATGAGACTTGTCTTCTGTAATTGTGTCTCTCTCTGCTCGTTTTGAGTTTTGGGTGTCATTTGACGTGAAATCTTTTATATTTGTGACCATATCTTGTTCTATTGTATGTAGATCATGTAGATCATGTGGTTTTTGTTGGGTAACTTAAAATGAAGCCAATAGGCCTTAACACTCACCTGAGAATGTATTCCATATTTTGAATACTAAGTACTAAACTAGAATTGTGATGTGCTCGTTTTATTTAAATTAGTATGATCCTCAAGTCTATTGGTTCACACCTGCTATTGACCTAATTTCTCTTCTCAAATTCATGTACAATAAAACCTGCTATAAAGTCCACCTCTTTATAAAGTCCAACTTTCTATAATAACCGGTCTGAAGGATCCACAATGGATTTTACTATAGAATGAATCTATATATATAGTCCACCTATCTAATGTTAAGAAAGCCCCCCCCCCTTTTCAGTCCCGAAATGACTCCTGAACCTGCCTGTAAATTCACTTTAAAAAATCTTTCTTAAAATTTTATAATTTTCGAAAAGTTTATGCAATAATAATCAGCCGATTTTCTTTTAAATTTATATCAAAATTATTTTTTCCAATATCTACACATTAGTATGAAAAGTGCGCTAAAATTTTGATATACATGTAAATCTTTGATCTACTTATATACAATGTATTAACTTAAAATGTTTTACATGCTAATATAGTAAACGGTAATGGTGTTTAACGTCCCAGTCAAGAATATTTCACTTATATCGAGACGTCGCCAACTATAGGCGAAGGTTCAGAAATTTTGCCTGTGCGTTGCGCTGATGGCATTATACATCAGGATTCTTTAGCGTGCCAAACCGTGACACGGGACCTCGTTTATTTTAAGCTCTAAAGCAGAAAAACCACGACATTTCGTAATGCCGAGTGCTTGGCGAAAGAACAGTCACTACCCACTTTCAAGTCTTGGGTCAGACCCGACCGGGGTTCCAACCCACTTACGGAGCGAGCACTCTACCAAAGTAAACGGTATAGTTTTTACTTATAATGAGCAATATATATATATTATATATATATATATATATATATATATATATATATATATATATATATATATATATATATATATATATATATATATATATATATATATATATATATATATATAAAGCCATTCTTATTATGTCAACAAATGACGCCATCAGATCTGAAGATAGTACTAGTATCTATTCTGTTTTATGTATACTATTATTTAATTTGCGATATCTTTGCTACCTAGGACAACAAAGACACGATTAGTCATTGCATATACCATTCGTATAATCAAAATTTATCAGATATACAGTTCATCAAAATTAAAATACTTTTCAGAATTTTTGAATAATAAAATTAAAACAGTGTAATAGATATATATCAAATAAGTATTTTACAAGGTTCTAAATATTGTTCTCTCCCTTTTTGATAGTAACAATATAAGTTTTATAGAATATATAGATGACCTTCTATATAGAGTCCACCTGTCTAATAAGTCCACTGTTGTTCAGTTTCATGGGTGGTCTTTATACACAGGTATATCACGTCCCAGTCAAGAATATTTTACAAATAACGAGACGTCACTAGCTATAGATGTAGTGGAAGAAATTTTTTACCTTTGTGCACTTGGGGTAATTTGCAGGAAGGGTTCTTTAACATGCCATGACAGGGGGCATCGGTTTTAAATTTCTCACCCGAAAAACCCCGTGTTTCTTTCATTTCTAAATGCCGGGTGCTTGGAGAAAAGCGGACACCACATATTTTCAAGTCTTGGTCATTCGGACCGGGGTTCCAATCCGACCTCCCCGTCTCTTTTGAAAAAGTTAATTCAATTTTTACTGATTTTTAAAATACATATGAGAGTAAAGCAGCATCTGAACACAAGAATAGAACTTTTACACTAACGGTTGTAAAATGCGAACTCGTATTTAGTACTATAAACCTCGTTATATGAATTTTTCTCGTAATAACGTGAATTTTTCTCGTAATAACATGAAACTTACTCGTAATAACGTGAATTTTTCTCGTAATAACATTAATTTTTCTCGTAATAACATTAATTTTCTCGTAATAAAATGAATTTTTCTCGTAATAACGTGAATTTTTCTCGTAATAACATGAATTTTTCTCGTAATAATATGAATTTTCTCGTAATAATGTGAATTTTTCTCGTAATAACGTGAATTTTTCTCGTAATAACATGAATTTTTCTCGTAATTACATGAAATTTAATATTTTTTATTTTTTTAAACTGGCACGATTCGGCTTTCGTAGGTTTTAAATATCTGGGCCAAAAATAAATTAATTCCATTTTACTGCCGTTAAAAGTTAAGATAAATATTTTTATTTTTATGACTAAATTTATTTATATTTTATAAACTGGGAGTCACACTCAGTTCAACCATTGAAAGTAGGTCGTGTATTTTAAAGGCAAAAGCTCAGCTGAAAAGGTTTATTTTTTTTCCATATACACACTCAGTGTCCATTGAAAAAGCTATACGGAAGCTCAGTTGATACGGTGCAACGTTCATTAAAAACAAAGGTTTCAACCATGCTGTAGCATTCGTAATGACTTAGGTTTAACATATTTACCTAACTTTCTTTGCGTATTCCAGAACTGGATGAAAAAAAGTTTTCCGTATACTGAATCTAAAAACTACGAAAGCGTATAGGGGACACTGTATAATTTTTATAATCTGCCATGGCGAGTTAGTATTCTGCATTGGCGAATTAATTTTCTGCCATAGCGAGTTAGTACTTTGCCATAGCGAATTAGTATTCTGCCATGGCGAGACAGTATTCTACCATGTCGGATTAGCGTGTTGCCCGTTTTGCACCTGGTGTGTGTGTGTGTGTGTGTGTGTGTGTGTGTGTGTGTGTGTGAGAGAGAGAGAGAGAGAGAGAGAGAGAGAGAGAGAGAGAGAGAGAGAGAGAGAGAGAGAGAGAGAGAGAGAGAGAGAGGGGGGATACAGCAGTATTACAGTCATTATTTCATTTGAATACATTGAGGACACCTATAACAACTTAATTGACTTATAAAACGAACGGGTTGAGTTTTTTCGTCTACATGGCAGATTATAAAAATTTATACAATGTCCCCTATACGCATTCGTAGAAAACAACTTTGAAATAAACTCCCTGAATATTACCTCCTGTTCATGTTTTTGTTTGGACCGTTTTATATTCGCAATTGACAAAAACTATGAGTATTGACGTATCTAAATAAGAAATTTTAGGTTGTAAACAAATATTGTTTGTTTGGTTATACTGTAAATAAGATCGCATTAGCAGGTTTTTATAAATGATGTATTCGCGACGAGAGCAAGTTTATTAATCTCTAAATATTAGTCTGAGAACATGTTCTTTGTGTTCGTGAGATGTGCAACTATCTATCATGGTCTGTGTTTAATTAATGCGCATTAAAATGACTTTTTGTCAAGGAGCTAGATCACCCAGTCAGTATTCCGCAGACAAGCATACCATAACCATTTGTCCTTATTTCAGTAAGTTACTGGTTGGGTCTGAGTTCAGTGAGTTATATCACCATTTGTCCTTATTTCAGTAAGTTACTGTGATAACCAGTTGGGGTCTGAGTTCAGTGAGTTATATAACCATTTGTCCTTATTTCAGTAAGTTACTGTGATAACCAGTTGGGTCTGAGTTCAGTGAGTTATATCACCATTTGTTCTTATTTCAGTAAGTTACTGTGATAACCAGTTGGGTCTGAGTTCAGTGAGTTATATAACCATTTGTCCTTATTTCAGTAAGTTACTGTGATAACCAGTTGGGTCTGAGTTCAGTGAGTTATATAACCATTTGTCCTTATTTCAGTAAGTTACTGAGATAACCAGTTGGGTCTGAGTTCAGTGATATATATAACCATTTGCCTTTATTTCAGTAAGTTACTGTGATAACCAGTTGGGTCTGAGTTCAGTGAGTTATATAACCATTTGTCCTTATTTCAGTAAGTTACTGTGATAACCAGTTGGGTCTGAGTTCAGTGAGTTATATCACCATTTGTCCTTATTTAAGTAAGTTACTGTGATAACCAGTTGGGTCTGAGTTCAGTGAGTTATATAACCATTTGTCCTTATTTCAGTAAGTTACTGTGTAAACCAATGGGGACCTGAGTTCAGTGAGTTATATAACCATTTGTCCTTATTTCAGTAAGTTACTATGATGACAAGTGTGGTCTGAGATCAGCGAGTTATTTAACCATTTATCCTTATTTCAGTAAGTTAATGTGATAACAAGTTGGGGCCTGAGTTTAGTGAGTTATATAACCGTTTGTCCTTATTTCAGTAAGTAACTATTGTAACCAATGGGGGTCTGAGTTCAGTGAGTTCTATAACCATTTGTCCTTATTTCAGTAAGTTACTATGATAACCATTGTGAGACTGAGTTCAGTGTGTTATATAACCATTTGTCCTTATTTAAGTGAGTTAATGTGGTAATCAGTGGGGACCTGATATCAGTGAGTTCTATAACCATTTGTCGTTATTTCAGTAAGTTACTATGATAAACATTGTGAGACTGAGTTCAGTGAGTTATATAACCATTTGAGCTGATTTCAATAAATACTGTGATAACCATTAAGAGACTAAGTTCACTGAGTTATATAACCATTTGTCCTTATTTCAGTACGTTACTCTGATTAGCAGTGGGGGCCTGAGTTGAGTGAGTTATATCACCATTTGTCGTTATTTCAGTAAGTTACTATGATAACATGTGTGGACCTGAGTTCAGTGAGTTATATCACCATTTGTCCTTATTTCAGTAAGTTACTATGATAACATGTGTGGACCTTAGTTCAGTGAGTTATATAACCATTTGTCGTTATTTCAGTAAGTTACTATGATAACATTTGTGGACCTGAGTTCAGTGAGTTACATAACCATTTGTCCTCATTTCAGTAAGTTACTATCACAATATGTGTGGACCTGAGTTCAGTGAGTTATATCACCATTTGTCCTTATTTCAGTAAGTAACTATGATAACATGTGTGGACCTGAGTTCAGCGAGTTACATAACCATTTGTCCTTATTTCAGTAAGTTACTATGATAACATGTGTGGACCTGAGTTCAGTGAGTTACATAACCATTTGTCCTCATTTCAGTAAGTTACTATGATAACATGTGTGGACCTGAGTTCAGTGAGTTATATCACCATTTGTCCTGATTTCAGTAAGTTACTATGATAACATGTGTGAACCTGAGTTCAGTGAGTTATATAACCATTTGTCCTTATTTCAGTAAGTAACTATGATAACATGTGTGGACCTGAGTTCAGCGAGTTACATAACCATTTGTCCTTATTTCAGTAAGTTACTGTGATAACATGTGTGGACCTGAGTTAAGTGAGTTACATAACCATTTGTCCTTATTTCAGTCAGTTACTATGATAACATGTGTGGACCTGAGTTCAGTGAGTTATATAACCATTTGTCCTTATTTCAGTAAGTTACTATGATAACATGTGTGGACCTGAGTTCAGTGCGTTACATAACCATTTGTCCTTATTTCAGTAACTTACTATGATAACATGTGTGGACCTGAGTTCAGTGAGTTACATAACCATTTGTCCTTATTTCAGTAAGTTACTATGATAACATGTGTGGACCTTAGTTCAGTGAGTTATATCACTATTTGTCGTTATTTCAGTAAGTTACTATGATAACATGTGTGGACCTGAGTTCAGTGAGTTATATCACCATTTGTCGTTATTTCAGTAAGTTACTATGATAACATGTGTTATCTGTGATAACCAATGGTGGCTGAGTTCAGTGAGTTATTTAACCATTTGTCCTTATTTCAGTAAGTTACTGTGATAACCATTGTGAGACTGAGTTCACTGAGTTATATAACCATTTGTCCTTATTTCAGTAAGTTACTATGATAACATGTGGGGACCTGAGTTCAGTGAGTTACATAACTATTTGTCCTTATTTCAGTAAGTTACTATGATAACATTTGTGGACCTGAGTTCAGTGAGTTACATAACCATTTGTCCTCATTTCAGTAAGTTACTATCACAATATGTGTGGACCTGAGTTCAGTGAGTTATATCACCATTTGTCCTTATTTCAGTAAGTAACTATGATAACATGTGTGGACCTGAGTTCAGCGAGTTACATAACCATTTGTCCTTATTTCAGTAAGTTACTATGATAACATGTGTGGACCTGAGTTCAGTGAGTTACATAACCATTTGTCCTCATTTCAGTAAGTTACTATGATAACATGTGTGGACCTGAGTTCAGTGAGTTATATCACCATTTGTCCTGATTTCAGTAAGTTACTATGATAACATGTGTGAACCTGAGTTCAGTGAGTTATATAACCATTTGTCCTTATTTCAGTAAGTAACTATGATAACATGTGTGGACCTGAGTTCAGCGAGTTACATAACCATTTGTCCTTATTTCAGTAAGTTACTGTGATAACATGTGTGGACCTGAGTTAAGTGAGTTACATAACCATTTGTCCTTATTTCAGTCAGTTACTATGATAACATGTGTGGACCTGAGTTCAGTGAGTTATATAACCATTTGTCCTTATTTCAGTAAGTTACTATGTTAACATGTGTGGACCTGAGTTCAGTGCGTTACATAACCATTTGTCCTTATTTCAGTAACTTACTATGATAACATGTGTGGACCTGAGTTCAGTGAGTTACATAACCATTTGTCCTTATTTCAGTAAGTTACTATGATAACATGTGTGGACCTTAGTTCAGTGAGTTATATCACTATTTGTCGTTATTTCAGTAAGTTACTATGATAACATGTGTGGACCTGAGTTCAGTGAGTTATATCACCATTTGTCGTTATTTCAGTAAGTTACTATGATAACATGTGTTATCTGTGATAACCAATGGTGGCTGAGTTCAGTGAGTTATTTAACCATTTGTCCTTATTTCAGTAAGTTACTGTGATAACCATTGTGAGACTGAGTTCACTGAGTTATATAACCATTTGTCCTTATTTCAGTAAGTTACTATGATAACATGTGGGGACCTGAGTTCAGTGAGTTACATAACTATTTGTCCTTATTTCAGTAGGTTACTGTGATAAGCAGTTGGTGTCTGAGTTCAGTGAGTTATATAACCATTTGTCCATATTTGAGTAAGTTACTGTGATAACAAGTGGGGGGCCTGAGTTAAATAAATTATATAACAATTTGTCCTTATTTTAGTAAGTAACTGTGATAACCAGTGGGGGCCTGAGTTCAGTAAGTTATAGAACTATTCGTCCTTATTTCAGTACGTTACTCTGATAGGCATAGGGGGCCTGAGTTGAGTGAGTTATATAGCCAATTTTCCTGATTTCAGTAAGTTACTGTGATAACCATTGTGAGACTGAGTTCAGTGTGTTATATAACCATTTGTCCTTATTTAAGTGGGTTAATGTGGTAATCAGTGGGGACCTGATATCAGTGAGTTCTATAACCATTTGTCGTTATTTCAGTAAGTTACTATGATAAACATTGTGAGACTGAGTTCAGTGAGTTATATAACCATTTGAGCTGATTTCAATAAATACTGTGATAACCATTAAGAGACTAAGTTCACTGAGTTATAGAACCATTCGTCCTTATTTCAGTAAGTTACTGTGATAACCAGTTTGGGCCTAAGTTCACTGAGTTATATAACCATTTGTCCTTATTTCAGTACGTTACTCTGATTAGCAGTGGGGGCCTGAGTTGAGTGAGTTATATCACCATTTGTCGTTATTTCAGTAAGTTACTATGATAACATGTGTGGACCTGAGTTCAGTGAGTTATATCACCATTTGTCCTTATTTCAGTAAGTTACTATGATAACATGTGTGGACCTTAATTCAGTGAGTTATATAACCATTTGTCGTTATTTCAGTAAGTTACTATGATAACATTTGTGGACCTGAGTTCAGTGAGTTACATAACCATTTGTCCTCATTTCAGTAAGTTACTATCACAACATGTGTGGACCTGAGTTCAGTGAGTTATATCACCATTTGTCCTTATTTCAGTAAGTAACTATGATAACATGTGTGGACCTGAGTTCAGCGAGTTACATAACCATTTGTCCTTATTTCAGTAAGTTACTATGATAACATGTGTGGACCTGAGTTCAGTGAGTTACATAACCATTTGTCCTCATTTCAGTAAGTTACTATGATAACATGTGTGGACCTGAGTTCAGTGAGTTATATCACCATTTGTCCTTATTTCAGTAAGTTACTATGATAACATGTGTGAACCTGAGTTCAGTGAGTTATATAACCATTTGTCCTTATTTCAGTAAGTAACTATGATAACATGTGTGGACCTGAGTTCAGCGAGTTACATAACCATTTGTCCTTATTTCAGTAAGTTACTGTGATAACATGTGTGGACCTGAGTTAAGTGAGTTACATAACCATTTGTCCTTATTTCAGTCAGTTACTATGATAACATGTGTGGACCTGAGTTCAGTGAGTTATATAACCATTTGTCCTTATTTCAGTAAGTTACTATGATAACATGTGTGGACCTGAGTTCAGTGCGTTACATAACCATTTGTCCTTATTTCAGTAACTTACTATGATAACATGTGTGGACCTGAGTTCAGTGAGTTACATAACCATTTGTCCTTATTTCAGTAAGTTACTATGATAACATGTGTGGACCTTAGTTCAGTGAGTTATATCACTATTTGTCGTTATTTCAGTAAGTTACTATGATAACATGTGTGGACCTGAGTTCAGTGAGTTATATCACCATTTGTCGTTATTTCAGTAAGTTACTATGATAACATGTGTTATCTGTGATAACCAATGGTGGCTGAGTTCAGTGAGTTATTTAACCATTTGTCCTTATTTCAGTAAGTTACTGTGATAACCATTGTGAGACTGAGTTCACTGAGTTATATAACCATTTGTCCTTATTTCAGTAAGTTACTATGATAACATGTGGGGACCTGAGTTCAGTGAGTTACATAACTATTTGTCCTTATTTCAGTAGGTTACTGTGATAAGCAGTTGGGGTCTGAGTTCAGTGAGTTATATAACCATTTGTCCATATTTGAGTAAGTTACTGTGATAACAAGTGGGGGGCCTGAGTTAAATAAATTATATAACAATTTGTCCTTATTTTAGTAAGTAACTGTGATAACCAGTGGGGGCCTGAGTTCAGTAAGTTATAGAACTATTCGTCCTTATTTCAGTACGTTACTCTGATAGGCATAGGGGGCCTGAGTTGAGTGAGTTATATAGCCAATTTTCCTGATTTCAGTAAGTTACTGTGATAACCATTGTGAGACTGAGTTCAGTGTGTTATATAACCATTTGTCCTTATTTAAGTGGGTTAATGTGGTAATCAGTGGGGACCTGATATCAGTGAGTTCTATAACCATTTGTCGTTATTTCAGTAAGTTACTATGATAAACATTGTGAGACTGAGTTCAGTGAGTTATATAACCATTTGAGCTGATTTCAATAAATACTGTGATAACCATTAAGAGACTAAGTTCACTGAGTTATAGAACCATTCGTCCTTATTTCAGTAAGTTACTGTGATAACCAGTGGGGGCCTAAGTTCACTGAGTTATATAACCATTTGTCCTTATTTCAGTACGTTACTCTGATTAGCAGTGGGGGCCTGAGTTGAGTGAGTTATATCACCATTTGTCGTTATTTCAGTAAGTTACTATGATAACATGTGTGGACCTTAGTTCAGTGAGTTATATAACCATTTGTCGTTATTTCAGTAAGTTACTATGATAACATTTGTGGACCTGAGTTCAGTGAGTTACATAACCATTTGTCCTCATTTCAGTAAGTTACTATCACAACATGTGTGGACCTGAGTTCAGTGAGTTATATCACCATTTGTCCTTATTTCAGTAAGTAACTATGATAACATGTGTGGACCTGAGTTCAGCGAGTTACATAACCATTTGTCCTTATTTCAGTAAGTTACTATGATAACATGTGTGGACCTGAGTTCAGTGAGTTACATAACCATTTGTCCTCATTTCAGTAAGTTACTATGATAACATGTGTGGACCTGAGTTCAGTGAGTTATATCACCATTTGTCCTGATTTCAGTAAGTTACTATGATAACATGTGTGAACCTGAGTTCAGTGAGTTATATAACCAT
Organism: Tegillarca granosa; assembly: GCA_029721355.1. NCBI lineage: Eukaryota > Metazoa > Mollusca > Bivalvia > Arcoida > Arcidae > Tegillarca > Tegillarca granosa. The sequence goes on along the minus strand of CM056602.1, from coordinate 23,580,095 downwards.
TTGTCCTTATTTCAGTAAGTAACTATGATAACATGTGTGGACCTGAGTTCAGCGAGTTACATAACCATTTGTTCTTATTTCAGTAAGTTACTATGATAACATGTGTGGACCTGAGTTAAGTGAGTTACATAACCATTTGTCCTTATTTCAGTCAGTTACTATGATAACATGTGTGGACCTGAGTTCAGTGAGTTATATAACCATTTGTCCTTATTTCAGTAAGTTACTATGATAACATGTGTGGACCTGAGTTCAGTGCGTTACATAACCATTTGTCCTTATTTCAGTAAGTTACTATGATAACATGTGTGGACCTGAGTTCAGTGAGTTACATAACCATTTGTCCTTATTTCAGTAAGTTACTATGATAACATGTGTGGACCTGAGTTCAGTGAGTTATATCACCATTTGTCGTTATTTCAGTAAGTTACTATGATAACATGTGTGGACCTGAGTTCAGTGAGTTATATCACCATTTGTCGTTATTTCAGTAAGTTACTATGATAACATGTGTTATCTGTGATAACCAATGGTGGCTGAGTTCAGTGAGTTATTTAACCATTTGTCCTTATTTCAGTAAGTTACTGTGATAACCATTGTGAGACTGAGTTCACTGAGTTATATAACCATTTTTCCTTATTTCAGTAAGTTACTATGATAACATGTGGGGACCTGAGTTCAGTGAGTTACATAACTATTTGTCCTTATTTCAGTAGGTTACTGTGATAAGCAGTTGGGGTCTGAGTTCAGTGAGTTATATAACCATTTGTCCATATTTGAGTAAGTTACTGTGATAACAAGTGGGGGGCCTGAGTTAAATAAATTATATAACAATTTGTCCTTATTTTAGTAAGTAACTGTGATAACCAGTGGGGGCCTGAGTTCAGTAAGTTATAGAACTATTCGTCCTTATTTCAGTACGTTACTCTGATAAGCATAGGGGGCCTGAGTTGAGTGAGTTATATAGCCAATTTTCCTGATTTCAGTAAGTTACTGTGATAACCATTGTGAGACTGAGTTCACTGATTTATATAAAATTTGTCCTCATTTCCTCATTTCAGTAAGTTACTGTGATAACCATTGTGAGACTGAGTTCACTGAGTTATATAACTATTTGTCCTTATTTAAGTAAGTGACTATGATAACATGTGTGGACCTGAGTTCAGTGAGTTATATCACCATTTGTCGTTATTTCAGTAAGTTACTGTGATAACCATTGTGAGGCTGAGTTCACTGAGTTATATAACAATTTGTCGTCATTTCAGTAAGTTACTGTGATAACCATTATGAGACTGAGTTCACTGAGTTATATAACCATTTGTCCTTATTTCAGTAAGTTACTATGATAACATGTGTGGACCTTAGTTCAGTGAGTTATATAACCATTTGTCGTTATTTCAGTAAGTTACTATGATAACATTTGTGGACCTGAGTTCAGTGAGGTATATCACTATTTGTCGTTATTTCAGTAAGTTACTATAATAACATGTGTGGACCTTAGTTCAGTGAGTTATATAACCATTTGTCGTTATTTCAGTAAGTTACTATGATAACATGTGTGGACCTGAGTTCAGTGAGTTACATAACCATTTGTCCTCCTTTCAGTAAGTTACTATGATAACATGTGTGGACCTGAGTTCAGTGAATTATATCACCATTTGTCCTGATTTCAGTAAGTTACTATGATAACATGTGTGGACCTGAGTTCAGTGAGTTATATAACAATTTGTCCTTATTTCAGTAAGTAACTATGATAACATGTGTGGATCTGAGTACAGCGAGTTACATAACCATTTGTCCTTATTTCAGTCAGTTACTATGATAACATGTGTTATCTGTGATAACCAACGGTGGCTGAGTTCAGTGAGTTATTTAACCATTTGTCCTTATTTCAGTAAGTTACTGTGATAACCATTGTGAGACTGAGTTCACTGAGTTATATAACCATTTGTCCTTATTTCAGTAAGTAACTATGATAACATGTGTTGACCTGAGTTCAGCGAGTTACATAACCATTTGTCCTTATTTCAGTAAGTTACTATGATAACATGTGTGGACCTGAGTTCAGTGAGTTACATAACCATTTGTCCTCATTTCAGTAAGTTACTATGATAACATGTGTGGACCTGAGTTCAGTGAGTTATATCACCATTTGTCCTGATTTCAGTAAGTTACTATGATAACATGTGTGAACCTGAGTTCAGTGAGTTATATAACCATTTGTCCTTATTTCAGTAAGTAACTATGATAACATGTGTGGACCTGAGTTCAGCGAGTTACATAACCATTTGTCCTTATTTCAGTAAGTTACTATGATAAAATGTGTGGACCTGAGTTAAGTGAGTTATATAACCATTTGTCCTTATTTCAGTCAGTTACTATGATAACATGTGTGGACCTGAGTTCAGTGAGTTATATAACCATTTTGTCCTTATTTCAGAAAGTTACTATGATAACATGTGTGGACCTGAGTTCAGTGCGTTACATAACCATTTGTCCTTATTTCAGTAACTTACTATGATAACATGTGTGGACCTGAGTTCAGTGAGTTACATAACCATTTGTCCTTATTTCAGTAAGTTACTATGATAACATGTGTGGACCTTAGTTCCGTGAGTTATATCACTATTTGTCGTTATTTCAGTAAGTTACTATGATAACATGTGTGGACCTGAGTTCAGTGAGTTATATCACCATTTGTCGTTATTTCAGTAAGTTACTATGATAACATGTGTTATCTGTGATAACCAATGGTGGCTGAGTTCAGTGAGTTATTTAACCATTTGTCCTTATTTCAGTAAGTTACTGTGATAACCATTGTGAGACTGAGTTCACTGAGTTATATAACCATTTTTCCTTATTTCAGTAAGTTACTATGATAACATGTGGGGACCTGATTTCAGTGAGTTACATAACTATTTGTCCTTATTTCAGTAGGTTACTGTGATAAGCAGTTGGGGTCTGAGTTCAGTGAGTTATATAACAATTTGTCCTTATTTTAGTAAGTAACTGTGATAACCAGTGGGGGCCTGAGTTCAGTAAGTTATAGAACTATTCGTCCTTATTTCAGTACGTTACTCTGATAAGCATAGGGGGCCTGAGTTGAGAGAGTTATATAGCCAATTTTCCTGATTTCAGTAAGTTACTGTGATAACCATTGTGAGACTGAGTTCACTGATTTATATAAAATTTGTCCTCATTTCCTCATTTCAGTAAGTTACTGTGATAACCATTGTGAGACTGAGTTCACTGAGTTATATAACTATTTGTCCTTATTTAAGTAAGTTACTATGATAACATGTGTGGACCTGAGTTCAGTGAGTTATATCACCATTTGTCGTTATTTCAGTAAGTTACTGTGATAACCATTGTGAGGCTGAGTTCACTGAGTTATATAACAATTTGTCGTCATTTCAGTAAGTTACTGTGATAACCATTATGAGACTGAGTTCACTGAGTTATATAACCATTTGTCCTTATTTCAGTAAGTTACTATGATAACATGTGTGGACCTTAGTTCAGTGAGTTATATAACCATTTGTCGTTATTTCAGTAAGTTACTATGATAACATTTGTGGACCTGAGTTCAGTGAGGTATATCACTATTTGTCGTTATTTCAGTAAGTTACTATAATAACATGTGTGGACCTTAGTTCAGTGAGTTATATAACCATTTGTCGTTATTTCAGTAAGTTACTATGATAACATGTGTGGACCTGAGTTCAGTGAGTTACATAACCATTTGTCCTCCTTTCAGTAAGTTACTATGATAACATGTGTGGACCTGAGTTCAGTGAATTATATCACCATTTGTCCTGATTTCAGTAAGTTACTATGATAACATGTGTGGACCTGAGTTCAGTGAGTTACATAACCATTTGTCCTTATTTCAGTCAGTTACTATGATAACATGGACCTGAGTTCAGTGAGTTATATCACCATTTGTCGTTATTTCAGTAAGTTACTATGATAACATGTGTGGACCTGAGTTCAGTGAGTTATATAACCATTTGTCCTTATTTCAGTAAGTTACTATGATAACATGTGTGGACCTGAGTTCAGTGCGTTACATAACCATTTGTCCTTATTTCAGTAAGTTACTATGATAACATGTGTGGACCTGAGTTCAGTTAGTTACATAACCATTTGTCCTTATTTCAGTAAGTTACTATGATAACATGTGTGGACCTGAGTTCAGTGAGTAATATCACTATTTGTCGTTATTTCAGTAAGTTACTATGATAACATGTGTGGACCTGAGTTCAGTGAGTTATATCACCATTTGTCGTTATTTCAGTTAGTTACTATGATAACATGTGTTATCTGTGATAACCAATGGTGGCTGAGTTCAGTGAATTATTTAACCATTTGTCGTTATTTCAGTAAGTTACTGTGATAACCATTGTGAGGTTGAGTTCACTGAGTTATATAACAATTTGTCGTCATTTCAGTAAGTTACTGTGATAACCATTATGAGACTGAGTTCACTGAGTTATATAACCATTTGTCCTTATTTCAGTAAGTTACTATGATAACATGTGTGGACCTTAGTTCAGTGAGTTATATAACCATTTGTCATTATTTCAGTAAGTTACTATGATAACATTTGTGGACCTGAGTTCAGTGAGTTATATCACTATTTGTCGTTATTTCAGTAAGTTACTATAATAACATGTGTGGACCTTAGTTCAGTGAGTTATATAACCATTTGTCGTTATTTCAGTAAGTTACTATGATAACATGTGTGGACCTGAGTTCAGTGAGTTACATAACCATTTGTCCTCCTTTCAGTAAGTTACTATGATAACATGTGTGGACCTGAGTTCAGTGAATTATATCACCATTTGTCCTGATTTCAGTAAGTTACTATGATAACATGTGTGGACCTGAGTTCAGTGAGTTATATAACCATTTGTCCTTATTTCAGTAAGTAACTATGATAACATGTCTGGACCTGAGTACAGCGAGTTACATAACCATTTGTCCTTATTTCAGTAAGTTACTGTGATAACCATTGTGAGACTGAGTTCACTGAGTTATATAACCATTTGTCCTTATTTCAGTAAGTTACTATGATAACATGTGGGGACCTGAGTTCAGTGAGTTACATAACTATTTGTCCTTATTTCAGTAGGTTACTGTGATAAGCAGTTGGGGTCTGAGTTCAGTGAGTTATATAACCATTTGTCCATATTTGAGTAAGTTACTGTGATAACAAGTGGGGGGCCTGAGTTAAATAAATTATATAACAATTTGTCCTTATTTTAGTAAGTAACTGTGATAACCAGTGGGGGCCTGAGTTCAGTAAGTTATAGAACTATTCGTCCTTATTTCAGTACGTTACTCTGATAGGCATAGGGGGCCTGAGTTGAGTGAGTTATATAGCCAATTTTCCTGATTTCAGTAAGTTACTGTGATAACCATTGTGAGACTGAGTTCAGTGTGTTATATAACCATTTGTCCTTATTTAAGTGGGTTAATGTGGTAATCAGTGGGGACCTGATATCAGTGAGTTCTATAACCATTTGTCGTTATTTCAGTAAGTTACTATGATAAACATTGTGAGACTGAGTTCAGTGAGTTATATAACCATTTGAGCTGATTTCAATAAATACTGTGATAACCATTAAGAGACTAAGTTCACTGAGTTATAGAACCATTCGTCCTTATTTCAGTAAGTTACTGTGATAACCAGTGGGGGCCTAAGTTCACTGAGTTATATAACCATTTGTCCTTATTTCAGTACGTTACTCTGATTAGCAGTGGGGGCCTGAGTTGAGTGAGTTATATCACCATTTGTCGTTATTTCAGTAAGTTACTATGATAACATGTGTGGACCTTAGTTCAGTGAGTTATATAACCATTTGTCGTTATTTCAGTAAGTTACTATGATAACATTTGTGGACCTGAGTTCAGTGAGTTACATAACCATTTGTCCTCATTTCAGTAAGTTACTATCACAACATGTGTGGACCTGAGTTCAGTGAGTTATATCACCATTTGTCCTTATTTCAGTAAGTAACTATGATAACATGTGTGGACCTGAGTTCAGCGAGTTACATAACCATTTGTCCTTATTTCAGTAAGTTACTATGATAACATGTGTGGACCTGAGTTCAGTGAGTTACATAACCATTTGTCCTCATTTCAGTAAGTTACTATGATAACATGTGTGGACCTGAGTTCAGTGAGTTATATCACCATTTGTCCTGATTTCAGTAAGTTACTATGATAACATGTGTGAACCTGAGTTCAGTGAGTTATATAACCATTTGTCCTTATTTCAGTAAGTAACTATGATAACATGTGTGGACCTGAGTTCAGCGAGTTACATAACCATTTGTTCTTATTTCAGTAAGTTACTATGATAACATGTGTGGACCTGAGTTAAGTGAGTTACATAACCATTTGTCCTTATTTCAGTCAGTTACTATGATAACATGTGTGGACCTGAGTTCAGTGAGTTATATAACCATTTGTCCTTATTTCAGTAAGTTACTATGATAACATGTGTGGACCTGAGTTCAGTGCGTTACATAACCATTTGTCCTTATTTCAGTAAGTTACTATGATAACATGTGTGGACCTGAGTTCAGTGAGTTACATAACCATTTGTCCTTATTTCAGTAAGTTACTATGATAACATGTGTGGACCTGAGTTCAGTGAGTTATATCACCATTTGTCGTTATTTCAGTAAGTTACTATGATAACATGTGTGGACCTGAGTTCAGTGAGTTATATCACCATTTGTCGTTATTTCAGTAAGTTACTATGATAACATGTGTTATCTGTGATAACCAATTGTGGCTGAGTTCAGTGAGTTATTTAACCATTTGTCCTTATTTCAGTAAGTTACTGTGATAACCATTGTGAGACTGAGTTCACTGAGTTATATAACCATTTTTCCTTATTTCAGTAAGTTACTATGATAACATGTGGGGACCTGAGTTCAGTGAGTTACATAACTATTTGTCCTTATTTCAGTAGGTTACTGTGATAAGCAGTTGGGGTCTGAGTTCAGTGAGTTATATAACCATTTGTCCATATTTGAGTAAGTTACTGTGATAACAAGTGGGGGGCCTGAGTTAAATAAATTATATAACAATTTGTCCTTATTTTAGTAAGTAACTGTGATAACCAGTGGGGGCCTGAGTTCAGTAAGTTATAGAACTATTCGTCCTTATTTCAGTACGTTACTCTGATAAGCATAGGGGGCCTGAGTTGAGTGAGTTATATAGCCAATTTTCCTGATTTCAGTAAGTTACTGTGATAACCATTGTGAGACTGAGTTCACTGATTTATATAAAATTTGTCCTCATTTCCTCATTTCAGTAAGTTACTGTGATAACCATTGTGAGACTGAGTTCACTGAGTTATATAACTATTTGTCCTTATTTAAGTAAGTGACTATGATAACATGTGTGGACCTGAGTTCAGTGAGTTATATCACCATTTGTCGTTATTTCAGTAAGTTACTGTGATAACCATTGTGAGGCTGAGTTCACTGAGTTATATAACAATTTGTCGTCATTTCAGTAAGTTACTGTGATAACCATTATGAGACTGAGTTCACTGAGTTATATAACCATTTGTCCTTATTTCAGTAAGTTACTATGATAACATGTGTGGACCTTAGTTCAGTGAGTTATATAACCATTTGTCGTTATTTCAGTAAGTTACTATGATAACATTTGTGGACCTGAGTTCAGTGAGGTATATCACTATTTGTCGTTATTTCAGTAAGTTACTATAATAACATGTGTGGACCTTAGTTCAGTGAGTTATATAACCATTTGTCGTTATTTCAGTAAGTTACTATGATAACATGTGTGGACCTGAGTTCAGTGAGTTACATAACCATTTGTCCTCCTTTCAGTAAGTTACTATGATAACATGTGTGGACCTGAGTTCAGTGAATTATATCACCATTTGTCCTGATTTCAGTAAGTTACTATGATAACATGTGTGGACCTGAGTTCAGTGAGTTATATAACAATTTGTCCTTATTTCAGTAAGTAACTATGATAACATGTGTGGACCTGAGTACAGCGAGTTACATAACCATTTGTCCTTATTTCAGTCAGTTACTATGATAACATGTGTTATCTGTGATAACCAACGGTGGCTGAGTTCAGTGAGTTATTTAACCATTTGTCCTTATTTCAGTAAGTTACTGTGATAACCATTGTGAGACTGAGTTCACTGAGTTATATAACCATTTGTCCTTATTTCAGTAAGTAACTATGATAACATGTGTTGACCTGAGTTCAGCGAGTTACATAACCATTTGTCCTTATTTCAGTAAGTTACTATGATAACATGTGTGGACCTGAGTTCAGTGAGTTACATAACCATTTGTCCTCATTTCAGTAAGTTACTATGATAACATGTGTGGACCTGAGTTCAGTGAGTTATATCACCATTTGTCCTGATTTCAGTAAGTTACTATGATAACATGTGTGAACCTGAGTTCAGTGAGTTATATAACCATTTGTCCTTATTTCAGTAAGTAACTATGATAACATGTGTGGACCTGAGTTCAGCGAGTTACATAACCATTTGTCCTTATTTCAGTAAGTTACTATGATAAAATGTGTGGACCTGAGTTAAGTGAGTTATATAACCATTTGTCCTTATTTCAGTCAGTTACTATGATAACATGTGTGGACCTGAGTTCAGTGAGTTATATAACCATTTTGTCCTTATTTCAGTAAGTTACTATGATAACATGTGTGGACCTGAGTTCAGTGCGTTACATAACCATTTGTCCTTATTTCAGTAACTTACTATGATAACATGTGTGGACCTGAGTTCAGTGAGTTACATAACCATTTGTCCTTATTTCAGTAAGTTACTATGATAACATGTGTGGACCTTAGTTCCGTGAGTTATATCACTATTTGTCGTTATTTCAGTAAGTTACTATGATAACATGTGTGGACCTGAGTTCAGTGAGTTATATCACCATTTGTCGTTATTTCAGTAAGTTACTATGATAACATGTGTTATCTGTGATAACCAATGGTGGCTGAGTTCAGTGAGTTATTTAACCATTTGTCCTTATTTCAGTAAGTTACTGTGATAACCATTGTGAGACTGAGTTCACTGAGTTATATAACCATTTTTCCTTATTTCAGTAAGTTACTATGATAACATGTGGGGACCTGATTTCAGTGAGTTACATAACTATTTGTCCTTATTTCAGTAGGTTACTGTGATAAGCAGTTGGGGTCTGAGTTCAGTGAGTTATATAACAATTTGTCCTTATTTTAGTAAGTAACTGTGATAACCAGTGGGGGCCTGAGTTCAGTAAGTTATAGAACTATTCGTCCTTATTTCAGTACGTTACTCTGATAAGCATAGGGGGCCTGAGTTGAGAGAGTTATATAGCCAATTTTCCTGATTTCAGTAAGTTACTGTGATAACCATTGTGAGACTGAGTTCACTGATTTATATAAAATTTGTCCTCATTTCCTCATTTCAGTAAGTTACTGTGATAACCATTGTGAGACTGAGTTCACTGAGTTATATAACTATTTGTCCTTATTTAAGTAAGTGACTATGATAACATGTGTGGACCTGAGTTCAGTGAGTTATATCACCATTTGTCGTTATTTCAGTAAGTTACTGTGATAACCATTGTGAGGCTGAGTTCACTGAGTTATATAACAATTTGTCGTCATTTCAGTAAGTTACTGTGATAACCATTATGAGACTGAGTTCACTGAGTTATATAACCATTTGTCCTTATTTCAGTAAGTTACTATGATAACATGTGTGGACCTTAGTTCAGTGAGTTATATAACCATTTGTCGTTATTTCAGTAAGTTACTATGATAACATTTGTGGACCTGAGTTCAGTGAGGTATATCACTATTTGTCGTTATTTCAGTAAGTTACTATAATAACATGTGTGGACCTTAGTTCAGTGAGTTATATAACCATTTGTCGTTATTTCAGTAAGTTACTATGATAACATGTGTGGACCTGAGTTCAGTGAGTTACATAACCATTTGTCCTCCTTTCAGTAAGTTACTATGATAACATGTGTGGACCTGAGTTCAGTGAATTATATCACCATTTGTCCTGATTTCAGTAAGTTACTATGATAACATGTGTGGACCTGAGTTCAGTGAGTTACATAACCATTTGTCCTTATTTCAGTCAGTTACTATGATAACATGGACCTGAGTTCAGTGAGTTATATCACCATTTGTCGTTATTTCAGTAAGTTACTATGATAACATGTGTGGACCTGAGTTCAGTGAGTTATATAACCATTTGTCCTTATTTCAGTAAGTTACTATGATAACATGTGTGGACCTGAGTTCAGTGCGTTACATAACCATTTGTCCTTATTTCAGTAAGTTACTATGATAACATGTGTGGACCTGAGTTCAGTTAGTTACATAACCATTTGTCCTTATTTCAGTAAGTTACTATGATAACATGTGTGGACCTGAGTTCAGTGAGTAATATCACTATTTGTCGTTATTTCAGTAAGTTACTATGATAACATGTGTGGACCTGAGTTCAGTGAGTTATATCACCATTTGTCGTTATTTCAGTTAGTTACTATGATAACATGTGTTATCTGTGATAACCAATGGTGGCTGAGTTCAGTGAATTATTTAACCATTTGTCGTTATTTCAGTAAGTTACTGTGATAACCATTGTGAGGTTGAGTTCACTGAGTTATATAACAATTTGTCGTCATTTCAGTAAGTTACTGTGATAACCATTATGAGACTGAGTTCACTGAGTTATATAACCATTTGTCCTTATTTCAGTAAGTTACTATGATAACATGTGTGGACCTTAGTTCAGTGAGTTATATAACCATTTGTCGTTATTTCAGTAAGTTACTATGATAACATTTGTGGACCTGAGTTCAGTGAGTTATATCACTATTTGTCGTTATTTCAGTAAGTTACTATAATAACATGTGTGGACCTTAGTTCAGTGAGTTATATAACCATTTGTCGTTATTTCAGTAAGTTACTATGATAACATGTGTGGACCTGAGTTCAGTGAGTTACATAACCATTTGTCCTCCTTTCAGTAAGTTACTATGATAACATGTGTGGACCTGAGTTCAGTGAATTATATCACCATTTGTCCTGATTTCAGTAAGTTACTATGATAACATGTGTGGACCTGAGTTCAGTGAGTTATATAACCATTTGTCCTTATTTCAGTAAGTAACTATGATAACATGTCTGGACCTGAGTACAGCGAGTTACATAACCATTTGTCCTTATTTCAGTAAGTTACTGTGATAACCATTGTGAGACTGAGTTCACTGAGTTATATAACCATTTGTCCTTATTTCAGTAAGTTACTATGATAACATGTGGGGACCTGAGTTCAGTGATGTACATAACTATTTGTCCTTATTTCAGTAGGTTACTGTGATAAGCAGTTGGGGTCTGAGTTCAGTGAGTTATATAACCATTTGTCCATATGGGGACCTGAGTTGAGTGAGTTACATAACTATTTGTCCTTATTTCAGTAGTTAACTGTGATAAGCAGTGGGGGCCTGAGTTCAGTGAGTTACATAACCATTTGTCCTTATTTCAGTCAGTTACTATGATAACATGGACCTGAGTTCAGTGAGTTATATCACCATTTGTCGTTATTTCAGTAAGTTACTATGATAACATGTGTGGACCTTAGTTCAGTGAGTTATATAACCATTTGTCCTTATTTCAGTAAGTTACTATGATAACATTTGTGGACCTGAGTTCAGTGAGTTATATCACCATTTGTCGTTATTCCAGTAAGTTACTATGATAACATGTGTGGACCTTAGTTCAGTGAGTTATATAACCATTTGTCCTCATTGCAGTAAGTTACTATGATAACATGTGTGGACCTGAGTTCAGTGAGTTATATCACTATTTGTCGTTATTTCAGTAAGTTACTATGATAACATGTGTGGACCTTAGTTCAGTGAGTTATATAACCATTTGTCGTTATTTCAGTAAGTTACTATGATAACATGTGTGGACCTGAGTTCAGTGAGTTACATAACCATTTGTCCTCCTTTCAGTAAGTTACTATGATAACATGTGTGGACCTGAGTTCAGTGAATTATATCACCATTTGTCCTGATTTCAGTAAGTTACTATGATAACATGTGTGGACCTGAGTTCAGTGGGTTATATAACCATTTGTCCTTATTTCAGTAAGTAACTATGATAACATGTGTGGACCTGAGTACAGCGAGTTACATAACCATTTGTCCTTATTTCAGTAAGTTACTATGATAACATGTGTTATCTGTGATAACCAACGGTGGCTGAGTTCAGTGAGTTATTTAACCATTTGTCCTTATTTCAGTAAGTTACTGTGATAACCATTGTGAGACTGAGTTCACTGAGTTATATAACCATTTGTCCTTATTTCAGTAACTTACTATGATAACATGCGGGAACCTGAGTTGAGTGAGTTACATAACTATTTGTCCTTATTTCAATAGTTAACTGTGATAAGCAGTGGGGGCCTGAGTTCAGTGAGTTACATAACCATTTGTCCTTATTTCAGTCAGTTACTATGATAACATGGACCTGAGTTCAGTGAGTTTATATCACCATTTGTCGTTATTTCAGTAAGTTACTATGATAACATGTGTGGACCTGAGTTCAGTGAGTTATATAACCATTTGTCCCTATTTCAGTAAGTTACTATGATAACATGTGTACCTGAGTTCAGTGCGTTACATAACCATTTGTCCTTATTTCAGTAAGTTACTATGATAACATGTGTGGACCTGAGTTCAGTGAGTTACATAACCATTTGTCCTCATTTCAGTAAGTTACTATGATAACATGTGTGGACCTGAGTTCAGCGAGTTACATAACCATTTGTCCTTATTTCAGTAAGTTACTATGATAACATGTGTGGACCTGAGTTCAGTGAGTTATATCACCATTTGTCGTTATTTCAGTAAGTTACTATGATAACATGTGTTATCTGTGATAACCAACGGTGGCTGAGTTCAGTGAGTTATTTAACCATTTGTCCTTATTTCAGTAAGTTACTGTGATAACCATTGTGAGACTGAGTTCACTGAGTTATATAACCATTTGTCCTTATTTCAGTAACTTACTATGATAACATGTGGGGACCTGAGTTCAGTGAGTTACATAACTATTTGTCCTTATTTCAGTAGGTAACTGTGATAAGCAGTGTGGGCCTGAGTTCAGTGAGTTATATAACAATTTGTCCTTATTTTAGTAAGTAACTGTGATAACCAGTGGGGGCCTGAGTTCAGTAAGTTATAGAACCATTCGTCCTTATTTCAGTACGTTACTCTGATAAGCAATGGGGGTCTGAGTTGAGTGAGTTATATAGCCAATTGTCCTGATTTCAGTAAGTTACTGTGATAACCATTGTGAGACTGAGTTCACTGATTTATATAAAATTTGTCCTCATTTCCTCATTTCAGTAAGTTACTGTGATAACCATTGTGAGACTGAGTTCACTGAGTTATATAACTATTTGTCCTTATTTAAGTAAGTGACTATGATAACATGTGTGGACCTGTGTTCAGTGAGTTATATCACCATTTGTCGTTATTTCAGTAAGTTACTATGATAACATGTGTGGACCTTAGTTCAGTGAGTTATATCACCATTTGTCGTTATTTCAGTAAGTTACTATGATAACATGTGTGGACCTGAGTTCAGTGAGTTATATAACCATTTGTCCTCATTTCAGTAAGTTACTGTGATACCATTGTGAGACTGAGTTCACTGAGTTATATAACAATTTGTCCTCATTTCAGTAAGTAACTGTGATAACCAGTGGGGGCCTGAGTTCAGTAAGTTATAGAACCATTCGTCCTTATTTCAGTACGTTACTCTGATAAGCAATGGGGGTCTGAGTTGAGTGAGTTATATAGCCAATTGTCCTGATTTCAGTAAGTTACTGTGATAACCATTGTGAGACTGAGTTCACTGATTTATATAAAATTTGTCCTCATTTCCTCATTTCAGTAAGTTACTGTGATAACCATTGTGAGACTGAGTTCACTGAGTTATATAACTATTTGTCCTTATTTAAGTAAGTGACTATGATAACATGTGTGGACCTGTGTTCAGTGAGTTATATCACCATTTGTCGTTATTTCAGTAAGTTACTATGATAACATGTGTGGACCTTAGTTCAGTGAGTTATATCACCATTTGTCGTTATTTCAGTAAGTTACTATGATAACATGTGTGGACCTGAGTTCAGTGAGTTATATAACCATTTGTCCTCATTTCAGTAAGTTACTGTGATACCATTGTGAGACTGAGTTCACTGAGTTATATAACAATTTGTCCTCATTTCAGTAAGTTACTGTGATAACCATTGTGAGACTGAGTTCACTGAGTTATATAACCATTTGTCCTTATTTCAGTAAGTTACTGTGATAACCAGTGTGGACCTGAGTTCCGAGTGAGTTATATAACCATTTGTCCTTATTTTAGTGAGTTACTGTGAAAACCAGTAGGGGTCTGTGTCATTGAACCTTTGTCCTGTAGTTAAAATGAAAACAACTTAGGGTTGGGTCCAGTATATGATATTATCATTGGTCTTTAGTAAGAACCGTTGGAGCCCGAGTCCAATAAATTAAATGATTATTGGTCCTTAGTGCGGTTATTTGTATAATCATGAATTTCAGGTCTAACAGGTTGGTGTTTGTATGTTTTAGACAATTCAAATTAGTTTATTTGAATTAAATCACGGCATTCTTTCGATTTTATTGAATAATTTCCTTTCTATCCATAACTGCCTTAGATTTATTTTTTAATAACTAACAGTGTTAATTAAAGTTAAAAAATGTCTCGTGTTTATTGATATATAAAATCTTAAAATAGATTTCATCAGGCGAAAGATTAAACGCCCTAAAAATCCATATTTGAACAGAGAAATTTCACAGATAATTCAAATATTTCTGGTTAAATTTCCTTATCACGTTGGCCCTTGAGAAAGTTGTTAAGAGATGAAGTGTCATGAGACCGGGAAACCCCCTTTCCATGTTCAGACTTGAAATCGATTGGACGTTAAATATATACAGTACGTCACATTATTGCGGTATGTGTATACACATTGAAAATAGATTAGTGTTTCATTCAGAAGTTAACCGTCAAGCGGGAAGGTAGAGATAGTATTGTAAAGTACACTTACTGATATACACTGTTGTTCAACAAATAGACTAATAAAATGCTTCTAAGTGGATTTAATTTAGTTAAAAACAAATCTTGTGGAAATCATGAGTTCAGCGATTTTATACTCTGTAAAATTAAAGAAGAACAAGACCGACGAGATAAAAAATGTTTAGGGAAAATTCCATATTCAGCAAAGCAGAAGAAGTATCTTAAAATACATGACCAGGTATGCTCTCTCTCTCTCTCTCTCTCTCTCTCTCTCTCCGCATACACCTTTGTCCTTTCTCGCGCTACATTTTAAATGATACGAAATGACCTGTCATACGATTAAACACCGCTCAAGAAAAGAATTGAGGTTGTCGTGTTTGGAGAAGATGATTCACCAAGTTCGGTATATTTGAGTCTTATGTAGGATAAGGATATATTGTTATGAGATTTACTTATTAAGCCGAGTTTCTAATTAGCTGTTTTTATATAATGTAGATTAAAGTATTTCTGTCGTTAACGGCCCATTTTATAGTTTATACGGACCCTTTATTATTATTCAAAAAAAGATCGTTGACGACTAAAATAAGGCGGTCTATATACAGTAATCAAGCATTTCAAATACATTTGTTAAGTATATAGTATACAAAAATGTGCAGGTAAAGTATGTGTATTAACTGATAGTTATCACAAAACACCCGTTTCGTACCGGATATAAGTTAAATGTGTATTGATAGCTAATAGTAAGATGTTAAGTAATAACACCGTGTCAGAATAAAAGTTTACAATGACTAATGAATTTCCTAGACTTGAATGGTGACGATCCCCATATACGATCCTCGTTGATTCCTTAGTTACATTAGCAACAGCAGTCATTTGTTTTTGTTGACTTTATCCCGACATAGCCACAATAGCAATAATGATATGCAAATTTATTCAGGAAAGTTATTCATTTGATTATCAATTTACG
This sequence comes from Tegillarca granosa, assembly GCA_029721355.1. Taxonomy (NCBI): domain Eukaryota; kingdom Metazoa; phylum Mollusca; class Bivalvia; order Arcoida; family Arcidae; genus Tegillarca; species Tegillarca granosa. The sequence continues at coordinate 23,563,981 of CM056602.1, read as the reverse complement.
AATTAACGAATCAGTCGTGGTGATTAGCGGGTTAGGGATAATCTGAGGGTAACGCGGTGCGCCGATACAGTAAATTTCTCAGATGTTTAAATAAGTAATCAGATTATAAAATATTTCGGTTTCTTACATTTTTTCTTTAAAACTCTGAATTTGAATAAAAATAATGGAAAGGATCACAGTCATGTCCAAATCAGAACAATAGCGTTGTCGTGGAATAAAATAGCAGGGAGGGGGTGTTATTGTTTCTTTTATCATCCTCACGCAAGATCATTTAGGCAAGATACTGACGTTTTTCCTTAATAGTTATTAATGTTTTGTTAGTATGTAAAATCCCGGAAATGTCATTCTGTAAAATATATTACATGTCTTCATTATCTACCTTTCCGTCAGTCTGAATGTCAAAATAAACTTTCCCTTCAGCGAATAAAAAGTCTAATCATCATTATAATGTGACATTTTTCGCGTGAGTTAACTTCAATATCATTAACAAATGATTTTAAAATAAAATAACTTATTTATACAACAAATCACAGACACGTGGAGTCATAATGCTTATGGAATTTCGAGTTTATCTTGCAGATTATGGGTAAAAACAATGATAAAATGCATGTCCTGATTGAAAATAGAAATAGACACATTTTTCTGTGGTTTCGATTAAGATACATATATGTATGATTCTTAATCAGCAATGTGCTACTTTTGAATTTTTATATAATACAATTCAAAAGTACCATTCTCAATGGCCTTCCGGTTAACCAAGTATTTTTTAACATCTTTTTAATAATTAAAATTCCTGATCTTTGATAAATTGAAGTTTCAAAACATATTCGGGTAGAAAATGACTAATACAGTCAACTAGACCCTTAAATAAACCGAGGGAAGTCGAAATATACATGTATGTTTTATATCCTTCACATGTAAGGAACACAGTATAAAACTAGACCCAGCTGTTTGTGCCATGAAAACTAGTTTAACCACTCCACTTAACCTCGTAATCCAGGTTAGAGGATAGTTTAAAAGTTTAAATTGTATGTGGACGGGTATAACACAAAAATAAGTCTATCGTTTAAGATTTTTCAGAATATTTCTGCGTTTTCATAAGCAAGATCACTTGATACATTTACACAAGAAAGACAAGACGCTAAATGTCGTTATTAGACAGTACAAAAATACAGCAAGTAACCAAAAGTACTTGTTTTTACCGAGGGAATTGCTTCGTTTGCCTCATAGGTAGTTACGGTAGTGATTTAGACAGGTACCTGGACAATACGATGCTGATAACCAGAATTTGGCGAGTGGGGTGATTGCTGTAAGGTATTTTTGTCAAAACAAAAGAAACTTTAATTTGTACAATTGTCATATTATAAATTTTCTGAATGAAATATTCAAAAATTTATAATATCACAGTTGTCATATTATAAATTTTTGAATATTTCATTCAGAAAATTCAAAAATTTATAATATGACACAATCACTAAACATGTTAATTGTATCAAGATGTCAAGTTCAGTTTTTATGATAAAACAGCACAGTATCAATACGAATTTTGGCAAAGTCTCTCAATTTCATCAACTAAATGTTCGATGGTTTTTAAGCATTTTATTTAGTCATCGGTTTTTAAGCATTTTATTTAGTCATCGAAAGCAAAGCGGTCCTGTTGGTATTGTCATATAACCAGTTTTTGAATTTTTTTTAAAGAATTCATTTGAAAATTGGAATATGACAGTGTTGGTTTTTTTTAACATTTGTCATAAAAAAATCAATATCCTTATTTAACATTTGATTTAAGAAATAAACTGAAAGTAATTGTCTTTTAAATTTATAATTTCATCTATAGATGATGTAACTGTCAGTTTAAATTTATATTATCATACAGAAAAGTACATCTTTGTTTATCATATTTTTTTTTTCAGTTTTGACAGAAATAAGTAGACTATTCTATATTTTTAAAACAAATTTTGTCCTTTTATACTGAGAACAACTTGAAAACATATCAATGTTTATTTTTATAGAAATTACTAGCAATTGCATGTATATGAAGTGTGGTTTTAATCTAAACACACTCTATCTATTTTTATCGGTGACGATTAGTAAAAGCCGAGTTGTTGAACTTTCTATATTTAGAACTGATGAAATAAAAGCTTGTTTTAATAGTAAGATACACCAATTGATATTATGGCAGCTAGAGTTTTTTTTTCCTAAAAGTTATAGAACAAATCATGGTATTGACGGTTCGGTCTTTGTTATGGTAAATAAATTGATATAGTAAATTGATTTGTGAAACATTTTTTATTTAACTAACTTAAATGTTACTGCAGCGTCACCAGTACTGAGCTAGGGCCTTAAATGAACTGAGGCAAGAATTGAAGATCAATCTATATATATATATATAATGACATACAGTATCAACAGAGTCTCAATTTTACATCTTTCACATGTAAGGAATGTATTATAACGCAATATAACAGGAAGGCTCAAAATAGACCAGCTATTCATTGTAAAATAAGTAGGGATGGTTTTGTGCCATGAAACATACATGTAGTATCACTTCTGTGAGAAAAAGTACTTGGTTAAATTTTTACCGAGGCCTCGGTTACCTCATAGGTAGTTACGGTACTGGTCACATAAATGCCATGGAGTAATCGAGTTATAGCTGTTCGGTCTTACTAGTAATTACTGTGTATTTTTCCATAATTGTATTATGTAATTATACTGTTTATGATATTGTTGTCGAAAACACCCCATATCGCTAATGACATTAGTAAAGACACTTATACAAGCGTATAATTTTTACAAAAAGAAATATTCAAAAAATAAAAAAGAGTAAGACAGAAATATATATATATTCTGTGTTACCACCCTATATATATTTATGTATTTCAGCTGTTAAACCACATTTCACAAATAAATTCTTTAAGAACCTTCCCACTACATTTTTGTGGATTTTAATACAAGTCTCGGTTAAAAAAATTAAGCGGAAGGCGATTTTAAATTGAAGTTAAATAGTGCAGAAATAACGCATTATTTGTGCTCAATCCCAGACACCGGAAATAGCCTTTCAAAATTTATTATTAACAAAATTAGTTTTCTGTCATTTAGTTCATCATTCTTCTATGGTTATTGAAGGTCAAACAAAGTTAATTCTTTGCTCTCAAAGAATCGTTTTTATAAGGGGTAAGGTATAATTAAGACACAATAAATACCTGCAAAATAAATAAATAAATAATAATAATAATAATAATAAAATAAATAAAAAATAGAAAATAAAATAATAATTTATAAATTAAAAAAAAGAATAAAAAAGAAATAATAATAATAATTTTAGTATGTTGTATTTTAATACACAATATTCATTCATTTTTTCAGGATTTACAGGAAGATAAGGAAAATGTTGAAAATGATAAAAAACTGTTATCAACAGGTAATATATATATATATATATATAGAAAGAGAGAGAGAGAGAGAGAGAGAGAGAGAGAGAGAGAGAGAGAGAGAGAGAGAACACATACACTTATGAAATAATACTTCTGAGCGTGCCGTTATATCACTCTTCCAAATGAAAATCCACGAGCTACGAATTATTCACACACACACACACACACACACACACACACACACACACACATCTACGTGCTCTTAAACGGACTTAAGAGAGTAGAGGAAAGTGAAAACGGAGTTACAATATTAATGAATTTACGCATTCATACAATTTCCCCTTCCAGTTTATTCTTTTCTTTGGTAATTCTACCTTGTTTTTCAGTTGAAATAGTTGAACCATTATTGTTATCCAGTAAAAATGAGGAAATATCACACGTTTCCATAGAAACAAAAGATGGTTACTATCTTGCGATTAATGATGATAGAGATATTTTGTTTCTGTCGGGGAAAGAAGAGTTAACACAATCCAGTAAGTTGTTGTTGTTTTTTTTCCTAATTATGGTAGTTAACGATTAAAAGATAAATAAAGTAAATGAATCGAGGGAAAGCTTAACAGGAAGGGAAAAGATTGGCCTACATGTATGTTGAAAATAAGGTCATGAAGTATGTTTTTAATGTCTTTAAACACTGACCATAACTAATCAGCGTTGTAAAGCATCTTACATGCATATTGCAAATGTTTTTTATATGATTAATTAGTTACATATCATAGCTTGCATGTCCAAACTCGCCAAAACTACGACTATGGTCATTATTTTTTTCCTTGGGAAGACGAGTAATAACCGAGTTGTATGCGAAACGATGGTGTTTTTAAGCTGAAGTTTTTTTGTAAATGTGTTGGTGTGAGAAAACAACTTGGCGTCAGGAAAAAAGATGATTGATGGGGACGTTTTCATAGTTTTTGTGATTTTCCCATATGTTTATGACCAGTTGTTATTGATTGTTGTAGCCAAGGTTTCTGTCAGAAAACAAAACAAAAATAAACATACAACAACCTACGACTGTCATGATACTGAACTCATTTTATCAGTTGATAAAAATTTATTCAACATTTATTTTTAAAACTAGACAGCACAGTAAATAGTTTATATAAATTGAATCAAGCTAATAGTCAGATTAAATCCTCGCCTACCACCCCCGCCTTGAAATAACATAACCTACTTCCTCAAAATAAAATAAGGTCATCGATTAGTCAGCTATTTATTTTTTCATTTGGGAATATATATATATATATATTTCTTGATAAATCGATTCTCCCATCTGAAATTAATTGTGTATTTTCTAAACATCGCCCAATTAGACATTTTTATACCGAAATCAATATTTAGATATGTTTAAACACACACACACACACACACACACACACACACACACACACACACACACTCTCTCTCTCTCTCTCTCTCTCTCTCTCTCTCTCTCTCTGTATATATATATATATATATATATATATATATATATATATATATATATATATATATATATATCTTTACTGTTTTTGTTTTCAGATGTTTTCTGTCAACGAACGTTCAAGAAGAGAAGCAATGACAGGGATGACAAAAATCAACACATGGTGGTATTTCAGCTTCAATGTGACCCCTGTTACTTTATAACCACCACAAACCATAGGAAGTTGAATGTTACTGTAAGTGCATATAGACAACATATTTCCATAAATGAATTAATAATACATGTATATTTTCGGAAAGATATAATGAAGGATTTTTCTGTTGGAAATGTGCAGCTAGAGCAGCTGTTTGTGGTAAAGCAAAACTAATGAGGCACAATCTTTATAACTAAATGTAATCATGTCATGTCAAGCTTCCAAACAGACAATGTGTATTGCAGTTTTAACAAACAAATAAATGAATAGATAAATAAATATTTGCGTCAGACCAGGGCAACAAGATCTTAAGTTTTCTAAGTTAAAGTTGAATTAGAATAATTTGCTTTACATTACTAATTTGAAACTTTTTGGTCTGTTTTAAATAGCTGGTAATCATTTTCACTTTTAACTTGTTTATGTTAATTTTTTTTTCAGAAATATGAAGATAAAAGTTTGTATCCTGATTGTCCAGATGAGAGATTTTTTGTCAAGCATCAGCTAGAAAATAAGAGTGTGTTCATACAGCCTTATTTACATAAAGGTAAGATTAAGAATACATTTATTTTTGTGGCTAAGTGGTCTTTTGCCAGTCTTGCTGGATTTGAGACTTTTTTCAGTTTTGTTAGCAAAGAAGTAGGACATATGAGTATTCCTTCAACTGTTCTGTATAATTTCAACACATAAAACCTTGCATGTAGCAAAAACCAAACAAAACTGGATGAGAAAATAATAAGAAATATTTATAATCTTAACACTTGTATGTGTATTTCTAACATGAAGAGGGTTGTGTAAATCTAACTTGTATGTGTATTTCTAACATGAAGAGGGTTGTGTAAATCTAACTTTAATTTAATGAATTTGAAAGGTTGTATAGGAGGAGTTTCGCATTTTTGTCAAAAATCTTGTTAAAATACTTTAAACCATACCTAGGTGCCCTCTAAATGCATTGTACCTGATTAATTGGGAAAGCTGCTGGTAAATTCTATAAATGTATTGATGGATTTGATGATTAAAGAGGCAAAGATAATTTGAAATCAATACAACTTATTTTAACTATAAGCTATAAATTAATGTTTTTTTTTAATTATTTTTCTCCTTTAGGATATTACATCCATCACATTGACAATAACTTGTTTGTTAGAAAACTAGAAATCAACTGGAGACCCCCAGAGGAATATTTCTTTAAAATAGAAGTAGTAGATGTTCCAGAGCTGGACATTATTGATTGTGAAATGGACACAACATCTGACATTTTCTCTACTGAATTCAATAATAACAAAAAAAATGAAAAACAATTAATTGAGTTTGGCAGTCCAAAAACTCCCAAACAAAGTCTTATTTTTGGTTGTTTCGGCTCCAGAGCTAAGAAAAATGCTTCCAATAAGAAGACCAAGCGATGACGATATTTAGGAAACTTCAATTTCAGTTGTGCAAAGACTGAAATGTATCACTAAATCACAATATTTATTTGTGTTCCTCAAAACAGAACCAAGATGATCAGTCAAGAGCAGCGTGTTCGTTTAGTGGAGTATTTTGCAGTTCTAGACATATGCATGCGGTTTGTTTCTTTTGTCTTGGCCATTGCAAATGGCATCCTACAAGACTCGACTAAACTGCCACTTTAAACCCTATGCATTATCTAGTGCACGAATTGTAAGTGGATTAAATCCATTTGGTCAACTCAACATATTTAATCTCAACAAGACATATTTATTCTTTCCGAGAAACTTAAAACATGCTTTCGATTAAATGTTGAAAATTGACCCAAATTTATATATTCAAAAAGACAAAATCGACAGGCAGCTTAACATATTTTATTGTTTTGCTGGCTTCTTGAAAAGAGAACTAACTGAACTCATTTTGAGTTCTGCATGTTTTTACAGCAAATATTTTAGGTGCAATAATTATTGTTTACTGTTATTTTAAATTTTATTTTTTGTTGATTGATTGCATATTGTGGTGTTCCTTTGTATTGGCGTTGTTATAGTCTAAAGGATTTTGTAATTTGTGATATTTTATATGCCTCTGTAACGGGACGTTGGCGTTGTCGGTCCCTCCGTACATTAATATGTTCTTGTCCAGTCCATATCTTTTGACTTGATGAGGATATCAAGAGGAAACTTATACCAAACATGTTTTATTGGAAGGCAGTGTGTCATATAAAATTTAAAAAAGTATAAAAGTATAAAATTTAAGTCCAAGTATTTAAGGTCAAAGTCACAGGTTTTAGGGGTCAATTAAAGACATATAATGTAAAAAATGAAAGAACTTTTATAATTTTCGTTTAATTCCGTTTAAATTTGGTATGAATTTAAAACAAATAACAATGTTAAACATATAGAACAGATTTTTGTGTCACATTTTAATTTTTTGCAGAATTGAAATTATGATACTTTGTATCTTGTTTCTGGAATCTTTTGTTTAATTTTCTTGTGGGTGCAATTTGTCCCACAGTTTTAGACTGATTGTTTTGAAATTTGGCATGTGTTGAAATGATCATATCTTAAAAATGAAAATGCTGCATGAAATTTTTCAGGAGTTGTGGCCCTTTGATTGCCAATTAAGGAAAAATGTAGAAAATAAACGGTGTTTTTTATTTTTCATTTAATTCCTTTCAAAAATGGTATGATTTTCACAAGAACCAGTAACGTTTAAAATAAAAAAAAGTTTTTATGTCACGTTTCAACTTTCCGCAAAATTGTAGTTATGTCCTTTGCATCCTGTATCTTGTGTTCAATTTTCATGTGAGTTTAACTTGTCCCACAGTTTGTGTAGGTAAGCTTTTTTTGCTGATATTTTGACAGCTATTGTTATAATTGTTTGTTTATTTACTCAAATATATGATCGTGACTATCACTTATAATTGGCATTTCCAATAGCATTTTTATTCCTCTTATTATTCTTGCTTACATTATAGACATTGACGGGAGTATATTGCACTCCTCAGCGGTGCTCTTGTCTTTTTAGCCCACCTGAGCTGAAAGCTCAGATGAGCTATTGTGATGGTTCACAGTCCGTTGTCTGTCGTGCGTTGTTCGTCGTGCGTCGTCCCTCGTGTGTTAACTTTTTACATTTTAATCTTCTCCTCCAAAACCACTGGGCCAAATTTGATGAAACTTGGTAACCATTATGCCTGGGTGAAGCCCTTTCTGATTTGCACAAATGAAGTAGTTATATCCCCTTGGGGGCCCCATAAGGGGGGAAAGAGTGAAAAATTTTGAAAATCTTCTCCTCTGAATCTACAAGAGATATACCTTAGTTATTTCAATTATAACATCCTTAGGTCATCTTTTTTTAGATTTGCACAAATAGTAGCCATGGGGCTCAAAATGGGGAAATTGTAAGGCACTGAGTTGGGAAATTGCTAAAAATTATATATTTATTACTATATCTTGAAAACTATTAACTTTTTGTATAGGCATGTATATTAGAATATTGTAGGTATTGACATGATGATCATTTTGATATATGGTTCAAGGTCATATGTTGAAAGGTCAAGGTCACAGCTGCAGATAAAACATAAATTGTTAATTATCTTGAAAACTAATAACTTTTTGTATAGGCATGTATATTAGAATATTGTAGGTATTGACATGACAATGATCATTTTGATATATGGTTCAAGGTCATTTGTTGAAAGGTCAAGGTCACAGCTGCAAAAAAAAGACTTAAATTGTTAATTATCTTGAAAACTATTAACTTTTTGTATAGGCATGTATATTAGAATATTGTAGGTATTGACATGACAATGATCATTATGATATATGGTTCAAGGTCAAATGTTTAAAGGTCAAGGTCACAGCTGCAAACGAAGACTAAAATTGCTAATTATTTTGAAAACTTAATAACTTTTTGTATAGGCATGTATATAAGAATATTGTAGGTATTGCGACAATGATCATTTTGATATATGGTTCAAGGTCATTTGTTGAAAGGTCAAGGTCACAGCTGCAAACGAAGACTAAAATTGCTAATTATTTTGAAAACTAATAACTTTTTGTATAGGCATGTATATTAGAATATTGTAGGTATTACGACAAAGATCATTTTGATATATGGTTCTAGGTTATATGTTCAAAGGTCAAGGTCATATCAACATAGGAATACTAAGATAATTAATTATCTTGAAAGCTATTAATTTCATGCATAGGCATGTATATCAGAATATTATAGGTATTGACATGACAATCATATATGATTTAAGGTCATAAATGTTCAAAGGTCAAGGACATAGCTGCATAAGTATGCTGAAATTGATTAATGATTTGGCAATTATTCATTGCACTACAGTTACTTTATGCATATTATATAAGCTGCTTATGAATGAAATGTGAGTGGATATATTTCTGATTAAGTTTTGTGGGAGTTCTTAACTTGAGAAAACTTTTAAAGTTTCTGTACGTAATATATTGTCTATTGCACTTTGCAAACAATGTTGGACATATCTTCAGGTGAGCGTTAAGGCCCATGGGCCTCTTGGTTTTTATTTTTATTTTTATTTTATTTTTTTTAACTGGTCTGTTATAGATTACACAATATAATTTTTTTGGTATATCCCAATAAAAGAAGGTTTTATTTGTATTACTTGTCAAAATTGTTGCAACTAAGCATTTAATAAGATTTTATTAACATAATTATAGAGGCATTTCCATTGGTTGCTATTGGTACATGTGTATAATGTTTAGACAGTGTTTAATCTATAACGACTTCATATTTTCTTGTTAAAAAACAATGTGTTTGTAGTCCATCCTTAGGTTCTTTTTGGGAAGTGATGATTCAGTCTCTTAAATCGCCACTTATATAATTACGTTTTGACATTGTTTAAGAAATGTTACATATAAAAATGTATCAATATATGCCATTATAACATTTTCAGTTTAGAATTGTACGATCCACAGTTAAGACTTTATTCAACATTCCTATTTACTTTTTTATCTTTATTTATTTATAAAGTTAGGTTTTGTTTTATTTTTAAATTAACTTGTTCACTAAATTTATTAATTTTGTTGTGTTTGAAAATTTGAGTGGAATACTTTTGTGACAGAAATCGGGTAATGAAATAAAATTTTAAAGCCAGTTCGATTAATTAAGCTTTTTCCGATTTTTTTTATTAGCAATGTCGGTGAATCAGTTTCACAAAGATTTCTTTTTAGAAGACTTCTCACCACATAGGTTTGAATTTCAGAGATGCTGATATAAGAAATATAGTGTTTTTATTTGATTTTCTCCTGGAATTTCTTGTTTAGTCCACAATTTTATATCTGACTACCAGCTATAAGAGAAAGAATCTTGTCTGGTGCGTAAAACACCATAATTCCGTCCCCTTTTTGCGACTCACCTATAGAAGGTGACGTCTCGATATAAGTTAAATATTTTTTACTAGGACGTAAAACCCCATTAAATCAATCAAATCAAATCAATCAACCTTTTGTTGAACGTTATTTTGAGTTCAGATATTCCTCATGTCGCTAGAGTTCATTTTACTTGTGCTAACTGTTTATTGCTAAATTTAATGGTCAATTGTAAAGTAAATAAATAACAAATAAAGCTTACCCTACATTTGTTAAACTCAATTTTAAAAACGAGAAAATTTCGTCTATTTTCATTTATATACTGTATACCGATAAACATTGTTAACAAAACCCTCTTAGTAGACGCCATTTTGAAAACAATACCAAAGTCTGTGGGAGATCTTCCAGATCCCAGGTGATTGGCGCACGGCATGGCGAAGCGCGCGTCCGTCCGCGCGTAAACTTTAATCTTCTCCTCTCAAACTACTGGGCCAAACGAAACCATATTTGGGTTGAAAGGTCCAATTGTGGACTGAATAGTTTAAAGTTTGTACAAGTCATCTTCTTGCGACATCCAAGATGGCTGTCATTGATATAAATAGCAATAAGTACAAAATGGCTAAACTGGTTTAATTATCAACTGATATTGTTCAAATTTAATACATAGAAAGTAGATAGATAGCCAATTTACATATGTAATGGGATTTTCCTTACATTTATAATTAGCTCGTAATTAGCGGGATATTAAAATAAGCTGCTATAAATAGCCTTTTATATAAAAATATTTTCTACTCTGAAACTTCTACACCAAATAGAACTTGTTTTTAACATAAAATGAAATATAGATAGCATCGATATGACTTAATTGGATCAGTAAGACGTCTTGGTTTACATGAAGGGGTTAAGACAATATCCATGTGATACATAGATGTTTCATTGCTTCTGATTATTATCTTTTGTATCACAAAGGTCCAACAATTAACGCATTGATAGACAATGTCACAACCCACCTGTGTCTCTTAATTTTGCCAACAAAGTAATTTCTTATGCGTCTAATCAGGTTAGAATCTGCTTCTGCCGCGTTACAATACCATGAGTTTGAAGACAGTCGACTAAAGTAACCAGTCTATGCAAACACTAGCTGAGAATCACGTTATTGGTTATAGCCAGCATCATATATCACTCCTGAAAAAGATGAACGAAATTGGAACACATCATAATTGACTTTAAAAGAAAAACGGGACATAATGATAAAATGGTGTCAAGTATTGTAAATCGAGCACTTTTCTTTGGATATTACTAAGAAAGTGCCAGTAAAAATTAACAAAGGGTGATAATTTATGTAGAACAGCCTGATTTGACAGTTTAACTTCTGCCAAAATGAAAGCATGACTTCATTCCCTCTCTCTTTTATAAGAACACCAGCCAACAGAAAAGCAAGACAGAATAAATGGCTAAGGACAAACCAAATAATTACGAGCCCGAAACTAAGAATTACCAATAATGTTCCGTGACAGTAAGAAGAAATTGAGACATTCCGTAATGAACAAGAATTTAGCATGTGTCATTGTCGGCACTTCAATGTTCTTTTTAGGTACAGACCGTTGCAAAATCGCGCAGCAGTTTTTAAAATGACGATACAAAACTTGAAAGAAACCGCGAGGAGTCAACAATCAAATAACATTTTTTAGCTTGATTACAATTTTAATAAAGATATCTTAAATTATACACGCATTAACCTATCTTGTTTCTATCCTGTTTGCGTCTGTTTGCCTTTACTTGTCTCAGACTAATTCAAGTAATTACGACTTTATGTCTCATCATTACGACTTAGTTAAATATTCATTCAAGTGTCCCTTCAAGCGAATTACTTGCATTTGACCAGGAGAGCTTGTTGGTACAAAACATGATCCGAATTTAAACGATGATTGCGTTACTGCAGTTTTCTTTATTACTAGATAATCTCACCATAATACTTTATAAACAGAATTATTAACTTTAAAACAGAAACATATACTGATCAACTGTATCCGATGCTTTATGAATTATCAGAAAAATCTTGTAAACAAATAAGGAAACCAAGCCAAAAAAAAATAAAAATAAACAGAAAGATTCCGATCACTTGGTATATGAATAGAGTAGGAAAAGAGTTAAGACATGACCCCTTTAATAAGCCACTTAAACAAAAATACAATAAAGTTCACTAAAAAAATATGAGTATATAAAAAAATTTTCAAGAACTTTCCAGATCCCTTAATAACAATCCACAAGAATATCAGAAAATATTAATATCCTTAGAAAACAAAACGATAACTAGAAATGAAGATTTCAAAGATCTTTTACAAAATAAGGGGGGGGGGGGGGGAATCACCTTCAAAAACAAGGTTAATCGTCAAAAGTCAAAAGATAGTTGCTGTGAAAATCAAATGTAAATTTTTTTAATTTGTTGTTAAGAGCAGGACATTATCCAACTTTTTGAAACTTATCCTTCAAGCAATTAGAGAAGGATTTCTATAGATAATTGTTTATTAAAATTATTTAGTAGCATCTAAACCAAATAATTACTAAAAAATAGAAAATAAATTATCATATTCTTAGTTTGACTTTCGATTAAGTCACACAACCACATATAGCGTGTTTATTCTAAAAACATTGATAAATAAATACAGCCACAAAAACAAAGGTAAAATTTACGTTTGTTTGTTGATCTCAAAAAGGCGTTTGACTCGGTTTTTTAGAAAGCATCAATAAAATTCCATAACAGACATTCGAGATTTTTTCCTATTGACAGGGGTGTAAAACAAGGTGACAGTATCAGTCCAACACTTTTTAATATATTTATCAATAATATTTTGTCAAATTTCGAAAAGAGCGAGTCAACTTTGCTTCAACTTATTTCCTTATTTATTCCTAAAGACAAGCTTATCTATAGGATTAAAATCCCAATAAAAGAATTGAATACATTTCAAGTAGCAATAACAACATGTTTTTCATTAATATAAATGCTTTAATCCCCTGGTTTATTATACATTACATCTGTAGCTTTTGACTACATCACAACTTAACCAATTGGTTGCTTACACCCATCACAGTTTATTGTTAACTTGCTGTCAATCAAAATTGAAACTTGACCAATCAAACTGCATCAAATAATTGTTTGTTAAGAATCAAAATGATTGTTTAAAGAATTGCTGTCAATAAAAATATTTTGCAAGCTCACAATGGGAAACGTATCAAGGTTTTAGGCTATAATTTAATGTAATAGAATATATATATATGAGAAATCACGCGGAAATAATAAAATTAATAATAACTTTATGGTTATTGTGGCAAGCAAAATGACTAAATTCTTCCACCACCCTTACATTTTGAACCCCCCCCCCCTCCATTCCCCATTCCAGTTTGCACCAGTGGTTGGTGAAAATGTGTTAATTCACATTAGCACTTTTCATCTTTATGTGAGTTTTATTACTTTGTAAGGAATATTATTAGGACAGTTTGTGTTTGCATGAGTGTGAGTTTGTAATTTGGTCTGTCTTGTACTATCTTACACTCAGGCTGACTTTTTGTTAAGGTGCTAGCTCACTGAGTCAGTATCCTACAGACAAGCATATCACTCCTTACCTCACATTATCCTCACACTAGGTTAACCAATAATCTATCCTCTCATAAGGAAGCAGTTTTGTTAAGTCTGAGGTATGACTGGCTAGGTTTGGTACGAATTACCTCCCGCTCTTGAGACAAACACTCTTCCACTAAACCCCCAACAAAGTAATAACCATCAATGAATGCGATATATAGTTTATTCACTTTAAAAAATCTGAAGTGAATTAATCAGATTTTAAGAAATGTCACATAATACAAAAATATTTTAAACTGTATCACATATTATCAATTTTCCTCAATATTTAAGTTGCCTTAAGTGATTGTGTACAGTTGTTTATAACAGATCTCTCTACTCTCTCGATTCCAAAGCCTTTTGGGAAGACCATAGTGTTAATAGTTTGTAAGTCCGCTTAACAAAAGTCGTTGGTTTTCTCTCGGAAATTCCATTTCCCCCAGCATCACAGAACTGACTGCATCAATATAAGTTGAAAAATTGTGACTGGGGTTTACAACACTATACTTAAATTTTCCAGTTCTTATTATCTTTCTGAGAGTTCATTTTATTTCGAAATCGTGTTAGTGCCATTTTATACAGTAGAAATAAATTACTATCTCATTTAAACGAGATACTTACTCGTTTAAAACAATATAACTATCTCGTTTAAACAAAATACTAACTCGTTTAAACAAGATACTATGCATCAATATAAGTTGAAAAATTGTGACTGGGGTTTACAACACTATACTTAAATTTTCCAGTTCTTATTATCTTTCTGAGAGTTCATTTTATTTCGAAATCGTGTTAGTGCCATTTTATACAGTAGAAATAAATTACTATCTCATTTAAACGAGATACTTACTCGTTTAAACAAGATACTAACTCGTTTAAACAATATACTATCTCGTTAAAACAAATGCAAAATACTAGGTGTTTAAACAAGATACTAAGTCGTTTAAATAAGATACTTAGTCGTTTTAACAAGATACTTTCTCGTTTAAACAAGATACTAAGTCGTTTAAATAAGATACTTAGTCGTTTAAACAAGATACTTTCTCGTTTAAACAAGATTCTCGTTAAAACAAGATACTTTCTCGTTTAAACAAGATACTTTCTAGTTTAAACAAGATACTTTCTCGTTTAAACAAGATACTTTCTCGTTTAAACAAGATACTAAGTCGTTTAAATAAGATACTTAGTCGTTTAAACAAGATACTTTCTCGTTTAAACAAGATACTTTCTCGTTTAAACAAGATACTTAGTCGTTTAAACAAGATACTTTCTCGTTTAAACAAGATACTTTCTCGTTTAAACAAGATACTTTCTCGTTTAAACAAGATACTTTCTCGTTAAAACAAGATACTTTCTCGTTTAAACAAGATACTAAGTCGTTTAAACAAGATACTTTCTCGTTTAAACAAGATACTAAGTCGTTTAAACAAGATACTTTCTCGTTTAAACAAGATACTTTCTCGTTAAAACAAGATACTAAGTCGTTTAAACAAGATACTTTCTCGTTTAACAAGATACTAAGTCGTTTAAACAAGATACTTTCTCGTTTAAACAAGATACTAAGTCGTTTAAACAAGATACTTTCTCGTTTAAACAAGATACTTTCTCATTAAAACAAGATACTAAGTCGTTTAAACAAGATACTTTCTCGTTTAAACAAGATACTTTCTCATTAAAACAAGATACTAAGTCGTTTAAACAAGATACTTTCTCGTTTAAACAAGATACTAAGTCGTTTAAACAAGATACTTTCTCGTTTAAACAAGATACTTTCTCATTAAAACAAGATACTAAGTAGTTTAAACAAGATACTTTCTCGTTTAAACAAGATACTTTCTCGTTTAAACAAGATACTAAGTCGTTTAAACAAGATACTTTCTCGTTTAAACAAGATACTTTCTCATTAAAACAAGATACTAAGTCGTTTAAACAAGATACTTTCTCGTTTAAACAAGATACTTTCTCATTAAAACAAGATACTAAGTAGTTTAAACAAGATACTTTCTCGTTTAAACAAGATACTTTCTCGTTTAAACAAGATACTAAGTCGTTTAAACAAGATACTAAGTCGTTTAAACAAGATACTTTCTCGTTTAAACAAGATACTTTCTCGTTTAAACAAGATACTTTCTCATTAAAACAAGATACTAAGTGGTTTAAACAAGATACTTTCTCGTTCAAACAAGATACTTTCTCATTAAAACAAGATACTAAGTCGTTTAAACAAGATACTTTCTCGTTTAAACAAGATACTTTCTCATTAAAACAAGATACTAAGTCGTTTAAACAAGATACTTTCTCGTTTAAACAAGATACTTTCTCATTAAAACAAGATACTTAGTCGTTTAAACAAGATACTTTCTCGTTTAAACAAGATACTAAGTCGTTTAAACAAGATACTTTCTCGTTTAAACAAGATACTTTCTCATTAAAACAAGATACTAAGTCGTTAAAACAAGATACTTTCTCGTTTAAACAAGATACTAAGTCGTTAAAACAAGATACTAAGTCGTTAAAACAAGATACTTTCTCGTTTAAACAAGATACTTTCTCATTAAAACAAAATATTAAGTCGTTTAAACAAGATACTTTATCGTTTAAACAAGATACTTTCTCGTTTAAACAAGATACTAAGTCGTTTAAACAAGATACTTTCTCGTTTAAACAAGATACTTTCGCGTTTAAACAAGATACTTTCTCGTTAAAACAAGATACTTTCTCGTTTAAACAAGATACTAAGTCGTTTAAACAAGATACTTTCTCGTTTAAACAAGATACTAAGTCGTTTAAACAAGATACTTTCTCGTTTAAACAAGATACTTTCTCGTTTAAACAAGATACTTTCTCGTTAAAACAAGATACTAAGTCGTTTAAACAAGATACTTTCTCGTTTAACAAGATACTAAGTGGTTTAAACAAGATACTTTCTCGTTCAAACAAGATACTTTCTCATTAAAACAAGATACTAAGTCGTTTAAACAAGATACTTTCTCGTTTAAACAAGATACTTTCTCATTAAAACAAGATACTAAGTCGTTTAAACAAGATACTTTCTCGTTTAAACAAGATACTTTCTCATTAAACAAGATACTAAGTAGTTTAAACAAGATACTTTCTCGTTTAAACAAGATACTTTCTCGTTTAAACAAGATACTAAGTCGTTTAAACAAGATACTTTCTCGTTTAAACAAGATACTTTCTCGTTTAAACAAGATACTTTCTCATTAAAACAAGATACTAAGTCGTTTAAACAAGATACTTTCTCGTTTAAACAAGATACTTTCTCATTAAAACAAGATACTTAGTCGTTTAAACAAGATACTTTCTCGTTTAAACAAGATACTAAGTCGTTTAAACAAGATACTTTCTCGTTTAAACAAGATACTTTCTCATTAAAACAAGATACTAAGTCGTTTAAACAAGATACTTTCTCGTTTAAACAAGATACTTTCTCATTAAAACAAGATACTAAGTAGTTTAAACAAGATACTTTCTCGTTTAAACAAGATACTTTCTCGTTTAAACAAGATACTAAGTCGTTTAAACAAGATACTTTCTCGTTTAAACAAGATACTTTCTCGTTTAAACAAGATACTTTCTCATTAAAACAAGATACTAAGTGGTTTAAACAAGATACTTTCTCGTTCAAACAAGATACTTTCTCATTAAAACAAGATACTAAGTCGTTTAAACAAGATACTTTCTCGTTTAAACAAGATACTTTCTCATTAAAACAAGATACTAAGTCGTTTAAACAAGATACTTTCTCGTTTAAACAAGATACTTTCTCATTAAAACAAGATAATTAGTCGTTTAAACAAGATACTTTCTCGTTTAAACAAGATACTAAGTCGTTTAAACAAGATACTTTCTCGTTTAAACAAGATACTTTCTCATTAAAACAAGATACTAAGTCGTTAAAACAAGATACTTTCTCGTTTAAACAAGATACTAAGTCGTTAAAACAAGATACTAAGTCGTTAAAACAAGATACTTTCTCGTTTAAACAAGATACTTTCTCATTAAAACAAGATATTAAGTCGTTTAAACAAGATACTTTATCGTTTAAACAAGATACTTTCTCGTTTAAACAAGATACTAAGTCGTTTAAACAAGATACTTTCTCGTTTAAACAAGATACTTTCGCGTTTAAACAAGATTACTTTCTCGTTAAAACAAGATACTTTCTCGGTTTAAACAAGATACTAAGTCGTTTAAACAAGATACTTTCTCGTTTAAACAAGATACTAAGTCGTTTAAACAAGATACTTTCTCGTTTAAACAAGATACTTTCTCGTTTTAAACAAGATACTTTCTCGTTAAAACAAGATACTAAGTCGTTTAAACAAGATACTTTCTCGTTTAACAAGATACTAAGTGGTTTAAACAAGATACTTTCTCGTTCAAACAAGATACTTTCTCATTAAAACAAGATACTAAGTCGTTTAAACAAGATACTTTTCTCGTTTAAACAAGATACTTTGTCATTAAAACAAGATACTAAGTCGTTTAAACAAGATACTTTCTCGTTTAAACAAGATACTTTCTCATTAAACAAGATACTAAGTAGTTAAACAAGATACTTTCTCGTTTAAACAAGATACTTTCTCGTTTAAATCGTTTAAACAAGATACTTTCTCGTTTAAACAAGATACTTTCTCGTTTAAACAAGATACTTTCTCATTAAAACAAGATACTAAGTCGTTTAACCAAGATACTTTCTCGTTTAAACAAGATACTTTCTCATTAAAACAAGATACTTAGTCGTTTAAACAAGATACTTTCTCGTTTAAACAAGATACTAAGTCGTTTAAACAAGATACTTTCTCGTTTAAACAAGATACTTTCTCATTAAAACAAGATACTAAGTCGTTAAAACAAGATACTTTCTCGTTTAAACAAGATACTTTCTCATTAAAACAAGATACTAAGTCGTTAAAACAAGATACTTTCTCGTTTAAACAAGATACTAAGTCGTTTAAACAAGATACTTTCTCGTATAAACAAGATACTTTCTCGTTTAAACAGATACTTTCTCGTTAAAACAAGATACTAAGTCGTTTAACAAGATACTTTCTCGTTTAACCAAGATACTTTTCTCGTTAAAACAAGATACTAAGTCGTTTAAACAAGATACTTTCTCGTTTAAACAAGATACTTTCTCGTTAAAACAAGATACTAAGTCGTTTAAACAAGATACTTTCTCGTTAAAACAAGATACTAAGTCGTTTAAACAAGATACTTTCTCGTTTAAACAAGATACTTTCTCGTTTAAACAAGATACTTTCTCGTTTAAACAAGATACTAAGTCGTTTAAACAAGGTACTTTCTCGTTTAAACAAGATACTTTCTCGTTTAAACAAGATACTTTCTCGTTTAAACAAGATACTAAGTCGTTTAAATAAGATAGTTAGTCGTTTTAACAAGATACTTTTTGTTTAAACAAGATACTTTCTCGTTTAAACAAGATACTTTATCGTTCAAACAAGTTACTTTCTCGTTTAAACAAGATAAGTATCTCGTTTATACAAGATACTAAGTCGTTTAAATAAGATACTAAGTCGTTTAAACAAGATACTTTCTCGTTTAAACAAGATAATTATCTCGTTTAAACAAGATACTTTATCGTTCAAACAAGGTACTTTCTCGTTTATACAAGATAATTATCTCGTTTAAACAAGATACTAAGTCGTTTAAATAAGATACTAAGTCGTTTTAACAAGATACTTTCTCGTTTAAACAAGATACTTTCTTGTTTAAACAAGATAATTATCTCGTTTAAACAAGATACTTTATCGTTCAAACAAGTTACTTTCTCGTTTAAACAAGATAATTATCTCGTTTAAACAAGATACTTAGTCGTTTAAACAAGATACTTTCTCGTTTAAACAAGATACTTAGTCGTTTCAACATGATAATTATCTCGTTTAAACAAGATACTAAGTCGTTTAAACAAGATACTTTCTCGTTTAAACAAGATACTAAGTCGTTTAAACAAGATACTTTCTCGTTTAAACAAGATACTTTCTCGTTTAAACAAGATACTAAGTCGTTTAAACAAGATACTAAGTCGTTTAAACAAGATACTTTCTCGTTTAAACAAGATACTAAGTCTTTTAAACAAGATACTTTCTCGTTTAAACAAGATACTAAGTCGTTTAAACAAGATACTTTCTCGTTTAAACAAGATACTAAGTCGTTAAAACAAGATACTAAGTCCTTAAACAAGATACTTTCTCGTTAAAACAAGATACTAAGTCGTTTAAACAAGAAACTAAGTCGTTTAAACAAGATACTTTCTCGTTTAAACAAGATACTTTCTCGTTTAAACGAGATACTTTCTCGTTTAAACAAGATACTAAGTCGTTTAAACAAGATACTTTCTCGTTTAAACAAGATACTTTCTCGTTTAAACAAGATACTAAGTCGTTTAAACAAGATACTTTCTCGTTAAAACAAAATACTAAGTCGTTTAAACAAGATACTTTCTCGTTAAAACAAGATACTAAGTCATTTAAACAAGATACTTTCTCGTTAAAACAAGATACTAAGTCGTTAAAAGAAGATACGAAGTCGTTTAAACAAGATACTAAGTCGTTTAAACAAGATACTTTCTCGTTTAAACAAGATACTAAGTCGTTCAAACAAGATACTTTCTCGTTTAAACAAGATACTAAGTCGTTTAAACAAGATACTAAGTCGTTTAAACAAGATACTAAGTCGTTTAAACAAGATACTTTCTCGTTTAAACAAGATACTAAGTCGTTTAAACAAGATACTTTCTCGTTTAAACAAGATACTAAGTCGTTAAAACAAGATACTAAGTCCTTAAACAAGATACTTTCTCGTTGAAACAAGATACTTAGTCGTTTAAACAAGATACTAAGTCGTTAAAACAAGAAACTAAGTCCTTAAACAAGATACTTTCTCGTTAAAACAAGATACTTTCTCGTTTAAACAAGATACTTTCTCATTAAAACAAGATATTAAGTCGTTTAAACAAGATACTTTATCGTTTAAACAAGATACTTTCTCGTTTAAACAAGATACTAAGTCGTTTAAACAAGATACTTTCTCGTTTAAACAAGATACTTTCGCGTTTAAACAAGATACTTTCTCGTTAAAACAAGATACTTTCTCGTTTAAACAAGATACTAAGTCGTTTAAACAAGATACTTTCTCGTTTAAACAAGATACTAAGTCGTTTAAACAAGATACTTTCTCGTTTAAACAAGATACTTTCTCGTTTAAACAAGATACTTTCTCGTTAAAACAAGATACTAAGTCGTTTAAACAAGATACTTTCTCGTTTAACAAGATACTAAGTGGTTTAAACAAGATACTTTCTCGTTCAAACAAGATACTTTCTCATTAAAACAAGATACTAAGTCGTTTAAACAAGATACTTTCTCGTTTAAACAAGATACTTTCTCATTAAAACAAGATACTAAGTCGTTTAAACAAGATACTTTCTCGTTTAAACAAGATACTTTCTCATTAAAACAAGATACTAAGTAGTTTAAACAAGATACTTTCTCGTTTAAACAAGATACTTTCTCGTTTAAACAAGATACTAAGTCGTTTAAACAAGATACTTTCTCGTTTAAACAAGATACTTTCTCGTTTAAACAAGATACTTTCTCATTAAAACAAGATACTAAGTCGTTTAAACAAGATACTTTCTCGTTTAAACAAGATACTTTCTCATTAAAACAAGATACTTAGTCGTTTAAACAAGATACTTTCTCGTTTAAACAAGATACTAAGTCGTTTAAACAAGATACTTTCTCGTTTAAACAAGATACTTTCTCATTAAAACAAGATACTAAGTCGTTTAAACAAGATACTTTCTCGTTTAAACAAGATACTTTCTCGTTTAAACAAGATACTAAGTCGTTTAAACAAGATACTTTCTCGTTTAAACAAGATACTTTCTCGTTTAAACAAGATACTTTCTCGTTTAAACAAGATACTAAGTCGTTTAAACAAGATACTTTCTCGTTTAAACAAGATACTTTCTCGTTTAAACAAGATACTTTCTCATTAAAACAAGATACTAAGTGGTTTAAACAAGATACTTTCTCGTTCAAACAAGATACTTTCTCATTAAAACAAGATACTAAGTCGTTTAAACAAGATACTTTCTCGTTTAAACAAGATACTTTCTCATTAAAACAAGATACTAAGTCGTTTAAACAAGATACTTTCTCGTTTAAACAAGATACTTTCTCATTAAAACAAGATACTTAGTCGTTTAAACAAGATACTTTCTCGTTTAAACAAGATACTAAGTCGTTTAAACAAGATACTTTCTCGTTTAAACAAGATACTTTCTCATTAAAACAAGATACTAAGTCGTTAAAACAAGATACTTTCTCGTTTAAACAAGATACTAAGTCGTTAAAACAAGATACTAAGTCGTTAAAACAAGATACTTTCTCGTTTAAACAAGATACTTTCTCATTAAAACAAGATATTAAGTCGTTTAAACAAGATACTTTATCGTTTAAACAAGATACTTTCTCGTTTAAACAAGATACTAAGTCGTTTAAACAAGATACTTTCTCGTTTAAACAAGATACTTTCGCGTTTAAACAAGATACTTTCTCGTTAAAACAAGATACTTTCTCGTTTAAACAAGATACTAAGTCGTTTAAACAAGATACTTTCTCGTTTAAACAAGATACTAAGTCGTTTAAACAAGATACTTTCTCGTTTAAACAAGATACTTTCTCGTTTAAACAAGATACTTTCTCGTTAAAACAAGATACTAAGTCGTTTAAACAAGATACTTTCTCGTTTAACAAGATACTAAGTGGTTTAAACAAGATACTTTCTCGTTCAAACAAGATACTTTCTCATTAAAACAAGATACTAAGTCGTTTAAACAAGATACTTTCTCGTTTAAACAAGATACTTTCTCATTAAAACAAGATACTAAGTCGTTTAAACAAGATACTTTCTCGTTTAAACAAGATACTTTCTCATTAAAACAAGATACTAAGTAGTTTAAACAAGATACTTTCTCGTTTAAACAAGATACTTTCTCGTTTAAACAAGATACTAAGTCGTTTAAACAAGATACTTTCTCGTTTAAACAAGATACTTTCTCGTTTAAACAAGATACTTTCTCATTAAAACAAGATACTAAGTCGTTTAAACAAGATACTTTCTCGTTTAAACAAGATACTTTCTCATTAAAACAAGATACTTAGTCGTTTAAACAAGATACTTTCTCGTTTAAACAAGATACTAAGTCGTTTAAACAAGATACTTTCTCGTTTAAACAAGATACTTTCTCATTAAAACAAGATACTAAGTCGTTAAAACAAGATACTTTCTCGTTTAAACAAGATATTTTCTCATTAAAACAAGATACTAAGTCGTTAAAACAAGATACTTTCTCGTTTAAACAAGATACTTTCTCATTAAAACAAGATATTAAGTCGTTTAAACAAGATACTTTATCGTTTAAACAAGATACTTTCTCGTTTAAACAAGATACTAAGTCGTTTAAACAAGATACTAAGTCGTTTAAACAAGATACTTTCTCATTAAAACAAGATACTAAGTCGTTAAAACAAGATACTTTCTCGTTTAAACAAGATACTTTCTCATTAAAACAAGATATTAAGTCGTTTAAACAAGATACTTTATCGTTTAAACAAGATACTTTCTCATTAAAACAAGATACTAAGTCGTTTAAACAAGATACTTTCTCGTTTAAACAAGATACTAAGTCGTTTAAACAAGATACTTTCTCGTTTAAACAAGATACTTTCTCATTAAAACAAGATACTAAGTCGTTAAAACAAGATACTTTCTCGTTTAAACAAGATACTTTCTCATTAAAACAAGATACTAAGTCGTTTACACAAGATACTTTCTCGTTTAAACAAGATACTAAGTCGTTTAAACAAGATACTTTCTCGTTTAAACAAGATACTTTCTCGTTTAAACAAGATACTTTCTCGTTAAAACAAGATACTAAGTCGTTTAAACAAGATACTTTCTCGTTTAAACAAGATACTTTCTCGTTAAAACAAGATACTAAGTCGTTTAAACAAGATACTTTCTCGTTTAAACAAGATACTTTCTCGTTTAAACAAGATACTTTCTCGTTCAAACAAGATACTTTCTCGTTAAAACAAGATACTAAGTCGTTTAAACAAGATACTTTCTCGTTAAAACAAGATACTAAGTCGTTTAAACAAGATACTTTCTCGTTTAAACAAGATACTTTCTCGTTTAAACAAGATACTTTCTCGTTTAAACAAGATACTAAGTCGTTTAAACAAGGTACTTTCTCGTTTAAACAAGATACTTTCTCGTTTAAACAAGATACTTTCTCGTTTAAACAAGATACTAAGTCGTTTAAATAAGATAGTTAGTCGTTTTAACAAGATACTTTTTGTTTTAACAAGATACTTTCTCGTTTAAACAAGATACTTTATCGTTCAAACAAGTTACTTTCTCGTTTAAACAAGATAAGTATCTCGTTTATACAAGATACTAAGTCGTTTAAATAAGATACTAAGTCGTTTAAACAAGATACTTTCTCGTTTAAACAAGATAATTATCTCGTTTAAACAAGATACTTTATCGTTCAAACAAGGTACTTTCTCGTTTATACAAGATAATTATCTCGTTTAAACAAGATACTAAGTCGTTTAAATAAGATACTAAGTCGTTTTAACAAGATATTTTCTCGTTTAAACAAGATACTTTCTTGTTTAAACAAGATAATTATCTCGTTTAAACAAGATACTTTATCGTTCAAACAAGTTACTTTCTCGTTTAAACAAGATAATTATCTCGTTTAAACAAGATACTTAGTCGTTTAAACAAGATACTTTCTCGTTTAAACAAGATACTTAGTCGTTTCAACATGATAATTATCTCGTTTAAACAAGATACTAAGTCGTTTAAACAAGATACTTTCTCGTTTAAACAAGATACTAAGTCGTTTAAACAAGATACTTTCTCGTTTAAACAAGATACTTTCTCGTTTAAACAAGATACTAAGTCGTTTAAACAAGATACTAAGTCGTTTAAACAAGATACTTTCTCGTTTAAACAAGATACTAAGTCTTTTAAACAAGATACTTTCTCGTTTAAACAAGATACTAAGTCGTTTAAACAAGATACTTTCTCGTTTAAACAAGATACTAAGTCGTTAAAACAAGATACTAAGTCCTTAAACAAGATACTTTCTCGTTAAAACAAGATACTAAGTCGTTTAAACAAGAAACTAAGTCGTTTAAACAAGATACTTTCTCGTTTAAACAAGATACTTTCTCGTTTAAACGAGATACTTTCTCGTTTAAACAAGATACTAAGTCGTTTAAACAAGATACTTTCTCGTTTAAACAAGATACTTTCTCGTTTAAACAAGATACTAAGTCGTTTAAACAAGATACTTTCTCGTTAAAACAAAATACTAAGTCGTTTAAACAAGATACTTTCTCGTTAAAACAAGATACTAAGTCATTTAAACAAGATACTTTCTCGTTAAAACAAGATACTAAGTCGTTAAAAGAAGATACGAAGTCGTTTAAACAAGATACTAAGTCGTTTAAACAAGATACTTTCTCGTTTAAACAAGATACTAAGTCGTTCAAACAAGATACTTTCTCGTTTAAACAAGATACTAAGTCGTTTAAACAAGATACTAAGTCGTTTAAACAAGATACTAAGTCGTTTAAACAAGATACTTTCTCGTTTAAACAAGATACTAAGTCGTTTAAACAAGATACTTTCTCGTTTAAACAAGATACTAAGTCGTTAAAACAAGATACTAAGTCCTTAAACAAGATACTTTCTCGTTGAAACAAGATACTTAGTCGTTTAAACAAGATACTAAGTCGTTAAAACAAGAAACTAAGTCCTTAAACAAGATACTTTCTCGTTAAAACAAGATACTAAGTCGTTTAAACAAGATACTAAGTCGTTTAAACAAGATACTAAGTCGTTTAAACAAGATACTTTCTCGTTTAAACAAGATACTTAGTCGTTTAAACAAGATACTAAGTCGTTTAAACAAGATACTTTCTCGTTTAAACAAGATACTAAGTCGTTTAAACAGGATACTTTCTCGTTTAAACAAGATACTTAGTCGTTTCAACATGATAATTATCTCGTTGAAACAAGATACTAAGTGGTTTAAACAAGATACTTTCTCGTTTTAACAAGATACTAAGTCGTTTAAACAAGATACTTTCTCGTTTAAACAAGATACTTTCTCGTTTAAACAAGATACTAAGTCGTTTAAACAAGATACTTTCTCGTTTAAAAAAGATACTAAGTCGTTTAAACAAGATACTTTCTCGTTTAAACAAGATACTAAGTCATTTAAACAAGATAATTTCTCGTTAAAACAAGATACTAAGTCGTTAAAACAAGATACTAAGTCCTTAAACAAGATACTTTCTCGTTAAAACAAGATACTAAGTCGTTTAAACAAGAAACTAAGTCGTTTAAACAAGATACTTTCTCGTTTAAACAAGATACTAAGTCGTACAGTCGTACAAACAAGATACTTTCTCGTTTAAACAAGATACTAAGTCGTTTAAACAAGATACTTTCTCGTTTAAACAAGATACTAAGTCGTTAAAACAAGATACTAAGTCGTTTAAACAAGATACTAAGTCGTTTAAACAAGATACTTTCTCGTTTAAACAAGATACTAAGTCGTTTAAACAAGATACTTTCTCGTTTAAACAAGATACTAAGTCGTTTAAACAAGATACTTTCTCGTTTAAACAAGATACTAAGTCCTTTAAACAAGATACTTTCTCGTTTAAACAAGATACTAAGTCGTTAAAACAAGATACTAAGTCCTTAAACAAGATACTTTCTCGTTAAAACAAGATACTAAGTCGTTTAAACAAGATACTAAGTCGTTTAAACAAGATATTAAGTCGTTTAAACAAGATACTTTCTCGTTTAAACAAGATACTAAGTCGTTTAAACAAGATACTTTCTCGTTTAAACAAGATACTTTCTCGTTTAAACAAGATACTTTCTCGTTTAAACAAGATATTAAGTCGTTTAAACAAGATACTTTCTCGTTTAAACAAGATACTAAGTCGTTTAAACAAGATACTTTCTCGTTAAAACAAGATACTAAGTCGTTTAAACAAGATACTAAGTCGTTTAAACAAGATACTTTCTCGTTGAAACAAGATACTAAGTCGTTAAAACAAGATACTAAGTCGTTTAAACAAGATACTAAGTCGTTTAAACAAGATACTAAGTCGTTTAAACAAGATACTTTCTCGTTTAAACAAGATACTAAGTCGTTTAAACAAGATACTTTCTCGTTTAAACAAGATACTAAGTCGTTTAAACAAGATACTTTCTCGTTTTAACAAGATACTAAGTCGTTTAAACAAGATACTTTCTCGTTTAAACAAGATACTAAGTCGTTTAAACAAGATACTTTCTCGTTTAAACAAGATACTAAGTCGTTTAAACAAGATACTTTCTCGTTTAAACAAGATACTAAGTCGTTTAAACAAGATACTTTCTCGTTTGAAAAAGATACTAAGTCGTTAAAACAAGATACTAAGTCCTTAAACAAGATACTTTCTCGTTAAAACAAGATACTAATTCTTTTAAACAAGATACTAAGTCGTTTAAACAAGATACTTTCTCGTTAAAACAAGATACTAAGTCGTTTAAACAAGATATTTTCTCGTTAAAACAAGATACTAAGTCGTTAAAACAAGATACTAGGTCGTTTAAACAAGATACTAAGTCGTTTAAACAAGATACTTTCTCGCTAAAACAAGATACTAAGTCGTTTAAACAAGATAATTTCTCGTTTAAACCATATACTAAGTCGTTTAAACAAGATACTAAGTCGTTTAAACAAGATACTTTCTCGTTCAAACTAGATTCTTTCTCGTTTAAACAAGATTCTTTCTCTTTCAAACAAGATAATTATCTCGTTTAAACAAGATACTTTATCGTTCAAACAAGTTTCTTTCTCGTTTATACAAGATAATTATCTCGTTTAAACAAGATACTAAGTCGTTTAAATAAGATACTAAGTCGTTTTAACAAGTTACTTTCTCGTTTAAACAAGATAATTATCTCGTTTAAACAAGATTCTTAGTCGTTTGAACAAGATAATTATCTCGTTTAAACAAGATACTAAGTCGTTTAAACAAGATACTAAGTCGTTTAAATAAAATACTAAGTCGTTTTAACAAGATACTTTCTCGTTTAAACAAGATACTAAGTCGTTTAAACAAGATACTTTCTCGGTTAAACAAGATACTAAGTCGTTTAAACTAGATACTTTCTCGTTAAAACAAGATACTAAGTCGTTTAAACAAGATACTAAGTCGTTTAAACAAGATACTTTCTCGTTGAAACAAGATACTAAGTCGTTTAAACAAGATACTTTCTCGTTTAAACAAGATACTTTCTCGTTTAAACAATATACTTTCTCGTTTAAACAAGATACTTTCTCGGTTAAATAAGATAATTATCTTGTTTAAACAAGATACTTTATCGTTCAAACAAGTTATTTTCTCGTTTATACAAGATAATTATCTCGTTTAAACAAGATACTAAGTCGTTTAAATAAGATACTAAGTCG
This sequence comes from Tegillarca granosa, assembly GCA_029721355.1. Taxonomy (NCBI): domain Eukaryota; kingdom Metazoa; phylum Mollusca; class Bivalvia; order Arcoida; family Arcidae; genus Tegillarca; species Tegillarca granosa. Next base: position 23,535,422 of record CM056602.1, on the reverse strand, counting down.
TTTTAACAAAATACTTTCTCGTTTAAACAAGATACTTTCTCGTTTAAACAATATAATGATCTCGTTTAAACAAGATACTTTATCGTTCAAACAAGTTACTTTCTCGTTTAAACAAGATAATTATCTCGTTTAAACAAGATACTTAGTCGTTTAAACAAGATAATTATCTCGTTTAAACAAGACACTTAGTCGTTTAAACAAGATACTTTCTCGTTTAAAAAAAGATACTTAGTCGTTTCAACATGATAATTATCTCGTTTTAACAAGATACTAAGTCGTTTAAACAAGATACTTTCTCGTTTAAACAAGATACTAAGTCGTTTAAACAAGATACTAGGTCGTTTAAACAAGATACTAAGTCGTTTAAACAAGAAACTAAGTCGTTTAAACAAGATACTTTCTCGTTTAAACAAGATACTAAGTCGTTTAAACAAGATACTTTCTCGTTAAAACAAGATACTAAGTCGTTAAAACAAGATACTAAGTCCTTAAACAAGATACTTTCTCGTTAAAACAAGATACTAAGTCGTTTAAACAAGAAACTAAGTCGTTTAAACAAGATACTTTCTCGTTTAAACAAGATACTAAGTCGTACAGTCGTACAAACAAGATACTTTCTCGTTTGAACAAGATACTAAGTCGTTTAAACAAGATACTTTCTCGTTTAAACAAGATACTAAGTCGTTTAAACAAGATACTAAGTCGTTTAAACAAGATACTTTCTCGTTTAAACAAGATACTAAGTCGTTTAAACAAGATACTTTCTCGTTTAAACAAGATACTAAGTCGTTTAAACAAGATACTTTCTCGTTTAAACAAGATACTAAGTCGTTTAAACAAGATACTTTCTCGTTTAAACAAGATACTAAGTCGTTAAAACAAGATACTAAGTCCTTAAACAAGATACTTTCTCGTTAAAACAAGATACTAAGTCGTTTAAACAAGATACTAAGTCGTTTAAAGAAGATACTAAGTCGTTTAAACAAGATACTTTCTCGTTTAAACAAGATACTAAGTCGTTTAAACAAGATACTTTCTCGTTTAAACAAGATACTTTCTCGTTTAAACAAGATACTTTCTCGTTTAAACAAGATAATTATCTCGTTCAAAACAAGATTCTTAGTCGTTTGAACAAGATAATTATCTCGTTCAAACAAGATACTAAGTCGTTTAAACAAGATACTAAGTCGTTTAAATAAAATACTAAGTCGTTTTAACAAGATACTTTCTCGTTTAAACAAGATACTAAGTCGTTTAAACAAGATACTTTCTCGGTTAAACAAGATACTAAATCGTTTAAACAAGATACTTTCTCGTTAAAACAAGATACTAAGTCGTTTAAACAAGATACTAAGTCGTTTAAACAAGATACTTTCTCGTTTAAACAAGATACTTTCTCGTTTAAACAATATACTTTCTCGTTTAAACAAGATACTTATTCGGTTAAACAAGATAATTATCTCGTTTAAGCAAGATACTTTATCGTTCAAACAAGTTATTTTCTCGTTTATACAAGATAATTATCTCGTTTAAACAAGATACTTTCTCGTTCAAATAAGATACTAAGTCGTTTTAACAAAATACTTTCTCGTTTAAACAAGATACTTTCTCGTTTAAACAATATAATGATCTCGTTTAAACAAGATACTTTATCGTTCAAACAAGTTACTTTCTCGTTTAAACAAGATAATTATCTCGTTCAAACAAGATACTTAGTCGTTTAAACAAGATAATTATCTCGTTTAAACAAGACGCTTAGTCGTTTAAACAAGATACTTTCTCGTTTAAACAAGATACTTAGTCGTTTCAACATGATAATTATCTCGTTTCAACAAGATACTAAGTCGTTTAAACAAGATACTTTCTCGTTCAAACAAGATACTAAGTCGTTTAAACAAGATACTTTCTCGTTTAAACAAGATACTTTCTCGTTTAAACAAGAAACTAAGTCGTTTAAACAAGTTACTTTCTCGTTTAAACAAGATAATTATCTCGTTTAAACAAGATACTAAGTCGTTTAAACAAGATACTAAGTCGTTTAAACAAGATACTTTCTCGTTTAAACAAGATACTATGTCGTTTAAACAAGATACTAAGTCGTTGAAACAAGATACTAAGTCGTTAAAACAAGATACTAAGTCCTTAAACAAGATACTTTCTCGTTAAAACAAGATAATAAGTCGTTTAAACAAGATACTAAGTCGTTTAAATAAAATACTAAGTCGTTTTAACAAGATACTTTCTCCTTTAAACAAGATACTTTCTCGGTTAAACAAGATAATTATCTCGTTTAAACAAGATACTTTATCGTTCAAACAAGTTATTTTCTCGTTTATACAAGATAATTATCTCGTTTAAAACAAGATACTAAGTCGTTTAAATAAGATACTAAGTCGTTTTAACAAAATACTTTCTCGTTTAAACAAGATCCTTTCTCGTTTAAATAATATAATGATCTCGTTTAAACAAGATACTTTATCGTTCAAACAAGTTACTTTCTCGTTTAAACAAGATAATTATCTCGTTTAAACAAGATACTTAGTCGTTTAAACAAGATAATTATCTCGTTTAAACAAGATACTTAGTCGTTTAAACAAGATACTTTCTCGTTTAAACAAGATACTTAGTCGTTTCAACATGATAATTATCTCGTTTTAACAAGATACTAAGTCGTTTAAACAAGATACTTTCTCGTTTAAACAAGATACTAAGTCGTTTAAACAAGATACTTTCTCGTTTAAACAAGATACTTTCTCGTTTATACAAGATACTAAGTCGTTTAAACAAGATACTTTCTCGTTTAAACAAGATACTAAGTCGTTTAAACAAGATACTTTCTCGTTTAAACAAGATACTTTCTCGTTTAAACAAGATACTTTCTCGTTTAAACAAGATATTAAGTCGTTTAAACAAGATACTTTCTCGTTTAAACAAGATACTAAGTCGTTTAAACAAGATACTTTCTCGTTAAAACAAGATACTAAGTCGTTTAAACAAGATACTAAGTCGTTTAAACAAGATACTTTCTCGTTGAAACAAGATACTAAGTCGTTTAAACAAGATACTAAGTCGTTTAAAACAAGATACTTTCTCGTTTTAAACAAGATACTAAGTCGTTAAAACAAGATACTAAGTCCTTAAATAAGATACTTTCTCGTTAAAACAAGATACTAAGTCGTTTTAACAAGATAATTATCTCGTTTAAACAAGATACTTTCTCGTTTAAACAAGATACTTTCTCGTTTAAACAAGATACTAAGTCGTTTAAACAAGATACTTTCTCGTTTAAACAAGATACTTTCTCGTTTAAACAAGATACTAAGTCGTTTAAACAAGATACTTTCTCGTTTAAACAAGATACTAAGTCGTTTAAACAAGATACTTTCTCGTTAAAACAAGATACTAAGTCATTTAAACAAGATACTTTCTCGTTAAAAAAAGATACTAAGTCGTTAAAACAAGATACTAAGTCGTTTAAACAAGATACTAAGTCGTTTAAACAAGATACTTTCTCGTTAAAACAAGATACTAAGTCGTTTAAACAAGATACTTTCTCGTTTAAACAAGATACTAAGTCGTTTAAACAAGATACTAAGTCGTTTAAACAAGATACTAAGTCGTTTAACTACGTTTTTAAACAAGATACTAAGTCGTTTAAACAAGATACTTTCTCGTTTAAACAAAATACTAAGTCGTTAAAACAAGATACTAAGTCCTTAAACAAGATACTTTCTCGTTTAAACAAGATAATAAGTCGTTTAAACAAGATACTAAGTCGTTAAAACAAGATACTAAGTCCTTAAAGAAGATACTTTCTCGTTTAAACAAGATACTAAGTCGTTTAAACAAGATACTTTCTCGTTTAAACAAGATACTTTCTCGTTTAAACAAGATACTAAGTCGTTTAAACAAGATACTTTCTCGTTTAAACAAGATACTTTTTCGTTTAAACAAGATACTAAGTCGTTTAAACAAGATACTTTCTCGTTTAAACAAGATACTTAGTCGTTTCAACATGATAATTATCTCGTTTAAACAAGATACTAAGTCGTTTAAACAAGATACTTTCTCGTTTTAACAAGATACTAAGTCGTTTAAAACAAGATACTTTCTCGTTTGAACAAGATACTTTCTCGTTTAAACAAGATACTAAGTCGTTTAAACAAGATACTTTCTCGTTTAAACAAGATACCTAAGTCGTTTAAACAAGATACTTTCTCGTTTAAACAAGATACTTAGTCATTTAAACAAGATACTTTCTCGTTAAAACAAGATACTAAGTCGTTAAAACAAGATACTAAGTCCTTAAACAAGATACTTTCTCGTTAAAACAAGATACTAAGTCGTTTAAACAAGATACTAAGTCGTTTAAACAAGATACTTTCTCGTTTAAACAAGATACTAGTCGTTTAAACAAGATACTAAGTCGTTTAAACAAGATACTTTCTCGTTTAAACAAGATACTAAGTCGTTTTAAACAAGATACTTTCTCGTTTAAACAAGATACTAAGTCGTTTTAAACAAGATACTAAGTCGTTGTAACAAGATACTTTCTCGTTTAAACAAGAAAACTAAGTCGTTTAAAACAAGATACTAAGTCGTTTAAACAAGATACTAAGTCGTTTAAACACAAGATACTAAGTCGTTTAACAACTAAGTCGTTAAACAGATACTAAGTCCTTAAATAAGATACTTTCTCGTTAAAACAAGATACTAAGTCGTTTTAACAAGATAATTATCTCGTTTAAACAAGATACTAAGTCGTTTAAACAAGATACTTTCTCGTTTAAACAAGATACTAAGTCGTTTAAACAAGATACTTTCTCGTTTAAACAAGATACTTTCTCGTTTAAACAAGATACTAAGTCGTTTAAACAAGATACTAAGTCGTTTAAACAAGATACTTTCTCGTTTAAACAAGATACTTTCTCGTTAAAACAAGATACTAAGTCGTTTAAACAAGATACTAAGTCGTTTAAACAAGATACTTTCTCGTTAAAACAAGATACTAAGTCGTTAAAACAAGATACTAAGTCGTTTAAACAAGATACTTTCTCGTTAAAACAAGATACTAAGTCGTTTAAACAAGATACTTTCTCGTTTAAACAAGATACTAAGTCGTTTAAACAAGATACTAAGTCGTTTAAACAAGATACTTTCTCGTTCAAACAAGACTCTTTCTCGTTTAAACAAGATTCTTTCTCTTTTAAACAAGATAATTATCTCGTTTAAACAAGATACTTTATCGTTCAAACAAGTTACTTTCTCGTTTATACAAGATAATTATCTCGTTTAAACAAGATACTAAGTCGTTTAAATAAGATACTAAGTCGTTTTAACAAGATACTTTCTTGTTTAAACAAGATACTTTCTCGTTTAAACAAGATAATTATCTCGTTTAAACAAGATACTTTATCGTTCAAACAAGTTACTTTCTCCTTTAAACAAGATAATTATCTCGTTTAAACAAGATTCTTAGTCGTTTAAACAAGATACTTTCTCGTTTAAACAAGATACTTAGTCGTTTCAACATGATAATTATCTCGTTTAAACAAGATACTAAGTCGTTTAAACAAGATACTAAGTCGTTAAAATAAAATACTAAGTCGTTTTAACAAGATACTTTCTCGTTTAAACAAGATACTTTCTCGGTTAAACAAGATAATTATCTCGTTTAAACAAGATACTTTATCCTTCAAACAAGTTATTTTCTCGTTTATACAAGATAAGTTATCTCGTTTGAACAAGATACTAAGTCGTTTAAATAAGATACTAAGTCGTTTTAAACAAAATACTTTCTCGTTTAAACAAGATACTTTCTCGTTTAAACAATATAATGATCTCGTTTAAACAAGATAATTTATCGTTCAAACAAGTTACTTCTCGTTTAAACAAGATAATTATCTCGTTCAAACAAGATACTTAGTCGTTTAAACAAGCTAATTATCTCGTTTAAACAAGATACTAGTCGTTTAAACAAGATACTTTCTCGTTTAAACAAGATACTTAGTCGTTTCAACATGATAATTATCTCGTTTAAACAAGATACTAAGTCGTTTAAACAAGATACTTTCTCGTTTAAAACAAGATACTAAGTCGTTTAACAAGATACTTTCTTGTTTAAACAAGATAATAAGTCGTTTAAACAAGATACTTTCTCGTTTAAACAAGATACTTTCTCGTTTAAACAAGATACTAAGTCGTTTAAACAAGACACTTTCTCGTTAAAACAAGATACTAAGTCATTTAAACAAGATACTTTCTCGTTAAAACAAGATACTAAGTCGTTAAAACAAGATACTAAGTCGTTTAAACAAGATACTAAGTCGTTTAAACAAGATACTTTCTCGTTTAAAACAAGATACTAAGTCGTTTAAACAAGATACTTTCTCGTTTAAACAAGATACTAAGTCGTTTTAAACAAGATACTTTCTCGTTTAAACAAGATACTAAGTCGTTTAAACAAGATACTTTCTCGTTTAAACAAGATACTAAGTCGTTTAAACAAGATACTTTCTGGTTTGAAAAAGATACTTTCTCGTTTAAAACAAGATACTAAGTCCTTAACAAGATACTTTCTCGTTAAAACAAGATACTAAGTCGTTTTAAACAAGATACTAAGTCGTTAAAACAAGATACTAAGTCCTTAAACAAGATACTTTCTCGTTAAAACAAGATACTAAGTCGTTTAAACAAGATACTTTCTCGTTTAAACAAGATACTTTCTCGTTTAAACAAGATACTAAGTCGTTTAAACAAGATACTTTCTCGTTTAAACAAGATACTTTCTCGTTTAAACAAGATACTAAGTCGTTTAAACAAGATACTTTCTCGTTTAAACAAGATACTTAGTCGTTTCAACATGATAATTATCTCGTTTAAACAAGATACTAAGTCGTTTAAACAAGATACTTTCTCGTTTTAACAAGATACTAAGTCGTTTAAACAAGATACTTTCTCGTAAAAACAAGATACGTTCTCGTTTAAACAAGATACTAAGTCGTTTAAACAAGATACTTTCTCGTTTGAACAAGATACTAAGTCGTTTAAACAAGATATTTTTTCGTTTAAACAAGATACTAAGTCATTTAAACAAGATAATTTCTCGTTAAAACAAGATACTAAGTCGTTAAAACAAGATACTAAGTCCTTAAACAAGATACTTTCTCGTTAAAACAAGATACAAAGTCGTTTAAACAAGATACTTTCTCGTTTAAACAAGATACTTTCTCGTACAAACAAGATACTTTCTCGTTTAAACAAGATACTAAGTCGTTTAAACAAGATACTTTCTCGTTTAAACAAGATACTAAGTCGTTTAAACAAGATACTAAGTCGTTTAAACAAGATACTTTCTCGTTTAAACAAGATACTAAGTCATTTAAATAAGATACATTCTCGTTTAAACAAGATACTTAGTCGTTTAAACAAGATACTTTCTCGTTTAAACAAGATACTAAGTCGTTTAAACAAGATACTTTCTCGTTAAACAAGATACTAAGTCGTTAAAACAAGATACTAAGTCCCTTAAACAAGATACTTTCTCGTTAAAACAAGATATTAAGTCGTTTAAACAAGATAATTATCTCGTTTAAACAAGATACTAAGTCGTTTAAACAAGATACTTTCTCGTTTAAACAAGATACTAAGTCGTTTAAACAAGATACTTTCTCGTTTAAACGAAATACTTTCTCGTTTAAACAAGATACTTTCTCGTTAAAACAAGATACTTAGTCGTTTAAACAAGATACTAAGTCGTTTAAACAAGATACTTTCTCGTTAAAACAAGATACTAAGTCGTTAAAACAAGATACTAAGTCGTTTAAACAAGATACTAAGTCGTTTAAACAAGATACTAAGTCGTTTAAACAAGATACTTTTCTCGTTTAAACAAGATACTAAGTCGTTTAAACAAGATACTTTCTCGTTTAAACAAGATACTAAGTCGTTTAAACAAGATACTTTCTCGTTTTAACAAGATACTAAGTCGTTAAAACAAGATACTTTCTCGTTTAAACAAGATACTTTCTCGTTTAAACAAGATACTAAGTCGTTTAAACAAGATACTTTCTCGTTTAAACAAGATACTTTCTCGTTTAAACAAGATACTTTCTCGTTTAAACAAGATACTAAGTCGTTTAAAAAGATACTAAGTCGTTTAAACAAGATACTTTCTCGTGAAAACAAGATACTTTCTCGTTAAAACAAGATACTAAGTCCTTGAACAAGATACTTTCTCGTTAAAACAAGATACTAATTCTTTTAAACAAGATACTAAGTCGTTTAAACAAGATACTTTCTCGTTAAAACAAGATACTAAGTCGTTTAAACAAGATACTTTCTCGTTGAAACAAGATACTAAGTCGTTAAAACAAGATACTAGGTCGTTTAAACAAGATACTTAGTCGTTTAAACAAGATACTTTCTCGTTAAAACAAGATACTAAGTCGTTTAAACAAGATACTTTCTCGTTTAAACAAGATACTAAGTCGTTTAAACAAGATACTAAGTCGTTTAAACAAGATACTTTGTCGTTCAAACAAGATTCTTTCTCGTTTAAACAAGATTCTTTCTCTTTTAAACAAGATAATTATCTCGTTTAAACAAGATACTTTATCGTTCAAACAAGTTACTTTCTCGTTTATACAAGATAATTGTCTCGTTTAAACAAGATACTAAGTCGTTTAAATAAGATACTAAGTCGTTTTAACAAGATACTTTCTCGTTTAAACAAGATACTTTCTCGTTTAAACAAGATAATTATCTCGTTTAAACAAGATACTTTATCGTTTAAACAAGTTACTTTCTCGTTTAAACAAGATAATTATCTCGTTTAAACAAGATTCTTAGTCGTTAAAACAAGATACTTTCTCGTTTAAACAAGATTCTTAGTCGTTTCAACATGATAATTATCTCGTTTAAACAAGATACTAAGTCGTTTAAACAAGATACTAAGTCGTTTAAATAAAATACTAAGTCGTTTTAACAAGATACTTTCTCGTTTAAACAAGATACTTTCTCGGTTAAACAAGATACTAAGTCGTTTAAACAAGATACTTTCTCGTTTAAACAAGATACAAAGTCATTTAAACAAGATACATTCTCGTTTAAACAAGATACTTAGTCGTTTAAACAAGATACTTTCTCGTTTAAACAAGATACTAAGTCGTTTAAACAAGATACTTTCTCGTTTAAACAAGATACTAAGTCGTTTAAAACAAGATACTAAGTCCTTAAACAAGATACTTTCTCGTTAAAACAAGATACTAAGTCGTTTAAACAAGATAATTATCTCGTTTAAACAAGATACTAAGTCGTTTAAACAAGATACTTTCTCGTTTAAACAAGATACTAAGTCGTTTAAACAAGATACTTTCTCGTTTAAACGAAATACTTTCTCGTTTAAACAAGATACTTTCTCGTTTAAACAAGATACTAAGTCGTTTAAACAAGATACTTTCTCGTTTAAACCAGATACTAAGTCGTTTAAAGAAGATACTTTCTCGTTAAAACAAGATACTTAGTCGTTTAAACAAGATACTAAGTCGTTTAAACAAGATACTTTCTCGTTAAAACAAGATACTAAGTCGTTAAAACAAGATACTAAGTCGTTTAAACAAGATACTAAGTCGTTTAAACAAGATACTTTCTTGTTTAAACAAGATACTAAGTCGTTTAAACAAGATACTTTCTCGTTTATACAAGATACTAAGTCGTTTAAACAAGATACTTTCTCGTTTTAACAAGATACTAAGTCGTTAAAACCAGATACTTTCTCGTTTAAACAAGATACTTTCTCGTTTAAACAAGATACTAAGTCGTTTAAACAAGATACTTTCTCGTTTAAACAAGATACTTTCTCGTTTAAACAAGATACTAAGTCGTTTAAACAAGATACTTTCTCGTTAAAACAAGATACTTTCTCGTTAAAACAAGATACTAAGTCCTTAAACAAGATATTTTCTCGTTAAAACAAGATACTAATTCTTTTAAACAAGATACTAAGTCGTTTAAAGAAGATACTTTCTCGTTAAAACAAGATACTAAGTCGTTTAAACAAGATACTTTCTCGTTGAAACAAGATACTAAGTCGTTAAAACAAGATACTTTCTCGTACAAACAAGATACTTTCTCGTTTAAACAAGATACTAAGTCGTTTAAACAAGATACTTTCTCGTTTATACAAGATACTTTCTCGTTTAAACAAGATACTAAGTCGTTTAAACAAGATACTTTCTCGTTAAAACAAGATACTAAGTCATTTAAACAAGATACTTTCTCGTTAAAACAAGATACTAAGTCGTTAAAACAAAATACTAAGTCGTTTAAACAAGATACTAAGTCGTTTAAACAACATACTTTCTCGTTAAAACAAGATACTAAGTCGTTTAAACAAGATACTTTCTCGTTCAAACAAGATATTAAGTCGTTTAAACAAGATACTAAGTCGTTTAAACAAGATACTAAGTCGTTTGAACAAGATACTAAGTCGTTTAAACAAGATACTAAGTCGTTTAAACAAGATACTTTCTCGTTTAAACAAGATACTAAGTCGTTAAAACAAGATACTAAGTCCTTAAACAAGATACTTTCTCGTTAAAACAAGATACTAAGTCGTTAAAACAAGATACTAAGTCCTTAAACAAGATACTTTCTCGTTAAAACAAGATACTAAGTCGTTTAAACAAGATACTAAGTCGTTTAAAAAAGATACTTTCTCGTTTAAACAAGATACTTTCTCGTTTAAACAAGATACTAAGTCGTTATAACAAGATACTTTCTCGTTTAAACAAGATACTTTCTCGTTTAAACAAGATACTGAGTCGTTTAAACAAGATACTTTCTCGTTTAAACAAGATACTAAGTCGTTTCAACATGATAATTATCTCGTTTAAACAAGATACTAAGTCGTTTAAACAAGATACTTTCTCGTTAAAACAAGATACTAAGTCCTTAAACAAGATACTTTCTCGTTAAAACAAGATACTAAGTCGTTTAAACAAGATACTAAGTCGTTTAAACAAGATACTTTCTCGTTTAAACAAGATACTTTGTCGTTTAAACAAGATACTAAGTCGTTTAAACAAGATACTTTCTCGTTTAAACAAGATACTAAGTCGTTTAAACAAGATACTAAGTCGTTTAAACAAGATACTAAGTCGTTTAAACAAGATACTTTCTCGTTTAAACAAGATACTAAGTCGTTAAAACAAGATACTAAGTCCTTAAACAAGATACTTTCTCGTTAAAACAAGATACTAAGTCGTTAAAACAAGATACTAAGTCCTTAAACAAGATACTTTCTCGTTAAAACAAGATACTAAGTCGTTTAAACAAGATACTAAGTCGTTTAAACAAGATACTTTCTCGTTTAAACAAGATACTTTCTCGTTTAAACAAGATACTAAGTCGTTTAAACAAGATACTTTCTCGTTTAAACAAGATACTTTCTCGTTTAAACAAGATACTTTCTCGTTTAAACAAGATACTAAGTCGTTTAAAAAAGATACTAAGTCGTTTAAACAAGATACTTTCTCGTGAAAACAAGATACTTTCTCGTTAAAACAAGATACTAAGTCCTTGAACAAGATACTTTCTCGTTAAAACAAGATACTAATTCTTTTAAACAAGATACTAAGTCGTTTTAAACAAGATACTTTCTCGTTAAAACAAGATACTAAGTCGTTTAAACAAGATACTTTCTCGTTGAAACAAGATACTAAGTCGTTAAAACAAGATACTAGGTCGTTTAAACAAGATACTTAGTCGTTTAAACAAGATACTTTCTCGTTAAAACAAGATACTAAGTCGTTTAAACAAGATACTAAGTCGTTTAAACAAGATACTTTGTCGTTCAAACACGATTCTTTCTCGTTTAAACAAGATTCTTTCTCTTTTAAACAAGATAATTATCTCGTTTAAACAAGATACTTTATCGTTCAAACAAGTTACTTTCTCGTTTATACAAGATAATTGTCTCGTTTAAACAAGATACTAAGTCGTTTAAATAAGATACTAAGTCGTTTTAACAAGATACTTTCTCGTTTAAACAAGATACTTTCTCGTTTAAACAAGATAATTATCTCGTTTAAACAAGATACTTTATCGTTTAAACAAGTTACTTTCTCGTTTAAACAAGATAATTATCTCGTTTAAACAAGATTCTTAGTCGTTAAAACAAGATACTTTCTCGTTTAAACAAGATTCTTAGTCGTTTCAACATGATAATTATCTCGTTTAAACAAGATACTAAGTCGTTTAAACAAGATCGTTTTAACAAGATACTTTCTCGTTTAAACAAGATACTTTCTCGGTTAAACAAGATACTAAGTCGTTTAAACAAGATACTTTCTCGTTTAAACAAGATACTAAGTCATTTAAACAAGATACATTCTCGTTTAAACAAGATACTTAGTCGTTTAAACAAGATACTTTCTCGTTTAAACAAGATACTAAGTCGTTTAAACAAGATACTTTCTCGTTTAAACAAGATACTAAGTCGTTAAAACAAGATACTAAGTCCTTAAACAAGATACTTTCTCGTTAAAACAAGATACTAAGTCGTTTAAACAAGATAATTATCTCGTTTAAACAAGATACTAAGTCGTTTAAACAAGATACTTTCTCGTTTAAACAAGATACTAAGTCGTTTAAACAAGATACTTTCTCGTTTAAACGAAATACTTTCTCGTTTAAACAAGATACTTTCTCGTTTAAACAAGATACTAAGTCGTTTAAACAAGATACTTTCTCGTTTAAACCAGATACTAAGTCGTTTAAAGAAGATACTTTCTCGTTAAAACAAGATACTTAGTCGTTTAAACAAGATACTAAGTCGTTTAAACAAGATACTTTCTCGTTAAAACAAGATACTAAGTCGTTAAAACAAGATACTAAGTCGTTTAAACAAGATACTAAGTCGTTTAAACAAGATACTTTCTTGTTTAAACAAGATACTAAGTCGTTTAAACAAGATACTTTCTCGTTTATACAAGATACTAAGTCGTTTAAACAAGATACTTTCTCGTTTTAACAAGATACTAAGTCGTTAAAACCAGATACTTTCTCGTTTAAACAAGATACTTTCTCGTTTAAACAAGATACTAAGTCGTTTAAACAAGATACTTTCTCGTTTAAACAAGATACTTTCTCGTTTAAACAAGATACTAAGTCGTTTAAACAAGATACTTTCTCGTTAAAACAAGATACTTTCTCGTTAAAACAAGATACTAAGTCCTTAAACAAGATATTTTCTCGTTAAAACAAGATACTAATTCTTTTAAACAAGATACTAAGTCGTTTAAAGAAGATACTTTCTCGTTAAAACAAGATACTAAGTCGTTTAAACAAGATACTTTCTCGTTGAAACAAGATACTAAGTCGTTAAAACAAGATACTTTCTCGTACAAACAAGATACTTTCTCGTTTAAACAAGATACTAAGTCGTTTAAACAAGATACTTTCTCGTTTATACAAGATACTTTCTCGTTTAAACAAGATACTAAGTCGTTAAACAAGATACTTTCTCGTTAAAACAAGATACTAAGTCATTTAAACAAGATACTTTCTCGTTAAAACAAGATACTAAGTCGTTAAAACAAATACTAAGTCGTTTAAACAAGATACTAAGTCGTTTAAACAACATACTTTCTCGTTAAAAACAAGATACTAAGTCGTTTAAACAAGATACTTTCTCGTTCAAACAAGATATTAAGTCGTTTAAACAAGATACTAAGTCGTTTAAACAAGATACTAAGTCGTTTAAACAAGATACTAAGTCGTTTAAACAAGATACTAAGTCGTTTAAACAAGATACTTTCTCGTTTAAACAAGATACTAAGTCGTTAAAACAAGATACTAAGTCCTTAAACAAGATACTTTCTCGTTAAAACAAGATACTAAGTCGTTAAAACAAGATACTAAGTCCTTAACAAGATACTTTCTCGTTAAAACAAGATACTAAGTCGTTTAAACAAGATACTAAGTCGTTTAAAAAAGATACTTTCTCGTTTAAACAAGATACTTTCTCGTTTAAACAAGATACTAAGTCGTTTAAACAAGATACTTTCTCGTTTAAACAAGATACTTTCTCGTTTAAACAAGATACTGAGTCGTTTAAACAAGATACTTTCTCGTTTAAACAAGATACTAAGTCGTTTCAACATGATAATTATCTCGTTTAAACAAGATACTAAGTCGTTTAAACAAGATACTTTCTCGTTTAAAACAAGATACTAAGTCCTCTAAACAAGATCCTTTCTCGTTAAAACAAGATACTAAGTCGTTTAAACAAGATACTAAGTCGTTTAAACAAGATACTTTTCTCGTTTAAACAAGATACTTTGTCGTTTAAACAAGATACTAAGTCGTTTTAAACAAGATACTTTCTCGTTTTAAAACAAGATACTAAGTTCGTTTAAACAAGATACTAAGTCGTTTAAAACCAGATACTAAGTCGTTTTAAACAAGATTACTTTCTCGTTTTAAACAAGATACTAAGTCGTTATAAACAAGATACTAAGTCCTTAAACAAGATCCTTTCTCGTTTTAAAACAAGATACTAAGTCGTTAAAACAAGATACTAAGTCCTTAAACAAGATACTTTCTCGTTAAAACAAGATACTAAGTCGTTAAACAAGATACTAAGTCGTTTAAACAAGATACTTTCTCGTTTAAACAAGATACTTTCTCGTTTAAACAAGATACTAAGTCGTTTAAACAAGATACTTTCTCGTTTAAACAAGACTTTCTCGTTTAAACAAGATACTGAGTCGTTTAAACAAGATACTTTCTCGTTTAAACAAGATACTTAGTCGTTTCAACATGATAATTATCTCGTTTAAACAAGATACTAAGTCGTTTAAACAAGATACTTTCTCGTTAAAACAAGATACTAAGTCCTTAAACAAGATACTTTCTCGTTAAAACAAGATACTAAGTCGTTTAAACAAGATACTAAGTCGTTTAAACAAGATACTTTCTCGTTTAAAACAAGATACTTTGTCGTTTAAAACAAGATACTAAGTCGTTTAAACAAGATACTTTCTCGTTTAACAGATACTTAGTCGTTTCAACATGATAATTATCTCGTTTAACAAGATACTAAGTCGTTTAAACAAGATACTTTCTCGTTTTAACAAGATACTAAGTCGTTTAAACAAGATACTTTCTCGTTTAAACAAGATACTTTCTCGTTTAAACAAGATACTAAGTCGTTTTAAACAAGATATTTTCTCGTTTAAACAAGATACTAAGTCGTTTAAACAAGATACTTTTTCGTTTAAACAAGATACTAAGTCATTTAAACAAGATAATTTCTCGTTAAAACAAGATACTAAGTCGTTAAAACAAGATACTAAGTCCTTAAACAAGATACTTTCTCGTTAAAACAAGATACTAAGTCGTTTAAACAAGATACTTTCTCGTTTAAACAAGATACTTTCTCGTTTAAAACAAGATACTTTCTCGTACAAACAAGATACTTTGTCGTTTAAACAAGATACTAAGTCGTTTAAACAAGATACTTTCTCGTTTAAACAAGATACTAAGTCGTTTTAAACAAGATACTAAGTCGTTTAAACAAGATACTTTCTCGTTTAAACAAGATACTAAGTCATTTAAACAAGATACTTTCTCGTTTAAACAAGATACTTAGTCGTTTAAACAAGATAATTTCTCGTTAAAACAAGATACTGAGTCGTTAAAACAAGATACTAAGCCCTTAAACAAGATACTTTCTCGTTAAAACAAGATACTAAGTCGTTTAAACAAGATACTTTCTCGTTTGAACAAGATACTTTCTCGTTAAAACAAGATACTTTCTCGTACAAACAAGATACTTTCTCGTTTAAACAAGATACTAAGTCGTTTAAACAAGATACTTTCTCGTTTATACAAGATACTTTCTCGTTTAAACAAGATACTAAGTCGTTTAAACAAGATACTTTCTCGTTAAAACAAGATACTAAGTCATTTAAACAAGATACTTTCTCGTTAAAACAAGATACTAAGTCGTTTAAACAAAATACTAAGTCGTTTAAACAAGATACTAAGTCGTTTAACCAAGATACTTTCTCGTTAAAACAAGATACTAAGTCGTTTTAAACAAGATACTTTCTCGTTTAAACAAGATACTAAGTCGTTTAAACAAGATACTAAGTCGTTTTAAACAAGATACTAAGTCGTTTAAACAAGATACTAAGTCGTTTAAACAAGATACTTTCTCGTTTTAAACAAGATACTAAGTCGTTAAAACAAGATACTAAGTCCTTAAACAAGATACTTTCTCGTTTAAACAAGATACTAAGTCGTTAAACAAGATACTAAGTCCTTAAACAAGATACTTTCTCGTTAAAACAAGATACTAAGTCGTTTAAACAAGATACTAAGTCGTTTAAACAAGATACTTTCTCGTTTAAACAAGATACTTTCTCGTTTAAACAAGATACTAAGTCGTTTAAACAAGATACTTTCTCGTTTGAACAAGATACTTTCTCGTTTAAACAAGATACTGAGTCGTTTAAACAAGATACTTTCTCGTTTAAACAAGATACTTAGTCGTTTCAACATGATAATTATCTCGTTTAAACAAGATACTAAGTCGTTTAAACAAGATACTTTCTCGTTAAAACAAGATACTTTCTCGTTAAAACAAGATACTTTCTCGTTAAAACAAGATACTAATTCGTTTAAACAAGATACTAAGTCGTTTAAACAAGATACTAAGTCGTTTAAACAAGATACTTTCTCGTTTAAACAAGATACTAAGTCGTTTAAACAAGATACTTTCTCGTTTAAACAAGATACTTAGTCGTTTCAAACATGATACTAAGTCGTTTAAACAAGATACTTTCTCGTTTTAACAAGATACTAAGTCGTTTAAACAAGATACTTTCTCGTTTAAAACAAGATACTTTCTCGTTTAAACAAGATACTAAGTCGTTTAAACAAGATACTTTCTCATTTAAACAAGATACTAAGTCGTTTAAACAAGATACTTTTTCGTTTAAACAAGATACTAAGTCATTTAAACAAGATAATTTCTCGTTAAAACAAGATACTAAGTCGTTAAAACAAGATACTAAGTCCTTAAACAAGATACTTTCTCGTTAAAACAAGATACTAAGTCGTTTAAACAAGATACTTTCTCGTTTAAACAAGATACTTTCTCGTTAAAACAAGATACTTTCTCGGTTTAAACAAGATACTTTCTCGTTTAAACAAGATACTAAGTCGTTTAAACAAGATACTTTCTCGTTTTAAACAAGATACTAAGTCGTTTAAACAAGATACTAAGTCGTTTAAACAAGATACTTTCTCGTTTAAACAAGATACTAAGTCATTTAAACAAGATACTTTCTCGTTTAAACAAGATACTTAGTCGTTTAAACAAGATAATTTCTCGTTAAAACAAGATACTAAGTCGTTAAACAAGATACTAAGTCCTTAAACAAGATACTTTCTCGTTAAAAACAAGATACTAAGTCCTTTAAACAAGATACTTTCTCGTTTAAACAAGATACTTTCTCGTTAAAACAAGATACTTTCTCGTACAAACAAGATACTTTCTCGTTTAAACAACATACTAAGTCGTTTAAACAAGATACTTTCTCGTTTAAACAAGATACTAAGTCGTTTAAACAAGATACTAAGTCGTTTAAACAAGATACTTTCTCGTTTAAACAAGATACTAAGTCATTTAAACAAGATACTTTCTCGTTTAAACCAAGATACTTAGTCTTTTAAACAAGATACTTTCTCAGTTTAAACAAGATACTAAGTCGTTTAAACAAGATACTTTCTGGTTTAAACAGATACTAGTCGTTAAAACAAGATACTAAGTCCTTAAACAAGATACTTTCTCGTTAAAACAGATACTAAGTCGTTTAAACAAGATAATTATCTCGTTTAAACAAGATACTAAGTCGTTTAAACAAGATACCTTTCTCGTTTAAACAAGATACTAAGTCGTTTAAACAAGATACTTTCTCGTTTAAACGAAATACTTTCTCGTTTAAACAAGATACTTTCTCGTTTAAACAAGATACTAATTCGTTTAAACAAGATACTTTCTCGTTTAAACAAGATACTAAGTCGTTTAAACAAGATACTAAGTCGTTTAAACAAGATACTAAGTCGTTTAAACAAGATACTTTCTCGTTTAAACAAGATACTAAGTCGTTAAAACAAAATACTAAGTCGTTTAAACAAGATACTAAGTCGTTTAAACAAGATACTTTCTCGTTAAAACAAGATACTAAGTCGTTTAAACAAGATACTTTCTCGTTTAAACAAGATACTAAGTCGTTTAAACAAGATACTAAGTCGTTTAAACAAGATACTAAGTCGTTTAACAAGATACTAAGTCGTTTAAACAAGATACTTTCTCGTTTAAACAAGATACTAAGTCGTTTAAAACAAGATACTAAGTCCTTAACAAGATACTTTCTCGTTTAAACAAGATACTAAGTCGTTAAAACAAGATACTAAGTCCTTAAACAAGATACTTTCTCGTTAAAACAAGATACTAAGTCGTTAAACAAGATACTTTCTCGTTTAAACAAGATACTAAGTCGTTAAAACAAGATACTAAGTCCTTAAACAAGATACTTTCTCGTTTAAACAAGATACTAAGTCGTTAAAACAAGATACTAAGTCCTTAAACAAGATACTTTCTCGTTAAAACAAGATACTAAGTCGTTTAAACAAGATACTTTCTCGTTTAAACAAGATACTTTCTCGTTTAAACAAGATACTAAGTCGTTTAAACAAGATACTTTCTCGTTTAAACAAGATACTTTCTCGTTTAAACAAGATACTGAGTCGTTTAAACAAGATACTTTCTCGTTTAAACAAGATACTTTGTCGTTTCAACATGATAATTATCTCGTTTAAACAAGATACTAAGTCGTTTAAACAAGATACTTTCTCCTTAAAACAAGATACTAAGTTCTTAAACAAGATACTTTCTCGTTAAAACAAGATACTAATTCGTTTAAACAAGATACTAAGTCGTTTAAACAAGATACTAAGTCGTTTAAACAAGATACTTTCTCGTTTAAACAAGATACTAAGTCGTTTAAACAAGATACTTTCTCGTTTAAACAAGATACTTAGTCGTTTCAACATGATAATTATCTCGTTTAAACAAGATACTAAGTCGTTTAAACAAGATACTTTCTCGTTTTAACAAGATACTAAGTCGTTTAAACAAGATACTTTCTCGTTTAAACAAGATCATTTCTCGTTTAAACAAGATACTAAGTCGTTTAAACAAGATGCTTTCTCATTTAAACAAGATACTAAGTCGTTTAAACAAGATACTTTTTCGTTTAAACAAGATACTAAGTCATTTAAACAAGATAATTTCTCGTTAAAACAAGATACTAAGTCGTTAAAACAAGATACTAAGTCCTTAAACAAGATACTTTCTCGTTAAAACAAGATACTAAGTCGTTTAAACAAGATACTTTCTCGTTTAAACAAGATACTTTCTCGTTAAAACAAGATACTTTCTCGTTTAAACAAGATACTTTCTCGTTTAAACAAGATACTAAGTCGTTTAAACAAGATACTTTCTCGTTTAAACAAGATACTAAGTCGTTTAAACAAGATACTAAGTCGTTTAAACAAGATACTTTTTCGTTTAAACAAGATACTAAGTCATTTAAACAAGATACTTTCTCGTTTAAACAAGATACTTAGTCGTTTAAACAAGATAATTTCTCGTTAAAACAAGATACTAAGTCGTTAAAACAAGATACTAAGTCCTTAAACAAGACACTTTCTCGTTAAAACAAGATACTAAGTCGTTTAAACAAGATACTTTCTCGTTTAAACAAGATACTTTCTCGTTAAAACAAGATACTTTCTCGTACAAACAAGATACTTTCTCGTTTAAACAAGATACTAAGTCGTTTAAACAAGATACTTTCTCGTTTGAACAAGATACTAAGTCGTTTAAACAAGATACTAAGTCGTTTAAACAAGATACTTTCTCGTTTAAACAAGATACTAAGTCATTTAAACAAGATACTTTCTCGTTTAAACAAGATACTTAGTCGTTTAAACAAGATACTTTCTCGTTTAAACAAGATACTAAGTCGTTTAAACAAGATACTTTCTGGTTAAACAAGATACTAAGTCGTTAAAACAAGATACTAAGTCCTTAAACAAGATACTTTCTCGTTAAAACAAGATACTAAGTCGTTTAAACAAGATAATTATCTCGTTTAAACAAGATACTAAGTCGTTTAAACAAGATACTTTCTCGTTTAAACAAGATACTAAGTCGTTTAAACAAGATACTTTCTCGTTTAAACGAAATACTTTCTCGTTTAAACAAGATACTTTCTCGTTTAAACAAGATACTAATTCGTTTAAACAAGATACTTTCTCGTTTAAACAAGATACTAAGTCGTTTAAAGAAGATACTTTCTCGTTAAAACAAGATACTAAGTCGTTTAAACAAGATACTAAGTCGTTTAAACAAGATACTTTCTCGTTAAAACAAGATACTAAGTCGTTAAAACAAGATACTAAGTCGTTTAAACAAGATACTAAGTCGTGTAAACAAGATACTAAGTCGTTTAAACAAGATACTTTCTCGTTTAAACAAGATACTCAGTCGTTTAAACAAGATACTTTCTCGTTTAAACAAGATACTAAGTCGTTTAAACAAGATACTTTCTCGTTTTAACAAGATACTAAGTCGTTAAAACAAGATACTTTCTCGTTTAAACAAGATACTTTCTCGTTTAAACAAGATACTAAGTCGTTTAAACAAGATACTTTCTCGTACAAACAAGATACTTTCTCGTTTAAACAAGATACTAAGTCGTTTAAACAAGATACTTTCTCGTACAAACAAGATACTTTCTCGTTAAAACAAGATACTAAGTCCTTAAACAAGATACTTTCTCGTTAAAACAAGATACTAATTCTTTTAAACAAGATACTAAGTCGTTTAAACAAGATACTTTCTCGTTAAAACAAGATACTAAGTCGTTTAAACAAGATACTTTCTCGTTGAAACAAGATACTAAGTCGTTAAAACAAGATACTAGTTCGTTTAAACAAGATACTAAGTCGTTTAAACAAGATACTTTCTCGTTAAAACAAGATACTAAGTCGTTTAAACAAGATACTTTCTCGTTTAAACAAGATACTTTGTCGTTCAAACAAGATTCTTTCTCGTTTAAACAATATTCTTTCTCTTTTAAACAAGATAATTATCTCGTTTAAACAAGATACTTTATCGTTCAAACAAGTTACTTTCTCGTTTATAGAAGATAATTGTCTCGTTTAAACAAGATACTAAGTCGTTTAAATAAGATACTAAGTCGTTTTAACAAGATACTTTCTCGTTTAAACAAGATACTTTCTCGTTTAAACAAGATAATTATCTCGTTTAAACAAGATACTTTATCGTTCAAACAAGTTACTTTCTCGTTTAAACAAGATAATTATCTCGTTTAAACAAGATTCTTAGTCGTTAAAACAAGATACTTTCTCGTTTAAACAAGATACTTAGTCGTTTCAACATGATAATTATCTCGTTTAAACAAGATAGTAAGTCGTTTAAACAAGATACTAAGTCGTTTAAATAAAATACTAAGTCGTTTTAACAAGATACTTTCTCGTTTAAACAAGATACTTTCTCGGTTAAACAAGATAATTATCTCGTTTAAACAAGATACTAAGTCGTTTAAACAAGATACTTTATCGTTCAAAGAAGTTATTTTCTCGTTTATACAAGATAATTATCTCGTTTAAACAAGATACTAAGTCGTTTAAATAAGATACTAAGTCGTTTTAACAAAATACTTTCTCGTTTAAACAAGATACTTTCTCGTTTAAACAATATAATGATCTCGTTTAAACAAGATACTTTATCGTTCAAACAAGTTACTTTCTCGTTTAAACAAGATAATTATTTCGTTTAAACAAGATACTTAGTCGTTTAAACAAGATAATTATCTCGTTTAAACAAGATACTTAGTCGTTTAAACAAGATACTTTCTCGTTTAAACAAGATACTTAGTCGTTTCAACATGATAATTATCTCGTTAAAACAAGATACTAAGTCGTTTAAACAAGATACTTTCTCGTTTAAACAAGATACTAAGTCGTTTAAACAAGATACTTTATCGTTTAAACAAGATACTAAGTCGTTTAAACAAGATACTTTCTCGTTTATACAAGATACTTTCTCGTTTAAACAAGATACTAAGTCGTTTAAACAAGATACTTTCTCGTTAAAACAAGATACTAAGTCATTTAAACAAGATACTTTCTCGTTAAAACAAGATACTAAGTCGTTAAAACAAAATACTAAGTCGTTTAAACAAGATACTAAGTCGTTTAAACAAGATACTTTCTCGTTAAAACAAGATACTAAGTCGTTTAAACAAGATACTTTCTCGTTTAAACAAGATACTAAGTCGTTTAAACAAGATACTAAGTCGTTTAAACAAGATACTTTCTCGTTTAAACAAGATACTAAGTCGTTTAAACAAGATACTTTCTCGTTTAAACAAGATACTAAGTCGTTAAAACAAGATACTAAGTCCTTAAACAAGATACTTTCTCGTTAAAACAAGATACTAAGTCGTTAAAACAAGATACTAAGTCCTTAAACAAGATACTTTCTCGTTAAAACAAGATACTAAGTCGTTTAAACAAGATACTAAGTCGTTTAAACAAAATACTTTCTCGTTTAAACAAGATACTTTCTCGTTTAAACAAGATACTAAGTCGTTTAAACAAGATACTTTCTCGTTTAAACAAGATACTGAGTCGTTTAAACAAGATACTTTCTCGTTTAAACAAGATACTTAGTCGTTTCAACATGATAATTATCTCGTTTAAACAAGATACTAAGTCGTTTAAACAAGATACTAAGTCGTTTAAACAAGATACTTTCTCGTTTAAACAAGATACTTTCTCGTTAAAACAAGATACTAAGTCGTACAAACAAGATACTTTCTCGTTTAAACAAGATACTAAGTCGTTTAAACAAGATACTTTCTCGTTTAAACAAGATACTAAGTCGTTTAAACAAGATACTAAGTCGTTTAAACAAGATACTAAGTCGTTTAAACAAGATACTTTCTCGTTCAAACAAGATACTAAGTCGTTTAAACAAGATACTTTCTCGATTAAACAAGATACTAAGTCGTTAAAACAAGATACTAAGTCCTTAAACAAGATACTTTCTCGTAAAAACAAGATACTAAGTCGTTTAAACAAGATAATTATCTCGTTTAAACAAGATACTTAGTCGTTTAAACAAGATACTAAGTCGTTTAAACAAGATACTTTCTCGTTTAAACAAGATACTAAGTCGTTTAAACAAGATTCTTTCTCGTTTAAACAAGATTCTTTCTCGTTTAAACAAGATACTTTCTCGTTTAAACAAGATACTAATTCTTTTAAACAAGATACTAAGTCGTTTAAACAAGATACTTTCTCGTTAAAACAAGATACTAAGTCGTTTAAACAAGATACTTTCTCGTTGAAACAAGATACTAAGTCGTTAAAACAAGATACTAGGTCGTTTAAACAAGATACTAAGTCGTTTAAACAAGATACTTTCTCGTTAAAACAAGATACTAAGTCGTTTAAACAAGATACTTTCTCGTTTAAACAAGATACTAAGTCGTTTAAACAAGATACTAAGTCGTTTAAACAAGATATTTTGTCGTTCAAATAAGATTCTTTCTCGTTTAAACAAGATTCTTTCTCTTTTAAACAAGATGATTATCTCGTTTAAACAAGATACTTTATCGTTCAAACAAGTTACTTTCTCGTTTATACAAGATAATTGTCTCGTTTAAACAAGATACTAAGTCGTTTAAATAAGATACTAAGTCGTTTTAACAAGATACTTTCTCGTTTAAACAAGATACTTTCTCGATTAAACAAGATAATTATCTCGTTTAAACAAGATACTTTATCGTTCAAACAAGTTACTTTCTCGTTTAAACAAGATAATTATCTCGTTTAAACAAGATTCTTAGTCGTTAAAACAAGATACTTTCTCGTTTAAACAAGATACTTAGTCGTTTCAACATGATAATTATCTCGTTTAAACAAGATACTAAGTCGTTTAAACAAGATACTAAGTCGTTTAAATAAAATACTAAGTCGTTTTAACAAGATACTTTCTCGTTTAAACAAGATACTTTCTCGGTTAAACAAGATAATTATCTCGTTTAAACAAGATACTAAGTCGTTTAAACAAGATACTTTATCGTTCAAACAAGATACTAAGTCGTTTAAACAAGATAATTATCTCGTTTAAACAAGATACTTAGTCGTTTAAACAAGATAATTATCTCGTTTAAACAAGATACTTAGTCGTTTAAACAAGATACTTTCTCGTTTAAACAAGATACTTAGTCGTTTCAACATGATAATTATCTCGTTCAAACAAGATACTAAGTCGTTTAAACAAGATACTTTCTCGTTTAAACAAGATACTAAGTCGTTTAAACAAGATACTTTCTCGTTTAAACAAGATACTAAGTCGTTTAAACAAGATACTTTCTGGTTTATACAAGATACTTTCTCGTTTAAACAAGATACTAAGTCGTTTAAACAAGATACTTTCTCGTTAAAACAAGATACTAAGTCATTTAAACAAGATACTTTCTCGTTAAAACAAGATACTAAGTCGTTAAAACAAAATACTAAGTCGTTTAAACAAGATACTAAGTCGTTTAAACAAGATACTTTCTCGTTAAAACAAGATACTAAGTCGTTTAAACAAGATACTTTCTCGTTTAAACAAGATACTAAGTCGTTTAAACAAGATACTAAGTCGTTTAAACAAGATACCTTCTCGTTTAAACAAGATACTAAGTCGTTTAAAAAAGATACTTTCTCGTTTAAACAAGATACTAAGTCGTTAAAACAAGATACTAAGTCCTTAAACAAGATACTTTCTCGTTAAAATAAGATACTAAGTCGTTAAAACAAGATACTAAGTCCTTAAACAAGATACTTTCTCGTTAAAACAAGATACTAAGTCGTTTAAACAAGATACTAAGTCGTTTAAACAAGATACTTTCTCGTTTAAACAAGATACTTTCTCGTTTAAACAAGATACTAAGTCGTTTAAACAAGATACTTTCTCGTTTAAACAAGATACTTTCTCGTTTAAACAAGATACTGAGTCGTTTAAACAAGATACTTTCTCGTTTAAACAAGATACTTAGTCGTTTCAACATGATAATTATCTCGTTTAAACAAGATACTAAGTCGTTTAAACAAGATACTTTCTCGTTAAAACAAGATACTAAGTCCTTAAACAAGATACTTTCTCGTTAAAACAAGATACTAAGTCGTTTAAACAAGATACTAAGTCGTTTAAACAAGATACTAAGTCGTTTAAACAAGATACTTTCTCGTTTGAACAAGATACTTTCTCGTTTAAACAAGATACTAAGTCGTTTAAACAAGATACTTTCTCGTTTGAACAAGATACCTTCTCGTTAAAACAAGATACTAAGTCGTACAAACAAGATACTTTCTCGTTTAAACAAGATACTTAGTCGTTTAAACAAGATACTAAGTCGTTTAAACAAGATACTTTCTCGTTTAAACAAGATACTAAGTCGTTTAAACAAGATACTTTCTCGTTTAAACAAGATACTAAGTCCTTTAAACAAGATACTTTCTCGTTTAAACAAGATACTTTCTCGTTTAAACAAGATACTAAGTCGTTTAAACAAGATAATTATCTCGTTTAAACAAGATACTAAGTCGTTTAAACAAGATAATTATCTCGTTTAAACAAGATACTAAGTCGTTTAAACAAGATACTTTCTCGTTAAAACAAGATACTAAGTCGTTTAAACAAGATAATTATCTCGTTTAAACAAGATACTAAGTCGTTTAAACAAGATACTTTCTCGTTAAAACAAGATACTAAGTCGTTTAAACAAGATAATTATCTCGTTTAAACAAGATACTAAGTCGTTTAAACAAGATACTTTCTCGTTTAAACAAGATACTTTCTCGTTTAAACAAGATAATTATCTCGTTTAAACAAGATACTAAGTCGTTTAAACAAGATACTTTCTCGTTTAAACAAGATACTTTCTCGTTTAAACAAGATACTTTCTCGTTTAAACAAGATACTAAGTCGTTTAAACAAGATACTTTCTCGTTTAAACAAGATACTAAGTCGTTTAAACAAGATACTTTCTCGTTAAAACAAGATACTAAGTCGTTTAAACAAGATACTAAGTCGTTTAAACAAGATACTTTCTCGTTAAAACAAGATACTAAGTCGTTAAAACAAGATACTAAGTCGTTTAAACAAGATACTAAGTCGTTTAAACAAGATACTAAGTCGTTTAAACAAGATACTTTCTCGTTTAAACAAGATTCTAAGTCGTTTAAACAAGATACTAAATCGTTTAAACAAGATACTAAGTCGTTTAAACAAGATACTTTCTCGTTTAAACAAGATACTAAGTCGTTTAAACAAGATACTTTCTCGATTTAACAAGATACTAAGTCGTTTAAACAAGATACTTTCTCGTTTAAACAAGATACTTTCTCGTTTAAACAAGATACTAAGTCGTTTAAACAAGATACTTTCTCGTTTAAACAAGATACTAAGTCATTTAAACAAGATACTTTCTCGTTTAAACAAGATACTAAGTCGTTTAAACAAGTTACTTTCTCGTTAAAACAAGATACTAAGTCGTTAAAACAAGATACTAATTCCTTAAACAAGATACTTTCTCGTTAAAACAAGATACTAATTCTTTTAAACAAGATACTAAGTCGTTTAAACAAGATACTTTCTCGTTAAAACAAGATACTAAGTCGTTTAAACAAGATACTTTCTCGTTAAAACAAGATACTAGGTCGTTAAAACAAGATACTAGGTCGTTTAAACAAGATACTAAGTCGTTTAAACAAGATACTTTCTCGTTAAAACAAGATACTAAGTCGTTTAAACAAGATACTTTCTCGTTTAAACAAGATACTAAGTCGTTTAAACAAGATACTAAGTCGTTTAAACAAGATACTTTCTCGTTCAAACAAGATTCTTTCTCGTTTAAACAAGATTCTTTCTCTTTTAAACGAGATAATTATCTCGTTTAAACAAGATACTTTATCGTTCAAACAAGTTTCTTTATCGTTTATACAAGATAATTATCTCGTTTAAACAAGATACTAAGTCGTTTAAATAAGATACTAAGTCGTTTTTACAAGATACTTTCTCGTTTAAACAAGATACTTTCTCGTTTAAACAAGATAATTATCTCGTTTAAACAAGATACTTTATCGTTCAAACAAGTTACTTTCTCGTTTAACAAGATAATTATCTCGTTTAAACAAGATTCTTAGTCGTTTAAACAAGATACTTTCTCGTTTAAACAAGATACTTAGTCGTTTGAACATGATAATTATCTCTTTTAAACAAGATATTAAGTCGTTTAAACAAGATACTAAGTCGTTTAAATAAAATACTAAGTCGTTTTAACAAGATACTTTCTCGTTTAAACAAGATACTTTCTCGGTTAAACAAGATACTTTATCGTTCAAACAAGTTATTTTCTCGTTTATACAATATAATTATCTCGTTTAAACAAGATACTAAGTCGTTTAAATAAGATACTAAGTCGTTTTAACAAAATACTTTCTCGTTTAAACAAGATGCTTTCTCGTTTAAACAATATAATGATCTCGTTTAAACAAGATACTTTATCGTTCAAACAAGTCACTTTCTCGTTTAAACAAGATAATTATCTCGTTTAAACAAGATACTTAGTCGTTTAAACAAGATAATTATCTCGTTTAAACAAGATACTTAGTCGTTCAAACAAGAAACTTTCTCGTTTAAACAAGATACTTAGTCGTTTCAACATGATAATTATCTCGTTTAAACAAGATACTAAGTCGTTTAAACAAGATACTTTCTCGTTTAAACAAGATACTAAGTCGTTTAAACAAGATACTTTCTCGTTTAAACAAGATACTAAGTCGTTTAAACAAGATACTTTCTCGTTTAAACAAGATACTTTCTCGTTTCAACAAGATACTAAGTCGTTTAAACAAGATACTAAGTCGTTTAAACAAGATACTAAGTCGTTTAAACAAGATACTTTCTCGTTCAAACAAGATTCTTTCTCGTTTAAACAAGATACTTTCTCGTTTAAACAAGATACTTAGTCGTTTAAACAAGATTCTTTCTCGTTTAAACAAGATTCTTTCTCGTTCAAACAAGATACTTAGTCGTTTAAACAAGATACTTTCTCGTTTTAACAAGATTCTTTCTCGTTTAAACAAGATTCTTTCTCGTTTAAACAAGATACTAAGTCGTTTAAACAAGATACTTTCTCTTTTAAACAAGATACTTTCTCGTTAAAACAAGATACTTTCTCGTTTAA
The DNA here is from genome assembly GCA_029721355.1 of Tegillarca granosa. Classification (NCBI taxonomy): domain Eukaryota; kingdom Metazoa; phylum Mollusca; class Bivalvia; order Arcoida; family Arcidae; genus Tegillarca; species Tegillarca granosa. The sequence continues at coordinate 23,507,010 of CM056602.1, read as the reverse complement.
ACAAGATACTTTCTCGTTTAAACAAGATACTTTCTCGTTAAAACAAGATACTTGGTGTTTAAACAAGATACTTTCTCGTTAAAACAAGATACTAGGTGTTTAAACAAGATAATTTCTCGTTTAAACAAGATACTAAGTCGTTTATACAAGATACTTTCTCGTTAAAACAAGATACTGGGTATTTAAACAAGATACTTTCTCGTTAAAACAAGATACTAAGTGTTTAAACAAGATACTTTCTCGTTTAAACAAGATACTTTCTCGTTTAAACAAGATACTAAGTCGTTTAAACAAGATACTTTCTCGTTAAAACAAGATACTAGGTGTTTAAACAAGATACTTTCTCGTTAAAACAAGATACTAGGTGTTTAAACAAGATACTTTCTCGTTTAAACAAGATACTTTCTCGTTTAAACAAGATACTTTCTCGTTAAAACAAGATACTAAGTCGTTTAAACAAGATTCTTTCTCGTTAAAACAAGATACTAGGTGTTTAAACAAGATACTTTCTCGTTTAAACAAGATACTCAGTCGTTTAAACAAGATACTCAGTCGTTTAAACAAGATACTAGGTGATTAAACAAGATACTTTCTCGTTTGAACAAGATACTAAGTCGTTTAAACAAGATACTTTCTCGTTAAAACAAGATACTAGGTGTTTAAACAAGATACTTTCTCGTTTAAACAAGATACTAAGTCGTTTAAACAAGATACTTTCTCGTTAAAACAAGATACTAGGTGTTTAAACAAGATACTTTCTCGTTTAAACAAGATACTAAGTCGTTTAAACAAGATACTTTCTCGTTAAAACAAGATACTAGGTGTTTAAACAAGATACTTTCTCGTTTAAACAAGATACTAAGTCGTTTAAACAAGATACTTTCTCGTTAAAACAAGATACTTTCTCGTTAAAACAAGATACTAGGTGTTTAAACAAGATACTTTCTCGTTTAAACAAGATACTAAGTCGTTTAAACAAGATACTTTCTCGTTAAAACAAGATACTAGGTGTTTAAACAAGATACTTTCTCGTTTAAACAAGATACTAAGTCGTTTAAACAAGATACTTTCTCGTTAAAACAAGATACTAAGTCGTTTAAACAAGATACTTTCTCGTTTAAACAAGATACTAAGTCGTTTAAACAAGATACTTTCTCGTCAAAAAAAGATACTAAGTCGTTTAAACAAGATACTTTCTCGTTAAAACAAGATACTTTCTGGTTTAAACAAGATACTTTCTCGTTTAAACAAGATACTAAGTCGTTTAAACAAGATACTTTCTCGTTAAAACAAGATACTAGGTGTTTAAACAAGATACTTTCTCGTTTAAACAAGATACTAAGTCGTTTAAACAAGATACTTTCTCGTTAAAACAAGATACTAGGTGTTTAAACAAGATACTTTCTCGTTTAAACAAGATACTAAGTCGTTTAAACAAGATACTTTCTCGTTAAAACAAGATACTAGGTGTTTAAACAAGATACTTTCTTGTTTTAACAAGATACTAAGTCGTTTAAACAAGATACTTTCTCGTTAAAACAAGATACTAGGTGTTTAAACAAGATACTTTCTCGTTTAAACAAGATACTAAGTCGTTTAAACAAGATACTTTCTCGTTAAAACAAGATACTAAGTCGTTTAAACAAGATACTTTCTCGTTTAAACAAGATACTAAGTCGTTTAAACAAGATACTTTCTCGTCAAAAAAAGATACTAAGTCGTTTAAACAAGATACTTTCTCGTTAAAACAAGATACTAGGTGTTTAAACAAGATACTTTCTCGTTTAAACAAGATACTAAGTCGTTTAAACAAGATACTTTCTCGTTAAAACAAGATACTAGGTGTTTAAACAAGATACTTTCTCGTTTAAACAAGATACTAAGTCGTTTAAACAAGATACTTTCTCGTTAAAACAAGATACTAGGTGTTTAAACAAGATACTTTCTCGTTTAAACAAGATACTAAGTCGTTTAAACAAGATACTTTCTCGTTAAAACAAGATACTAGGTGTTTAAACAAGATACTTTCTCGTTTTAACAAGATACTAAGTCGTTTAAACAAGATACTTTCTCGTTAAAACAAGATACTAGGTGTTTAAACAAGATACTTTCTTGTTTAAACAAGATACTAAGTCGTTTAAACAAGATACTTTCTCGTTAAACAAGATACTAGGTGTTTAAACAAGATACTTTCTCGTTTAAACAAGATACTAAGTCGTTTAAACAAGATACTTTCTCGTTTAAACAAGATACTAAGTCTTTTAAACAAGATACTTTCTCGTTTAAACAAGATACTAAGTCGTTTAAACAAGATACTTTCTCGTTTAAACAAGATACTAAGTCGTTTAAACAAGATACTCTCTCGTTAAAACAAGATACTAGGTGTTTAAACAAGATACTTTCTCGTTTAAACAAGATACTAGGTGTTTAAACAAGATACTTTCTCGTTTAAACAAGATACTTTCTCGTTTAAACAAGATACTAAGTCGTTTAAACAAGATACTTTCTCGTTAAAACAAGATACTAGGTGTTTAAACAAGATACTTTCTCGTTAAAACAAGATACTAGGTGTTTAAACAAGATACTTTCTCGTTTAAACAAGATACTTTCTCGTTTAAACAAGATACTAAGTCGTTTAAGCAAGATACTTTCTCGTTAAAACAAGATACTAAGTCGTTTAAACAAGATACTAAGTCGTTTAAACAAGATACTAAGTCGTTTAAACAAGATACTTTCTCGTTTAAACAAGATTCTTTCTCGTTTAAACAAGATTCTTTCTCGTTTAAACACGATTCTTTCTCGTTTAAACAAGATACTTAGTCGTTTAAACAAGATACTTTCTCGTTTTAACAAGATTCTTTCTCGTTTAAACAAGATTCTTTCTCGTTTAAACAAGATACTAAGTCGTTTAAACGAGATACTTTCTCGTTTAAACAAGATTCTTTCTCGTTTAAACAAGATACTAAGTCGTTTAAACAAGATACTTTCTCGTTTAAACAAGATACTAAGTCGTTTAAACAATATACTTTCTCGTTCAAACAAGATACTAAGTCGTTTAAACAAGATACTTTCTCGTTTAAACAAGATTCTTTCTCGTTTAAACAAGATACTTTCTCGTTTAAACAAGATACTTTCTCGTTAAAACAAGATACTAAGTCGTTTAAACAATATACTTTCTCGTCAAACAAGATACTAAGTCGTTTAAACAAGATACTTTATCGTTTAAACAAGATACTTTCTCGTTAAAACAAGATACTAAGTCGTTTAAACAAGATACTTTCTCGTTTAAACAAGATACTAAGTCGTTTAAACAAGATTCTTTCTCGTTTAAACAAGATTCTTTCTCGTTTAAACAAGATACTTTCTCGTTTAAACAAGATACTAAGTCGTTTAAACAAGTTACTTTCTCGTTCAAACAAGATACTAAGTCGTCTAAACAAGTTACTTTCTCGTTTAAACGAGTTAATATCTATTGTTATTCTGGTATATTGACGAAAGCAGTGATAGTTAAAGCAGTAGTAGTAACTGGCTACTTATAGCTAGAGCTGGCTACTTGTAGAAGAAAAAGTTAGCTGCTAATAGCCGGTTACTTGTGGGAGAAAAGTTAGCTACTAATAGCCAGTTACTTGTAGAAGAAAATGTTAGCTACTAATAGCCAGTTACTTGTAAAAGAAAATGTTAGCTACTAATAGCCAGTTACTTGTAGAAGAAAAGTTAGCTACTAATAGCCAGTACTTGTGGGTGAAAAGTTAGCTACTAATAGCCAGTTACTTGTGGGTGAAAAGTTAGCTACTAATAGCCAGTTACTTGTAGAAGAAAAAGTTATCTACTAATAGCCAGTTACTTGTAAAAGAAAAAGTAAGCTACTAATAGCCAGTTACTTGTAAAAGAAAAAGTTAGCTACTAATAGACAGTTATTTGTAGAAGAAAAAGTTAGCTACTAATAGCCAGTTACTTGTAGAAGAAAAAGTTAGCTACTAATAGCCAGTTACTTGTAGAAGAAAAAGTTAGCTACTAATAGCCAGTAACTTGTAGAAGAAAAAATTAGCTACTAATAGCCAGTACTTGTGGGTGAAAAGTTAGCTACTAATAGCCAGTTACTTGTAGAAGAAAAAGTTAGCTACTAATAGCCAGTACTTGTGGGAGAAAAGTTAGCTACTAATAGCCAGTTATTTGTAGAAGAAAAGTTAACTACTAATAGCCAGTACTTGTAGAAGAAAAAGTTGGCTACTAATAGCCAGTTACTTGTGGGAGAAAAGTTAGCTACTAATAGCCAGTAACTTGTAGAAGAAAAAGTTAGCTACTAATAGCCAGTACTTGTAGAAGAAAAAGTTAGCTACTAATAGCCAGTTACTTGTAGAAGAAAAAGTTGGCTACTAATAGCCAGTTACTTGTGGGAGAAAAGTTAACTACTAATAGCCAGTTACTTGTAGAAGAAAAAGTTAGCTACTAATAGCCAGTACTTGTAGAAGAAAATGTTAGCTACTAATAGCCAGTTTCTTGTGGGAGAAAAAGTTGGCTACTAATAGCCAGTTACTTGTGGGAGAAAAGTTAACTACTAATAGCCAGTTACTTGTAAAAGAAAAAGTTAGCTACTAATAGCCAGTTACTTGTGGGTGAAAAGTTAACTACTAATAGCCAGTTACTTGTAGAAAAAAAAGTTAACTACTAATAGCCAGTTACTTGTGGGTGAAAAGTTAGCTACTAATAGCCAGTTACTTGTAGAAGAAAAAGTTATCTACTAATAGCCAGTTACTTGTAAAAGAAAAAGTAAGCTACTAATAGCCAGTTACTTGTAAAAGAAAAAGTTAGCTACTAATAGACAGTTATTTGTAGAAGAAAAAGTTAGCTACTAATAGCCAGTTACTTGTAGAAGAAAAAGTTAGCTACTAATAGCCAGTTACTTGTAGAAGAAAAAGTTAGCTACTAATAGCCAGTAACTTGTAGAAGAAAAAATTAGCTACTAATAGCCAGTACTTGTGGGTGAAAAGTTAGCTACTAATAGCCAGTTACTTGTAGAAGAAAAAGTTAGCTACTAATAGCCAGTACTTGTGGGAGAAAAGTTAGCTACTAATAGCCAGTTATTTGTAGAAGAAAAGTTAACTACTAATAGCCAGTACTTGTAGAAGAAAAAGTTGGCTACTAATAGCCAGTTACTTGTGGGAGAAAAGTTAGCTACTAATAGCCAGTAACTTGTAGAAGAAAAAGTTGGCTACTAATAGCCAGTTACTTGTGGGAGAAAAGTTAACTACTAATAGCCAGTTACTTGTAGAAGAAAAAGTTAGCTACTAATAGCCAGTTACTTGTAGAAGAAAAAGTTAGCTACTAATAGCCAGTACTTGTAGAAGAAAAAGTTGGCTACTAATAGCCAGTTACTTGTAGAAGAAAAAGTTAGCTACTAATAGCCAGTTACTTGTAGAAAAAAAAGTTAGCTACTAATAGCCAGTTACTTGTAGAAGAAAAAGTTGGCTACTAATAGCCAGTTACTTGTGGGAGAAAAGTTAACTACTAATAGCCAGTACTTGTAGAAGAAAAAGTTAGCTACTAATAGCCAGTTACTTGTAGAAGAAAAAGTTAGCTACTAATAGCCAGTTACTTGTGGGAGAAAAAGTTGGCTACTAATAGCCAGTTACTTGTAGAAGAAAAAGTTGGCTACTAATAGCCAGTTACTTGTGGGAGAAAAGTTAGCTACTAATAGCCAGTTACTTGTAGAAGAAAAAGTTAGCTACTAGTAGCCAGTAACCTGATGATTAAAAATACAAAACTGCCAATTATTTTTGTTACAAAATGAAGTTTTTATTTACTTCTAGAAACAAACAAATGTTTACCGTGTGTAGTTTGGATTTAATCACGGCTTTCGCGGATATCGTTTCCGTGTACCACGAATGTAGTACATCATCATAATAATAAATCACCCACTTTTTAGTAATAATTAAAAACGTTATTCAATTATGCTTCCAATGATACCAAATATTCCAACATTTAAGTCTTCATCCGCACATATACGCACATATATATACGCTTACGCAATCCGATTTATGTAAAGATTGTTTTTATTTTTCAAATTCAGCACGATTAGCTGAATATTTATTTCAAAATTATTCAGTAATAATTTATATCATGAATAAAAATATTTTATTTTGTGTACACTGTTATGTACTAGCAAAAACTCGCGGTGTCTTTTTGGTAAGATGCCAGCTCACCGAGTCAGTATGCCGCACACAACTTATACATTCCCCCAGTTCAATATCCTGGCAACAGGTGAACCAGTTGATATCTCAAATTTCATATGTATGACCAAGCCACGGTTCGAACCCTTGATTGTCGAGGCAGACAGTCTACCAATGAGTCACTGAGGTGGTCCTCGCTCTTGAGGCAGACCCTCTATCACTAAGCCCCCAAGACAGTATCAACAATCAATAAATGTGTAGTCTTATTCCGGTGCACGAAGTTTCGTCGAAAAACATTTTGTGGAATGGACATTTCGTCGAATGGACTTTTCATCGAACTGACACTTGATAGAATGCGACAATTCGTCGAATTTTTTTCAATCACTTAAATTATCATATTTTTATAGAGTAGGTCTAGAAATGTTCCTAGCATGAACGTATTACATGTAAAAATGGGTTTTCACTTAAAAAAAATGAGTTTTTCAAAAAGTGAAATAATTCACAAATATTTTAAACTGTATCACAAATTATTAGTTTAACTTCTAAATTCCTTTATTAATTGGTCTAAAGTGCATGTGTACACTTGTTGATCAAATGCCTAGACTTTAATCTCTTTTGGGAAGATTCTAATGTATTATAGCCTGTAAGTTTGCTTTGGTTTTCTCTGGAAACTCTATTTTCCACCAGCATTCCAAAACTGACTGAATCAATATAAGTTAAAATATCGTGACTGGGGTGATATAAAACAGTATTAATGAACTCTTTTACAGTTCTTATTGATCTCTCTTAAAATTCATTTTATCATTCCAGTGATTCAAACGATTCGAAAAATTGCTAATTGAGTGTAATTTTTGAACCACATTTAATCATAGCTTGAAACTATATCACTCCCCCAGTCCATTGTCCTGGCACCTTATGAACCAGTCAATACTCTATTTTCCTAATGCTGAGATTCATGCGAGGAGGCAATACATGTATCTCAATATTTAAAGTCTTAAGCATGGCCTGGTCGAGGTTTGAACCCACGACATCCCGAGGCATACATGCCTTGAGTCCGGTTATCCAGGGAACAAGTCCATTACTCAACCCTTTTTCAGTTCTTAATTAACTCTCTAAAATTATTTCATGACACCAAATTAAAGATTCTAATCTTTCTGTTAAAAAACTGGTAATTTAGTGTTATTTTTCTATTATATTAAAGCTGCATTAAGTTTTTCAATTTTCCGATTTTTTTTGATTTTCTAAAAAAATATTTTTTAAAAAAAAGATATCTTCTAACCACGATCCGTGAAATTCATTTTCTAAAATTTCATTTCTTTTAGCTGTAAATAAACGGAATCCTCTGACCGGTTGGTCAGTGTTTTACGATGGTAAATATGAGCTTGGAGCATGCGCACGGATGTACGGATAAACCCTAGAATCGAAGGTGAAACATAACAGATTGCATTAATTGTCCTTCATTAATATCCAGATGTATTTGAAATGGTGTTATGTATCCCTTACTAAGTCACAAATTCAACGAAGTTCTGTGTTTAATTTATAGTATTTCACCGTTTTTAAAGTTGTGTTTAAATGACCCGGGTTTTGATGACGTAACCATGTTCTAATATTAGATCCCGAATGCTGTATCTCACTGGGTAAATACTGTAATTTCTGTTTTTAATCGAGCTTTTATCGTTGAACAAAATGTAACATTGTTCATTAGGAACATCATTAATTAGATTAGTACCGTTTTAATTTTTTATTTGGAAAACTTAATGAAGCTTTAAACACCACCTTGAAACCTTGATACATTTCCTATTGTGAACTTGGTGAACTATTTTTGATTGACAGCAATTCTTCAAACACTCTTTTTTTATTTTAAACATCCCTAATAATGTTTTGTCGTTTGTGGTATATCAAATTTAGCAGTTACAATTAGCCAATGAGATTGGTCAAATATTCAACTTTGATTGCAAGTTAACCATGAAGTATTGAGGGTGTAACCAACCATTTGATTCACGTGGATGACTGCAGTGTAGCCAGAAGCTACATATGTAATGGATAATTAACCAGGATTAAAGGATGTAAATATGCTTTTCAAATTGTTTTCAATTCTTTGAATAGGACTTGAATCTTGTAAGTTTGCCTTAAAAAATGAAATCAAGTATGATTGAGGATAAAAATCTTTAATTGAGGGTGGGGGGATTTACAAACCTACAAACCTTCCTCCCCTCTATAAGAGTGATTTTCTGGAGTTTTGTTTTAATCACTCTGATGAAATTTACATAATAATCCAGAAAATATACAATTAAGGGGTAAGGATCTCAACTATTTAAAAGTTGTACATGTACATAGCACAAACCAGCCCCAACCAAAAAGGGAATAGCCTTAGGTGTCCTTAATTTTCATCAATCTATTCAGCTTTTCATATGGAACAAGAAAGTACATAGTTTACGGGTGGGGATCTCAACCAGTCCGAAGTTACGCATGCACATACCCAGCCACAGGGGATGACCTAAAGTGTCTTTCATTCGTATCAATTTTTCATTTTATCATACGAAACCAGAAAATATATAGTTTAGGCGTGGGGGTCTCGACAGTTTAAAAGTAATAACAAAGCCCCACCTGGCACCACCCTTGGTGGAAACCAAGAGAAAAATGTTTTACATAAATTGATGCGTCTTGGGATGCTGATTATAAATATATGGTTTTACAGTACACATTAAAGTATTTATAGAAAAAATGGTGAATTTTGTTTAAAGACGCTACCCTCCTGCCCCTCCCATTTGAACCATCGGGGATATAAATCCCGCTAATCACAACTCCCACGGTATAGATACCTACCCTAAAAATTTGAACAAGATTTATTGATGTGTCTAGGAGAAATCCCGAGGACAAAAAGTGATCAGGTGAAAAAAGGAGAACCGGAAACAAGAAAAGCAATACGTCTTCCATTTAGTAAAGTAAAACACTTTATAATAATAATAATAATAATAATAAATAGAAATTGTAACTGGGATACCAGTTACGTATGATTCCGCGCCATCCATAATCTATATGGATGGCTAAAATATACACCAGCTAATTGACTGATCTCGTGATGGATTGATAATAATCAAAAGCTGCTTAAGAGAGAGAGCAGAAGACAACTGAATTTAAGTGAGTTTACATCGAATTGTACAATTATAATTCGAGTCATATTCATTTCTAATATTTACTTTCATTCCCTCATACCCCACCGTTGCAAAAAAATTTTTGTTAAAAGAAACCAATTTATCGCTAAGTCCGAATCTGCATGTATAAATCTATAATTCGAAATTTAAGTAAATTTTACAAGTCCAATAGATCAAAGTCATGCGTTCTATCTTCTGACATAGGCCCTATCCATAAATATGGCAATTACAATTAGCTGGTGTATTTTGATGGACAAGTATTCAACTATGATTGATAAAAAACTAATTTTTATAATGTTGAAACGAAAGAAAGAATATTCAAATCTCTTCTAAAAGACATCACGAAAATTTCATTTCAATAAGCATAACAACTGACAGCAATGCCTGAATGGAGTAATGATACTCTTAGGTTACTCTTATTATTTAATCAAAGCACCGACTGTGCTGAACATAGGAAAGTAGTCATGGAAGTTTGGTAAACAGGTTAATATGATTACTTGGTCGAGTTGAGTGGAGAAATGGTGCTTCACATCCATGTCAAGATTTTGTCACTTAAATGCCATGGTGTCAATGACAGGAGAAGACATAATGCTTTAAATCACTTGTGTATCATCTTTTCAAAGAAAATGTGCTATTTTTCTTCTCTTATCCTTTGGAACCATCGGGTTCATGGTTTCAGGATAAACTTACAAATCACAGTGCCTCTCATTGCCTAGATTCAAATGCTGCTTGGGCAGGTCCTAGTGTGAGAAAGTTTGTCAGTTTGCTTGGCAGAGGTCAGTGGTTTTCTGGTGGCACTTTGGTTTCCTCCACCGTCTAAAACTGACTACCTGGATATGTGAATCTTGAATGGTGCATAAAACATCATTACTCCACTCGACTCTGAAACTAATTTGCCAGTTTAAATGAAATTTGTTTGGATGAATCTTGCTTGATGCAGATTCAGTGCTCATTTAGGCCGCTCCATTGCGCCATTCATGCAGATATTTTGATTTTGATGCAAGAATACTTGCCCGACTGCGCCATTCTGGCACCTTTTTTTTTTAAAAAGAAAATGCTTTTTAAAAATTACAAAAGACCAACAATTTACTTCTGCATTACCATTTGTTGATACTGGTGCCCTGCTTCAAGTGAAGCGAACCCCAAAGAGTTTAAGTAAGATTGCATTTGATTGGTCAAACAACTTTGATAACTGGTGCACTATAACACAATTAAAGCAAGCCCCGATTTTTTAACAAGAGTGGTTTTGATTGGTAGATAAAATATATCAAAACGCACGTGAAAACTTCGTTTAACATGGAGCGAAAACGGAAAGAATCCGACAAGCAGGGGAAAACTTTGTTAATTTTTTCCCCCGAAAAAAAAAAAAAGATTAACCCGATGAAAATAAGCCAAATCGCGAACTCAGTGATGCAGCAGACACTAGTACAACCAGCAGCGGCGAGGTTCCAGGTGAACATGACAATCGTCATGTTTCTGAAGTGACACACACTTCCGACGACAATCGCACCTTCCAAGAGAAATGGTGCAAGACTTTTCCTTGGTTGAGTTATAACCATGAAAAAATAAATGTCATGCAATCTGTGTGTTAAACACAAAAAAGTTAATTCATTGACAACTGGGACAAGTAATTTTCGGACAAGCACATTATCACGACATGCTGCCGGTAAGGATCACCAGACACGTTTGTTACTGTAGGTGAAAGTATGCAAACAGACTTCACTAAAGCTGTGAAAAAATCGTTCAGTGATAAAGACGAGGCCGTCTCTTAAATATGTTTACTGTCCCCCAAAATATTAAAATGACCCCAACTCTTTGTCTGATAGGGGCCCTTTGGTCCCACTTGATTAGTTTCTAGAATGAACACTGCAGATTCCACACTGGCATCTTTAGCAACATTAAATCAACAAAAAGGGAAAATGACTTTCGTAGTTTCTGATGACTGATTTTGTTTCATTTAAAACACAGAATGTATCAAATGGAATATTAAAATGTGTAACATCATGTTTTGTAAGAAAAAATAATTTCAATTGTCTAAATTTTTAATCAAATTTGTGTGAAATTTATTTTGAAGGAACCTTGAATGATGCTAAAGACACTTCTGATAAAATAAGAGAGTACATTTAAGGTGCCTGAGTAATAATGGAAATATGCCAGAAGCTTAAAAATGCTAAGCCATAATACAATATCAGAATTTAATATTCTTATCCATACCTACAAAATGCTTTATAGCATTTTTTTTACAACAAATAAAAATTACTATGACATGCTGACCTGACTCGACACCCTTTTCAATTGAAGATCTCCGTCGTAAAATTTGATTTATCTCAAGTTCTTCATTGAATTTTAAATCTATAAATTCAACAATTTCATGTACAAAATGGGGTTGACCAAATATTTTATTTGGATCTATGTTCACAAACCAATAATTGTAGTGGTTGCACTTTTTATGGTGAAATGTGATTTGAGTGAATCAATATATTTTAATTTTTTCCAAACAGTTATTTCCAAGATTAACAATATCGACACCAAGATCAACAATATTTTCTTTCTCCAAGACTTTCAGTGGAAGTTAAAACTGCAAGTTTTAAATCATTTCAGAAAGAAATTTTTTTCCGATGTCAGCACCTTGCTAATATTTATTTTTATTTTTCTTAGAAAATTTAATTCCCCAAAGCAAATCACTGGTATATAACAATGGAAATCTTTATTTTTAATGTCTATCATTATCAAATGATAATCAAAAGCAAGTGTCAATCATTCACCAATATATAATTTAGAAAAGACGTTTGCCCTGGTTAGTCATGAAAATATCAGAGCACAAAGTGTTTTGGGGCAAACTCAAAGAAATAATAAATAGGTTTACAGAGACACTTCGGAAAACTTTTAATATATAAACTAATACTTGGCCGAAAATATGAACGTGACAATTAGCAAAAAAAAAAAAATAAAAAAAAATAAAAAAAAAAAAAAAAAGATGTATAAGAATTACTTGTATATGATAAACTTTATTTTAAAATTAATAATTGAGTTTTCAATATTTCAGTATATATTTTTTATGTTAAAAATTAAATAAAATTTGAATAAAATAAAACAAACATATAATTATTATTTTTATTTTTAAAAAAAGTTGTTTGACCTATGGCTTAACGGTATATAAAATCCACTAAAAACGTAAACTCAAATTAATAAAATTCAAAAGTTATAGTAAACATCCTGATAATTCTATTGAATCACTGACATATACCCGAATGATCATAATAGCTGCTCAGTTAAAGCCTAAAAAATGTGATATTAGCTGTAAATTAAGTCAAAGGATAAACGTGCATATATGTTTTTAAGTTTCATTATCCCAAAGCTGATAATATACCTGTCAAAATACTGTGATCGTACAATATTTTCCGACCCCCTTACTTTGAAATTTTAATATTTTTTAAATTTCCGTCTTTTCGGACGGCAACTCTTTATCTAGAAATCCGTACACGATTTTGCTCGAACTCAGGTGGAGCATGTGATACAGAACGCTTTTAATAAGGATTGAACAAACAAAGAGCAAAAATCGTTGTTTGCTATTATTTTACAATTAGATGTTTGTTTTGATGTGTATTGGCGCAATGGATGGTTCTGTACATCGTTACTTTAGACCGGTGCTGTGCCGTGCAGATCTATTTACGTTTTCATGTAAACCCAATAAAATAATACCTGTATATAAAGTGCTTTAATTCTGTATGAAAGTGAAAGTTGATTAAAACCAGTGTTCAATGCTGAGAAACACAAACACATTTTTTTTCTGATGAAATTAGGAAGGGACGTTTTCAATTAATTTCATTGGATGAGAAAAAAAATGACGACCCCCACCCCCCATCACGGATTCCCGAAAATGAATAATTTAGTGTCCTACTAATAGTGACACACGGCGCACAAGTTGAAAGTCACGCAAGATAAAATGTGATTAAAAATGGAAAATTTATATTTTTATACTATTAAATCCTTTAGTCGACACTTCCTTATATTGTTCAATCCTTACATTTCGTTATTCTTAAAATGCACAAACACAAGAATGAAAAAAATATGTTGTTCTTGAGTTCAGATAGTTTCGATGTTTTTACTGTATGTTAATATATAACTGCACAGATGTACATAGCTATCAGTTCTTTGCATGGCTGTGAAAAGAGAGTGTTGGGTATTGCTGTATTGGCTAATCTGGTAATATACATTGGTCAGTACCGGTAAATAAATGTACTGCTGTCATCATTACGAATTATTGTGAAGAATTTTTCGCGTGTCTTGTTTGTTACAATTTACTGAATACTTGCTAAAATGATTGAAAAAATGAAAGACGTTATCTAAGCTATAGTTTAACATTTATTATAAGTTCAATTTCAAATTTGCATACTATTCTCTAGTCTACTTATGACGGTTCCAAAATTGGAAGAATATACACAGACAAGAAGTTTTCCCGAAAATAAAGATTTAACGGCATACGGAGAGTAACGATGTCTTCCGAACAGTCAGTGACCTATTTTTGCAACGCGAACTATACCTTCTATTTTTATTTATATTCTTCTTATTAACTCTTTGAGAATTTTTTTTTGTTTTTCCTTTCATGGAGATTCTCTTTGTATATTCATTCACAGAGTCATTGATAATATGATTGTAGGCACAGCGTATATGTATAGAGCGCAGCAAATTGTTTTAAGCACATTTTCCATTTATGATGGTTTATTATATTGTTTATAATTTAAGATTTTATTATTATTATTTCAATTCACTAATTCGATTAGACTACGTAAATATGTTATTTGCTAATAAAAGACAAAGTCACAATGTAGATATGTTTAGCTTATTGAAACCCCCGATCAAATAAATTTGACTGAAAATTTCTCGAAGAATTCTCCCACAACAGAACTTCTGCACTGGTAAGATTCAAACCTAGCATGTTCACGAGAGGAAATGTAATCTATAAATTGGCGTACTCAGCAACTGATAGTTTCATAAAGATAAGGAAATCCAAAGAAATAATATTGAATTAAATCTGTTATAATAAAAATGGATATATTAGATAGAGAATGTTTATGATTATTGGAAGCATATTCATCATTGTCCTTGGGTCTGATGATGATAAATTGCTCCTCTTGCGACAGGTCCTTGGGGAAAATTAAACTTGAATGGTTTTCTTCTATCATGGACATTTCTGGTACGTTTTTCTCTAGCCATCAGGTAGGTGCTAGCTAGGGAGGCAACTATGGCTGCTTATTGATAGATGGTGCTTCAATCTTGGAATGTTTCTCATCCCAGATTTTTTTGTATTGTTTGTGACACTGTCAGTGGTTTCGTCTTAAGCAAACGACCTGTTCTATGGTAATAGTCCAAAAGATGTGATTTTATGATATAAAGGATGTCTCAAACAGAAGAGGCATACTTTATTACATGTATAAGCAAGACGATTGTCAGTAAATACAGAAAAAACACATGGTGATCTGTGTTTCTCTGAAGAACTGAGACAATCGCTGCTCCCTTGTCGAGCATTTTAATACAAAATCGGAACAACAATTATATGCATCTAATTCAGTTTAGTTAAAATTGCTTAAAACATGGAACAGATAAATCACATGCTTAGGTTATAGGTTACAGAAGTTGCAACTGTTTTCAATTTAATGATCAATCGTGCCACTGGGTAGTGTTACAATATCATCAAATTACTATGCGACTGTTTAAATGACTTATATCTTGTGCAACGAAATAAGCTTACTTTCGAAACCATGTTGTTTTAGAAAATTAGTTTTATAATCAATGCATAGTTGAACGACAAAGAAATATACTTTGATATGTAATCACTTTTTTTTTTAATTTTCCCAAATAGTTGAGGAAAAGATTTTATTCCGTGTTAATTGCAGTAAGTCATATTGCTAACTTGATTTTTTCTAATTAGACTAATTATGAAAGTTATATGTTCACCAATAGGCATGAGAACGTGAGACATACTGCTAAACATAAAATTATGCTATATCATGATTATACTTAATTCTATTTTTGAGATATTTCAGTACAAAATACTTTAGTAGAAACAAAAATTAAATAAAAATAATTATTATTTCAAATCCCACGAAAAAAATGCTCACTGGATTTATGCCACGTGACACAATGATGTAATGATGACGTCACATTCCCGCCATAATCAAAACAATCTTACTGGAGCTAGACCTACCCTACACGCAATTTCTATTGTTTGGAAATACTTTTTGGATCTCTAATAACGATTTGTTCAGGTAAGTCAATCATGAATGGCTTTCTAATATAAACACTTTTAATTTTCGGCAATATCTTAGACCCAGTAGACTTACAGATCGGAAACATTGATTCATCTCTATACCGTAACAGTATATGTGATGATAATCTTCTCATTACGTCAGCCATTTTTATATGCCAAATTCAGATATTATCTTGTGTAAAAGTTGGAGCTGATGGATAGATTATATGTTTTAAGTGTTCATTTGGATTTTTAATTATTTTTGTCATCTCTAAACAGTTTTGAAACACGACCATTAGCAGATTTATCGTCCAATGTTCTGTAGAATTCATGACGGACCCATTTTTAACCTTTGACCTTCATCATCCATGACGTCATATTGGGTATCTGCCAAGTTCTTTTGTCAACAAGATTAACACTCGCCATAAATCGCTTGTTACCGTAACATTGTCATAAACAAGTCGACATTGTAAGTTTTTGTAAGTCTCATGACGAAACTTATTTTTATAGGCAATTATGTTGTCGTTAATAATTATTTAAATTATTTTAAATAAGCGGTTTTGAACAAAAAAAATATTTTTCACTTCCGTTTTTTCCCACGACCTCGGAAGTGACGTAAAACACTGGTGTCAAAAAACAAAACTTGAAGAATTACTACTAATTTTCAACTGGTCTCCGTACACGATATCTATAGAGCTCGCCTTCGGTGCAAGCATCGCTGCGCTCTCTATTAGTTTATCTATTCATGCACGTATCAATACAGTTGATATGCAAATTTCCAACACGGAAATAAGCGAATTACTCCGCAACGCTGTGTGTGTAGGGGAAGCGGTTTTATTTATTATTCATTTAATTATTATTTCTTTTGTTGCTGATGCTTTCTCTTTTTCTTTAAAATGTGGGATTCGAAAGTGAATTAAATACTTAAACACGCATTTGTAACACCAAGATTTTGCTGTGCTAAACAGGTCTACCTCTTGAGAACGCAAGTATACGGTAGTGCTCAAGAAAACTGACATTTGTTTACATAGATACGGCGCGTAAGTTACCAAACAACGATATAACTAGAAAAGTCTTCGACTTTCCTACGTAAAAATTACTATAACGTTATTAGTTATACAACAAACAGAGGCCTCAATTGCAATGTGGTCTAACTTCATGCGTGCCTACAGATCAAAGTGTTCTCATTGTTTAGGTTTCAATCATAAGAATTGTTTGAATGTTTTTAACGTCACATCAGCAATTTTTTCAGTTTCTTTTTTTTCTTTTTGCCACTAAAGGAAGTTTCCTAATCACTACGGATTAATCTAAAATCAAGTCTAGGTATGTGGGAGATGCGCAAGTGTGAATTTTGGTCGGTCTTGTACTAATGAACACTTAGGATAACTTTCCAGGGTGCAAGCTCACCAAGCCAGAACACCACAGACAAACATACCATTCCCTAGTTACATTATCCTGACACTGGGTGAAGTAGCAAAATAACCTGTCCTCTAAATACCTAGCAGCAGATGAGGAAGCAGTATCACAAGTTTTAAGTCTTATGCGACTCATCTGGTGTCTGAACCCATGCTACTCCCACAAATCACAAAGCATATGCTCTACCACTAAAGCAGTCCAATCCTCGATGAAAAAAATGCAGAATCGGCAGCTCATCTCAGGCCCCTTATTAGCTGTTTCTTGATACAAGTGAAATAAAACATCTTTTCTTCACTCCGACATCTCTGAACTGAAAGTCTTGATAAAAATGAAATAATCTTGCCTGGGTATGAAACACCATTATTTCTCTCCACCATTCCAGAACATACAATTTAGAGTTAAGTGAAAGAATCTTGAATGGAGCATAATTAATAAAACTTCACTCCACCATTTCAAAGCCAACTGTCTCAATATACTACTAAATGAAAACAAATCTTGTCTGGAGACACTGGAGTGCAAAACACCATTACTTTACTGATGCTTCCAAGAACTGTCTGATATAAATTAAAAAAAGACTTTTAAAATCATTGTGGAATAAAACAGAGTTACTCTACTCCACTCTCTAGAAATGAACATTTCAATCAAGGTACCAGTCTTGCTTTTCTCTTGAGTAAACACTTTTACCTGACTCAACCATATGGGAATTGACTGTCTTTTTACAATGAAAATACTTGAGTTTGATGTAAAACAACATTACTCCATGACTGTTTGTCTTGATATCAATAAAAATAATGATAATTTTTCAAATAATTTCTATTTTAATTATTGCAGAACTTTATTGAAAGATAACATTTAATGATATTTCAAAAGGATGGATGAAAATGACAAGCAATTAATGTATAGACAGGATAGAATCATCCTGCATAATAATCTAGACCAATTTTAGTCAAAGTTACTGCAACCTTCTGGAAGTTTTAAATATTTGTTTTAATGTTCTACTTACAACTGGTATTAAAATTTTTTATATTAAATTCTTTTTACTAAATTTCTACCAAATAAGCGTAAGAAAGTATTTAGTATTAATGAGTGACATATTGATCACTTCTAATTTTACAGTTCTGCCATACTGAAGATTTACCACAAAATTATGAGAAATGATACCTTTGGCCAATACTAATCTGAAATTCAATAATTTTTTAAGTTTTATTTTCTTAAAATCTGCTTAGTTACGATCAAAATGTGTGAAAAACTGAACTGTAATTAAAAAAACTGTTGATGTTTTATCCATACACATGTAGTTTATTTTATAATTAATTAAAATACCCCAATTATGCTATGAATAAAATTAATGATCTATCATTCATCATTATTTTATTGGTATCAATAGTGATTGAAGCCGATGTTTTCGAAATCAACAATTTTAAAATCCATATAGTTAAGACAGTAATTTTAAAGCTTTGGGATTAGTTAATGATTAAAAGTTCGAATAAGTTATCAGCATTACTATTATCAATAACATCATCATGACATGTTACTAATTAATTATCTTTCAAAATTTCTAATCCATAACGCTGTATTGGACAATGTGTTAAAAGCTGCAATATTTTAAATGGTAGAACTTTTAGAAAATGTTCTATATGTGCTATTTTTAAAAAGAAACTGACACATTTTTTTTTTGTAACCATCAAGGTTATCTTTTAACGACCGACATTGCATATCGAATGTCAAAATCGTACATTCATTCTTTCGGTATCTTTCGATTATCTCCCAAATACACTGTTTGGCTGAAATAGAAAATAAAACATTTTACCTTAAATTCATACAGAGTAACCTTATTGTACGTCATTCACTCTAAAGTTATAGCAAATTCTCTTAAAATATTCGAAAAATAGCGAGGATAAGTGAAATAATAGTGGGGACTTAAAACTGACTTTTAAAAAAATAAAAAGCATTGTTTTATTTTATTAAATTAAATTAAATAATTATTAAATTAAATTATTACATTGAATCAAATCTTAAATTTATGAGATATAACTACTAGTATTTCAGGATGCTCATTGATCAATCTCTGGAAATGGTGAAAATCATAGTTTGTTGTCATATGTGTATTTATATTTTATGAATATTTTATTTTATAAAAATTCAAAATTTCTCATACGACAAAATGCTTAAGTTTATCTCTAGCTTTTATGTTCTAGATTTTTTTGCTTGTAGCGATTAAAGTACAAAACACACTCATAGTTAAACATCTGTCCAGCCAATAATTTGATAAAAAATTGACAACTTGGCAGATCTGAGCAATGTTACATTTCCTACTAAAAACATGTCAATTTATAGTCATTCGCTACTCCAAATGGGCTTTCGCCATTTTTTTGAAAATGATACAAGTAAAACCTTCCATTGCCTTACATTAAAACTGCTACATATACGCGGGTGGCTATAACAATTTTGTGATGTTAGATGCAATAAATGTTATATAGAAAAACAATATTTTTAGAAGTATAAATAACACTTTCCTGCCATGTTTTTAATCAGTTCAAATACAAACACAAGTTACGTAATATTTTACGTTATGAGATATGCAAGAAATGCCTGTTTTTATATCCTTTATTTTTTGGTTTCAAATAAGTTTATTGCTCATCATTCTCCATATTAAACATATTCAACTTATTTATGTAAAGCAATCTTATATAAACATTGTTTTATAACGAGCCGTGTTTTAATTTTAGGTGGACTTGAATGTCACTCCTGATAAAATAATTCTTACAACTGAATGACAAGATAGAAAAGGGAAAGAAAACGATTATTTTCGTAAATGGGAACTCTTTAATGCGTGAGGTATCAAAATCCAAGACAGCCAAGGTAAGATGCTGTGCATCTTCAGAATCTGTTTCATTCGCCTACTTTGGGACTGCGCTTGTTGTCAGACGTAATATATTTTATCTAATCATTGGGAGGATGCGTCGTGAGAATCCATCCCTACTTTTAGTGCGAGATCTTTATGTCTGAAACCCCGTTTGTCAAAACTGTTCTAGACTCAGCAAGAGTTTTCTATACCAGTTTTAACACGCTTGGCTACAAAAAAATCGATCTCTTGTTACAAACAAAGGTGGATTCTTTTAAGCCAAACGGTTTAATCCAAGGGTGCTCTATACCAGTCTGTGGAACTCTAAAGAAGTATCAATTGCCAAGTGTTTACCTGCTTCTGGGTTTTATATTTTGTCACTGGTCTATTATGGTAAAGTTAATACCCTTAAATCAATTCAAAAATTGGGATCTAAAATCGCACCGTCTAACTGTCCGTCAGTTTGAGCGCCTGTGCATCCGTCATTTTTCATCTACGGGTTGTAACTTTGATATGCATGAATGTTCTTCATAAATAAATGCACAGGTAATTACCACATCAAGTCAACATCGCATCACATCTTACGTACTTAATTCAAATGACTTAAAGTTACATTTAGTATTTAAAGGTGATCAAATCTTGTCAATACTCGTATTCACACATTCGTGGCGGACTGGTTTGATATCTCGCGCATTGAAGGCTATAAAATCTTTTTACTATATCCCTTTATGTTATTTGATCAAGAACTATTGTCTACAGCATTAGATAACAACTTACAAAGGTATAAAACTTTACACTTGAAATAGATGTGTGCCCACTGTTTTTTTTTCTTTTCTTTGTATGTTATTGAAATTGAGACTTGTTTGGCAGTATTCGTCGCCCTGATATTGACAGCTTTTGTTTTTACGATATCAGTTACGTACTTGAGCTTGAAACCGACGTGAATAATAATAAACGTATAATAAAGTATACTGTATATTACATTTACCATTCTGTGCAAGACCGTTGGAGTAGTTATTCCCCTTGACAAAATATCATGAGGACTACTGTTACAATTTTGTTTGTAAAGGGTCATAGCTGAAAAGTCAGAAAAGCACGACTGCTTAACTACTTCCTACATTTTTGGCACTCATGGCACGTAGTACATACGAATATTGCAAATTCGATATTGAAACACAATGTAGAAAGTAGTGAATTTTTAGACAAGTTGGGGCGGTTGCTCTTTTTTGTCGCTTGAAAGTCTATGTCGGTGTCATGGTCTTCGTAGCTGACAACAGATACAATTTTTGTGTTAAAATTTTGCACTCCTACTAAAACTTTTAATATGAAAATTTACCTGTGTGTTCACTGAGTGATAAAATAAAACTTTCCACCATATGAATTTAACTGAAAAAGCTAAGCATATCGGGCGAGACTAATGATCCGCAGAGTTCTAATGAGTAATATTTTTATTACCGCCTTATCTATAACTTCTCCACAGAAATTGAACTAAAGTTATCCACTCTATATTCCGTCATTCATTGAAATATTAAGCTGAACAAAAGCAATATGCCCCACGATTATTCTAAATAGCGAAAAATGTTCGTTGGAATGTGTCAATGTTTTGTATTAACAATATTTTGACATGTTTTCAAACCTTTTTTTTACATGTGACGTATACGTTTGTACTTTGAGTTTAAGGTAGAGAAACGGTACAGAACTAAATTTTTCACAAATGTGTGACATTTACGTACATATTTATCACACATGCGTGAAAAATTCGTACATATTTATCACACGTGTGATATATCTGAAAAGTACGGTTAAACAATGCTTATTAAATAAGTCCAATGCTGATAAATAATTTTCTGTAGTCGGACTTTTAGCTCGCTTGCACGTAAGTTCAGAGAGCTTAGGTAATACTCCCAACGTGAGCGTCGTTGTCTAATGTTAAAGTTTTATGTTAAAGATTTTAAATGTTGAAGTTTTTCATGTTTTGGGTATTGAATTATATCATATACTTGGTGCAGATAATATATAATACATGGTAATTCTAAATACTGTTGCAACATAATCATCAAAATCAAAGAAAAACTGTCATGACTGTTTGTATGTTAGGGTGCAAGCGAGCACTGCTGTCTTCTGACAACTCTTGTTAGATGTAAGAATAAAGTATACAACCTAACAACATGATCAATTACTGGTTTATTAAAACATTCAAATTATTTCAGTTCACACACACACACACACACACACACACACACATATTATATATATATATATATATATATATATATATATATATATATATATATATATATATATATATATATATATATATATTGACTTTTCTGCAAAGATGTGACATTAGTGACACATTAGATATGGCTTCTTGCCATGATGACGATGCTGATTGGGGTCAAGACGAGATTCAAACGTCACCTGATAAATGTTTAAACCACATGGCCAGAAATGCGACCATCGAGGATCAGACTACAACAAGTGCTTGCAAAGTTCAAACAGAAGTAGATCTTTTATCCAAAGAACTTCAAAATCTTCAGCTGCAACAACGTAAAATGGAACTGATTTCCAAAATAGAAAAGTGTAAGAGCGACATTGCTTCATTGCAAACACGCACCCAGCTGATGAACTCGTCGTCAGATGGTTCGCCAAGGAACAATCCAATGTGCAACAATTAAGAAATGACTATGTAGTCAGCAAAACAATACTTTCTAATGCTTTCTAATATTTTTCAGATGAACTCTGAACCCCACCTGTTATTCAACATGAATTTTAATATCAAGAAAAGCAGTGACAACCAGAAAACCCAAGTTTGTGCATAATTTTTTATAGGACGAACCCATCCTCTTTTCTGAGAAGGATGGCATTGCTACCGTCACTACCTCTGGTATAAAGTTTAATCGCAAACTTGATAAAGAGTACTATAAATTGTCTGTTAAACAATGGAATTATGGTTGCAATTTATAACAAATACCTGCTAAATTTTTCGGAAAATCATTCCTCATCAGTGACTCTAGGGTCCGAAAAGTTTAATAGATAAAAAACATAAGCCAAACAGTTGAAAAAATAATGAATCTAAAATTCCAAAATTATATGAAACCAAATCCAGCTAAGGAATGCTTTGCATGAGGGAACATACCTTGTTTTTAAATTAATTTCAAAAATTAAGACGCCTGAAAATTTTGCTAAATGGTATATTTTCAGACAGCACAAAGTACTGCCTACTGAGTAATAGATACCCTCGGGGAGTTTTACTCCACCAGCAGCGGAACCCGCTCAGAGATAGTAAATATATAACAAATACCTGCTAAATTTTAATGTGCCATATGTGCACATTTCGGAAAATCATTCCTCATCAGTGACACTAGGGTCCGAAAAGTTTGATAGATAAAAAACATAAGCCAAACAGTTGAAAAATAATGAATCTAAAATTGCAAAATTATATGAAACCAAATCCAGCTAAGGAATGCAATCAAATTTTACTCGACATGATGCCAAAGCAACAGATCTCAACTCAGGGTATTAAGGACTATCTTCAGTATCAGGAATCAGTTAACAGACTTTTCCACAAACACATGCTGCGGAAGTGTTTTACTATATGATCACGAGTATAGGGAACTTAAGCACACTGAAAACTTTAACTGGAACACTCCTAAGCCAAATTTACATGAGTTCAATCTTTTAGTTAAACCCAATAATGCAACAATATAAGTGTTACATGGAAATCAGTTCAGTAAAAAGTGTACCTGCAAAAACAGAGATGTTGCAGAAACAACGAAAACGTGGTCCATTCACCAAGGACGGCAAAGAGCTCTGTCGCAAGCTTAATGGTGGTCATTGTGACTTCTTAAATTGCCAGTTAGCCTATGTTTGTCATATATATTTTTCTAAGGAACATTGTGCCATAGACCATCCAAAAAACTGACAAGCTCATGGGGTGATAGACTACACAGCATCATCCTTATTGATTAATAAAGCAATTGCTTCTACTGGAAAAGGGGGTCTTCAGTTACAAGCTTGGTGTCATCTTCTTCCAGAAGATGAATTTGACCGTGCTTTCATTTGAAATGGTATAAAACATGGTTTTCACATCATTGATGATGATTTTTAACAGTCTATTATCCCAGTTGAGAGAAACAATTATTCCCCATGTAATCAATTTTGTAACCAAAATGAACAACAAATTCAGTTTGAATTGGATCATGGCAATTACGTAGTATGTGATACTAAACCCCTGTTTATAAGCTCATTAGGTGCAATCCCCAAGTCAGATTCTAAAGTTAGCTTAATTCATGATATCAGCCAACCATTTGGTTTACCTCTTAATGATTATGTCCCAAGTGATTGTAGCTGCACTTATATGGACCTCAGAGAAGCAATAACATTTATATCACCCTTTGCTATTTGGCAAAAGTGGATCTTAGTACTGCCTATAGATCCCTTAGCATTTACCCATCCAATTACAAGGCAACTGGCCTCAAATGGTCTTTTACATGGGAGAATGAAGCTATATATACATGTATATTTGACACAAAATTACCATTTGGGGCCGCAAAGAGCCCACAAATCTTCCAACGTCTTAGTAGTGCTGTCTGTCGCTTATTCAAATATCATTTTATTTTTGATATTACTGCATATTTACATGACTTTTTATCATTGGTTCCTTCTATGAAGAATGTTTGGAAGCATTACATATCCTGATGTGTATTGAGATATTTGGGTTTTTGTATTAACTGGTCTAAAGTAGAAGGTCCTTCTACTAATTTAACTTTTTTAGGTGTATTAATTTGATTCAGTTGCCATGACTTTTTCTTTGCCATTAGAAAAACTTCATGATTTAAAATCTTTGTTGCAAGTTTTTTGTCGTAAGCAATTGGAAGTATTAATTGGTTAATTGAACTTGGCTTCTCCAGTTATATGTGGAGGACACACATTTTTGAGGCGTATCGTTAATATGAAAGACCGAATTCGCAGTAGCCACCACAAAGTAAGATTGTTAGATGACTTCTTTAGAAACTTGTATTGGTGACTATCTTTTTAAGATGTATTTAATGGTTCATGTGTTATTCAGGACCCTCGTCCAGTGACCTCTTTCCAGGCTGATGCATCATTAGGTGTTGGAGAAGGTTACTGGAATGGTGATTTTTTTCTATGTCAATTGGAAAATAGACTTTCCATTTATTGCATATGAACATATAAATGTTAAAGAATATATTACAGTTTTTATGGCTTTGTGCAGGTGGGCTTTTTATCTTCAAGGCAAACAAGTGATAATATATAGTGACAATAAATCCACAGTGTCTTGGTTCAACACGGGTTCCTCTTGCAATCCTGTAGTTATGACAACATGTCGTCTGTTATTTTTTGATTTTAGCATTTTACATTTGTTCTATGTCCTGGAAAATACACCATAGCAGATGCATGCTCACGCTTACATGAGTCAGGCTATTTGTTAGAGTTATATTCACTTGTGAGACATTCAATGTATGGCAGCTGGCTACTCATATGTCACACCAATTTATTTTTAGCAGATAGTTCAAAAGTAACAGAACTACGCCAACAGGCAGAGGTCTACAAAAACAAGGTGTGGGCTAACAGCACAGCCACCACTTACAGCTTACACCTCCGGTGTTACTTACAGATTTGTACATCTGTTAATCGTCAACCTGTTCCGGCAAATTCTGATTTGCTACAACTATATGCAGTTTATTAAGTAAACATTAAGCAATTCAAGTATAGTTCAATAATTCAGTATATGAATGTGATTCACCATCTGCATAAACTCTCTGGATTAGAATTGGACAGTAAGGACTATCAATTAAACTGTTTATTGACTGAAATAAAGAGAACTATTGGATGTGCGAAACAACCAATGGATGCCATCACACCATCTCATTTGTTGCAAATTCGATCAGGATTAAATCTAACCAATATTGATGATTTATCGTTCTGGTGTGCGTGTCTTATTGCTTTTATGGTCTGTTAAGACCAGGAAATATAACTGTACATCTTTGAGTTCTATTAATAGAACTTATTTTTAAATTGTAAACAAATGGGAATGTCCTCGAGATCGGCAAATATTCCACGTAGAAACATAAAAATACACGTACTTAATTTTTATATTAAAATTTTGCAAAAAACTATTCAATTTAATATGTTCTGACATTTTTTTTCACCAAAATATCCAAGACTAGTAAATATTTATTCATGAAATTTATCTCTTTGTAATCCAGTCGCGGATTTGTACACCCCTTAATAATCCAATGTCAAAATTTTGTTACACACCTAAACCAATTTCTAAACGCGTGTTTTCCGAATTCATTCAAAAAATATCAAAAAATTATAATTGTAGTCAGGTATACACTGCACATCGCCCGAGAGCCACAGCCATATCTATGCCAATCCTTAGCTTGATTTTGATTCACATATTTTTGGAACTTTAGATTCATTAATTTGCAACTGTTTGGCTTATGTTTTTTAATCTATCAACTTTTTCGGCCCCTAGTGTCACTTATGAGGAATGATTTTCCGAAATGTGCACATCTGGCACATCAAAATTTAGCAGTTATTTGTTATATATTTACAGCACTTCATGCTTATGTCAGGCCACAGAAACGAGGCCTATTGTAGGGACTGTCCTGTTCTTTTGCCAATCAGTTTTCATGTAAACATAGATGCATCAAAATTTAAATGGTATTTATTATATATTTACTATCCCTGAGCTGGTACCGCTGCTGGTGAAGTAAAACTCACCGAGGGTATCCGTAACTCAGTAGGCAGTAATTGTTCTGTCAGAAAATTAACCATTTAGCAAAATTTTCAGGCGTCTTAATTTTTGAATTTAATTTAAAACTAAGGTCTGTTCCCTCATGCAAAGCATTCCTTAGCTGAATTTGGTTTCATATAATTTTGGAATTTTAGATTCATTATTTTTCAACTGTTTGGCTTATGTTTTTTATCTATCAAACTTTTCGGTCTTAGTGTCACTGATGAGGAATGAATTTCCGAAATGTGCGCATCTGACACATCAAAATTTAACTGGTATTTGTTATATATGAAACAGTTATATATATATATATATATATATATATATATATATATATATAAAAGGGATGTTAACGAGTACTCGAGTACGCGATCGGAAAATCACTAACCGGTTACAAATTTACTAATCGAATACTCGCCATATTTGGGCGAAATGACTATAAATTGGCTTCCGTAAGTGCCAAATACTTGTGAATACAGGGTCAGCTGTGACAAGTTAGGTGTTTTAGATTAGCTACAGAACTGATTACATTCTGTTTAAATACCACTCACCTGTGAAATATATATCAAAATATTTCATTTGGTACGACATTCAATGATGATTCAGAACTCAGCTTGTTTTGGCGCGAACAGGTAAATCCCGAACTGATCCCCTTATGTGGTGAGAGATAACGAGCATCGTTTTCCACGGATAGCTCTACTGGGTAAGAAATACTGAAATACCTTTCGGTACCAGGGACATCTGTTCCATCGGAAAGAATATTTTCCGCGACCGGGTTAGTCGTTACCAACTAAGGAACGCACTTTCTCCATCTACCGTTGATAAAATATTTTTTTGGAATAAGAACTATTAGCTTGATAATAGTCTGACTTGTAGACAGTTGAACTTTGATACCGGGTGTTTACTTAGTTTAAGAGTTTTTCTTACAGACTGTTACAAATACTGACTAGCGATATTTATTTTTACTGGATTGTATATTTGTTTATTGTCATGTAACTATACATTTATTGGCAACTTAACAATTAAAGTAGATTTATTTCGTTTCGTAAATTATAAATCTTAATTTCATCGCTACACAACTCATCCAGAGCGAGGAGTGAAACTTGAACGAGTACTCGAGTACTCGATCGGTAAGACGTCCGAGTAACCGGTTAGTGATTTTCTTCCGATTTGACATCCCTAATATATATATATATATATATATATATATATATATATATATATATATATATATATATATATATATATATATATATATATATATATATGGTAATTATACTTGCATTCACGGTATCTCGACACACCCCGATTTTAGTTCCATTTAATAGGCTTGGTATGTACTGATTCCAGAACTGATATCTGCCTTGTTTATACCGATTCATGAGAACAGGAGTTGGGGATATGACGTAAACAGTTTCATTCTTAACGTCATATTCAGGCCAGTATTGTTGATCAACTGCTAAAGGATTTGGATTTCTAAAAAAAATAAATGACGCATATAAATATGAAATATAAAAAGAAAGATAATACAAACAAATAAGAATACACGTTTATACAATGACGAGTTGACACTGAAAATATAAAATCAGGATCAATGTGAACTACTAAAGAGTGCAAGAATTCCACTGAAGTAATTGTCTCGCCTGGTGAGTTTTTTTATTAAATTGAAAATACATTTTTTTAGATTCAGTCTTGCCGCACCATATAAATGTAATTCAAACTATAATAATTACAAACTTCACGTTGTTAAACGATTTAGAGCAATTTCATTGGTAGTTTTCTTATCAAATGACGTTGTTATTTTCAATAACAACGTTTTCTACCGGAACTACTTTCGACAAGTTACGGGAATTACCCATCTTTGAGTTCTATTAATAGAACTTATTTTTAAATTGTAAACAAATGGGAATGTCTTCGAGATCGGCAAATATTCCACGTAGAAACATAAAAATACTTAATTTTTTAGATTAAAATTTTGCAAAAAACTATTCAATTTGACATGTTCTGACATTTTTTCACCAAAATATCCAAGACTAGTAAATATTTATTTATGAAATTTATCTCTTTGTAATCCAGTCGCGGATTTGTACATCCCTTAATAATCCAATGTCAAAATTTTGTTACACACCTAAACCAATTTCTAAACGCGTGTTTTCCGAATTCATTCAAAAACTATCAAAAAATTATAATTGTAGTCAGGTATACACTGCACATCGCCCGAGAGCCACAGCCATATCTATGCGAATGATATTGAATATCAGTTACAACACTTCATGCTTATGTCAGGCCACAGAAACGAGGTCTCAGTTTACAGCTATTGTAGGGACTGTCCTGTTCACAGAAGAAACATATCAGTGATACCCTCTCGGGTAACGTCCAGTCTAATGCACCTCCTACCGCTTGTTTTACCTCCACATGTCTCTGATCAGCCATTACAGCTACCACCGGTGTCATTATTAAACGAAATCCCTTCGTCTCACTCCCAGCCCATAGTTGGCAAAAAATTGGTTTCAACCAAGAAAACATTAATTCCATTTCATTAGTTGTTTCCACGGGTTTTTAAAAAACTGTTCATTCAGTTTTCTTTTGTTATGGGAAACGTCAACCTGTAAGTTGACAGGCGTGTCCTACAAACGTATGATAGTCGTACGCTTTTGTTGGTAAATGTGTTGTCACGAGAAATAATATAGTAATTTAAATTTAATTGTAATATCATTTATATGTTGACTGAAATTAACAAAAAAAATTAATGAAAAGATATTAATTTAAAACATTTTTCAGTTTTTTACAAGACATTTTATCGTCTTTTAAAGGTGACATTTAATGTATTTTTTCGGAAAATCAGCTCATCAGTTCAGAAATGTAGGTCGGCATAAAAACTGTTTAATTTCGGGGTTGTAATTATAAGAATTGAATTTTACTTTTTTACGTTCTACGATACGCAGTTTTACACAATTTGTAATAATTTTCATGTTGTTACACCCCGATAACAACGTTAAAAGTGAAATTCAATTCTTAATTAACAACTTTTGAATACACTGCATCACCATAAAGTTTTGTTGTTGATGAGATACTTAAAGATGTTTTTTAAAAAACTATATCGAATGAAGGGGATAATTCTCCTTCTTCGATATAAAATGATGCTGTGTTTACAATAAACAGGATGCGTTCGGAACTTTACGTTATGTACCTAGATCATGTTTAGACCACCCGTAGAATGCTGAGGTTTATTATGTTCCGTGTTTTCGACCATAAAATTACTCAATAAGAATTCTTATTGCAACACAAATTATCTGTCTGATTTCGTATTTTTCACTGTAAGTGAACAAACCATACACGGAAAAATAGGGTCAAATGTTGGTAAATAAGATTTTCATTGTCAGGTCCAGCAAAAAGTTTGCAAAATAAAACGGAAGAGGGGTCGAACATGGCACTCCAAATGGCCAAATATTGAGATTAAGCATGGAATAACAAGTGCGGACAGTACGTCTTTTTAAACCTAAAATACCCATAATTTTATGATGTCTTAATAAATTTGTGTATAGATCGTATAAAAGTCACTCTATAGAGTGTATATAGTCAGGTCAAGGCAATGATTTTTAGGAAGGATCTAACCGTGCATTCCAAAACGCCACCTTTTTAGATAATGCTTAAAATCAAAATTGAACGTCGGAATTTTGAACGTGTATTTATTTATTTCGTTATAATCTTTTAGTTATTTTGTATATAAGTAGTTTTAATGTCCCTCTATAAGGTCATGACTATAAATGTTGTGGAAATAAAACCCCGCACTTCGATGGGTTCGATATTGAGATAAGACATAGTTAGAAATCCGACGGTATGGTCTGTAGGGCTTAAATTACAGATATGTCTGCGTAATGATTTCTTTAAATATGTGTGGCTAGATAGTGTATAGAGTTAGGTCCTGGCAATAATTGTCTATATATATATTGGCGTTCATTTAAGGTTGTGGTAAAACGTTTTGTCCTTTCTCGTTGACTTGTATAGGATTTTACTTACAAGTATTGTACAAAATTTAACCATATTGTCATTGTTGATTGACTAATTTTTTTGTCCATCAGTGTCCAATTTTGTCGTGTAGGCCATTTTGAAACACATTCAACTTTGCAAAACTCGGACAAGATTGGAGCACCAAATTCAAAGTCTAATTCCGTTGCATGCAAAACACCTATCAAAATGAATAAATAAATAAATAAATAAATAAATAAAAGAAGATAGAAAGAAGGAAAATCAAAATCTCAAAATTTTTTAACACATTACAATTAAAAAAAGACAAAGTGATGCTGTAAACCAATATCTCAGTTGTTTTTTTAATTTTTTGAAATCAATGCTAAAATACCCATATCAGATCTTTATTTATATTATATGACTATAAATTTCCTTTATTCTGATTGTCTGAGGTTGCCTTTACTTTCCTATGATAGAACTGCATTTATTAGTCAGAAATATAATCACCTCGCGTAAGGTCTCGAGGGGAGGGTAATGTAACATTCAAACATGGTGCACGTGGAACTAAAAATAGATGTATTAGATGGGGAGTGATTTTCAATGACTTTCTGAAAATTCAATACATTAGATGGTATTTTAAAAAACGAACAATCAGCGTAATCGTTTATAAGTAAAATCGACCTTCACTTAACAAAAGCTTGTAAACATATTTCTGGACGTGGTGGCAGCTACAGTCGGCCTTCCGTCAAAGGAACGTTTTTTTGTTTTTTGTTTTTTTGTTTTTGTTTTTGTTTTTTTTTTTTTTTTTTTTTGTTTTGTTTTGTTTTTTGTTTTTTGTTTTTTGTTTTTTTTTTTTTTAAATTTTTTTTTTCTAGTCATATAATGAAAAATAAAACACTTGATTGCGTTTGATTTCGGTTAATACAAAAATTCCTCAACCGAACAGAGTTATATTCACCTTGGTCTACAGCCTCAGTAAATATAACTTGATTTTGGGTTGATCAATCCTTGTAATAACCTTATTATTGTGGTTTTGATTTGTTGTTCGTACAAAACGTTCTGTAAGCTTATGTTCGAGTCTTATTTGAAAAATAACTTTATGCACGAAGATGTACGGTTTCAATCAACATCCAGAAACTTTAAATTCTTTATGGGCTTCATTCAACTCCAGTGGAAAAAATGATTAAGTACACAAATTTATAAATAAAAATAATCTATATTTTTTTATACCCATCCACTTTGGTTCCGTCATATATGGTGACCTGTAATCGAAACTGTAGAAATATGTATTGACATGGTCCGCGGCAAGTTTGGAAACCAGTTGTATATGTGGAATAATATATCCGTAATCAGATTTTAACTGAAAGAATATATATATAAAAAAAACCTATTAATAAGATTACAGTATTGTTAAATATTTAACGTATTTGTTGCAATAACAATACTTGCAAGACGATGTGGATATAGTGTAATAATGTTTATTACCACTTTGGCAAAATACTAGGAATTTGATTGGTTAAACGCAAAATCATACCATCCCGTACATTTGATTTTCCCAGGTTATACGGTCGCCTGAACGGGTAATACGGATACCACGTGAACGGGTAATACGGAGGGTCTAACCTATCGAGTAATGGCCGCCTCCTTGTCTTGCCTCAGACATTCAGTATAATTTTAACCGGTTGATCTTCAAAAAATCGTCAAAATTAATAAACGATTTTTTATTTTATTAATGACGGAATACTTTAAAATTTAAATATTATGCCTTTCGTTTAGAAGATAAAATACGAAATTCTGGGAGCAATAACTTCGCTTCTATGGCCAAAGGGGAACAACTCTCATAGAAACGTCGTCTGCAAAATGGCGAAAAGGTTTGCGAGCCACACCGATGACGAAATCATCGAAAAAAGAGCAAAAAATATACCAGATAATACACAGAAAGCAAACAAGGCGGCGGCCAATATTCTGAGGGCATATCTTCAGGAAAAACAACAAGAAGATGACTTTGAAAATTTTGATGTCTTAAAACTGAATGAGGTTCTCAGTCATTTCTATCTGGATGCAAGAAAAACTGACGGTGAAAAATACAAAACCTCGTCGTTAGAAAATTTTAGGCATAGTTTAAACAGGTATTTGAATGCCCCTCCGTATTGTAAAAAGATAGATATAATAAAGAGTCACGATTTTATGGATGCTAATGAATCGTACAAAACTGCGTTGAATGAACTCAAAGCTTGTGGTAAAGGTGCGATAGATCATTACCCATGTATAAGTGATGACGATCTAGGGAAAATGTATTCTACTATACACATGAATCCAAATACACCCACAGGACTGTTTAATAAAGTACAGTTTGAATTACGTTTGTATTTCTGTCGCCGGGGTGGTGAAAACATTCCAGAA
The DNA here is from genome assembly GCA_029721355.1 of Tegillarca granosa. Lineage (NCBI taxonomy): Eukaryota > Metazoa > Mollusca > Bivalvia > Arcoida > Arcidae > Tegillarca > Tegillarca granosa. The sequence continues at coordinate 23,474,036 of CM056602.1, read as the reverse complement.
ATGACAAAATCTACTTTTACCGTGGCTTCAGATCCGTCTACAGGGACCAAATTCGTGAGGAAAAACTGTGGATGAGTTAACAAAAAATCGTAGAGAAAATGAAAAAGAAAGCTACACTGGAATAATGCAGGCTGATAACACGCCAATGTGTCCTGTAGCTTCCTACGAAAAATACATAAATAAACTGAATCCAAAACTAGATCGTTTATGGCAGAGACCGCTGGATAGTTTTGTGGAAACTAGCGATGTCTGGTATTGTAACCGTGCAGTTGGAAAGGATACATTGGGAAAATTCATGCCTGAACTCAGTAGAAAGTGTTCTTTGTCACAGATATACACAAATCATTCGGTCCGTACAACTGGTGTCACAATCCTGACAAAACGGAATTTCTCAGCAGCGCAAATTATGTCACTTACCGGTCACAGATCTGTGAGTTCACTGGCTATATACCACAGGGTTTCCGATGATGAAAAGGTCCAAATGGGTCAAGCAATAACATCTGCAATACGTGGTCCAAACAAAATGCCTGCACTGCCATCATCCTCATCATCTACGTCATTCGGCCTTGAACTTTCAAATTTACCCGCAATTCAAACTAATGAGACAGGTGCTGCCTCTGATGGTTACCAAAAAGGGAAAGAACTCGAAGAACTCAATGACTTCAACTTGGATGAATTATTTAACGAATTTCAGGATGAAAACGCCGTTCAAGAAAACATAAATACTGTGAATATGTCAAGTGTTAGATATGTACAGTCTCAAAGAAATGTACCAATGTTCAGTGGTTGCAAAATTGGAAACATTAATATCACATTCAATGTACAAAAATGATTTGTTAAATGTACTTTATATGACAGATCAATTTATCGATTTAAAATTCAGATATTGAATTAGTTTTGAAGTTTTCAGTTTTTTTTCCTGATGATTTTTTCCTCCAGTGGAATTATAATAAATTGATAAAGATTATTTCATATAGTTGTTTGATTTATTATGAAAATATTCCAAGATTCCAGCAAAATCAGACCTTCATAATCTTACTGTAAGATTTCAATTGTTGAATTTAACAGACCAAAGTGGTAATAAATTCGTTATTCGGGATTTTCCCGGGGTATACGGGATGGTATGACCGTCCTGGATTTCGTATTTCCTGAGGCCGTATACCCCGGGAAAATCCCGAATAACTAATAGTATTTTTTTCTGGTTCTGTACTCTTTCTCGGTTACGAACACAAGATCAACGCGGTATCGATGTCGTAAGATATATAAACTTTACCTCAATAAATAAATCTCTGTTTGTAACTTCTGACGACCTGTTTGTTACTATTGGCAACCTGTTCATAGAATACTCGCATTGCAAGGCTCTGAGAATTAAGTCATGCTTTGTCCCGAACCGACTACTAAACTCTTCCATCTGATTTAATAAGGTGGAGTCGGTAAATCCATATTCTACTCCCGGAACATTACCTAATAATCAAAGTAACGACGATTTGATTATGACTGTTTTACTTTGAAGGGAAGAACCTCTTAGACTTCAATATCACCACTTGACTTTATTTATGCAAACGCGGTTTTTTTTTGTTTTTTTTTTTTTTTTGCCTTTATATGGGTGGTGACACTCATTTTTGTTTTCTTTTCTTTATAATATTGTAAATTACTTTATTGTCAATTTTTGTGCTTTATAGAAATATGTTGATTTGCCTTAACGTTTGAAATGACGTTTTTTTTTAACATGATATTTAAATTTGCAAAAATTGTAAAACTCTATTAAAATTTTCAGAATGGATGTTAATGTAAAAATATTATGTAACTTGTTATTCTATTTATATATGTGCTGATAAAATATAATAGATTAGTGTTAATTATTTTTTCTAAAAATGTTTTCTCTCTATATAGCATAAAATACTACCTACTGTACCACAAAAAGATGTAAAAGATCAGATTTATGTCAGTGTGCAGACAAATCCAGATACTAATGGGGTTTCCGGTAAACTGTAATCGTTATATTAATTTGTTCGTTATATGTTTTGAAACAATAAAGAGAATCAATATAAAACATCAATAAAGGAAATATCTTATAGACTGCTCAATGGTTACTTCATGTATTGTGTTTATAAAATTACCCCAAAGTCTGAATAAATTGTCATACATAATAATGTTTGTAACAATTTAAATTTCCCATGTTTTAAAGCTGCATTAAGTTTTCCAAATAAAAAATCAAAACGGTGCTAATGTAATTTATGATGTTCCTAATGAACAATGTTACATTTGGTTCAACGGTAAAAGCTCGAATAAATAAAGAAACAACAATAATTTCCCAGCGAGATGTAGCATGCGGGATCTAATATTAGAATATGATAACGTCATGAAAAAGCCCGGTCATTTAAACACAACTTTCAAAACGGTGCAATACGATAAATTAAACACAGAAATTCGTTGAATTTGTCATTTTGACTTTGTAAGGAATACATAACACCATTTCAAATACATCTGGATATTAATGATGAAAAATTAATGCAATATGTCATGTTTCACCTTCGATTCATGGGATTTTCCGTACATCCGTGCGCGTGCTCCAAGCTCATAATAATCATCGTTAAACATTGACCAACCGGTTAGAGGATTCCGTTTATTTCCAGCTAAAAGGAATGAAAGTTTAGAAAATGAATCTCACGGATCGTGATTAGAAGTTATCTATTTTTTAAAAAAATATATTTAAAAAAAAAAAAAAAAAAAAAAAAAAAAAAAAAAAAAAAAAAAAATCAGAAAATTGAAAAACTTAATGCAGCTTTAATTGGGTTTCAGTGTTGAAACAAAATTTGTGAAAAAAGCTGCATAAATTGAAAACTCATATACTTCTCGTATTTAAAAAAACTTAAGCTAAAGAGTGTTTAATGCACATGTACAACCATTTTTAACAAAGGATAATACTTATACCGAATGAGATATTTGTGTTAAATTACTCTGTAACATATTTGCCCTAACCTATAACAATGAGACAAACAAACGTTTCTCTATGAATGTGAAATCCTCTAAACACATGAAAATGGGAAAAAGAAGTCGTGTTGTTATCCACGACCTATCATTTATTCATCATAAAGTGTTCATTGTTGAGTTGGTTGTTACTTAGTAGATAGTTTTCTTAGTTAAAATTTTGTCAAGACAAAACAACAGAAACTTAACAAACAAACATAACTTCACGAAAGGCTTCTTTCAGAATTGTTTATTATTCAATTCATTAAATGTCTTTTAAAGCATGTTTTGACGTTATATCACGCATATGTCGTCAAAGTTATTATTCAAACAATAAAGCTTATCCGATATATAAAAAATAACAAAATATAAGTCTAAATAAGCCGAGCGATCCTGCCTATGTCAAGAGACAATATTAAACCTTTGGGAGACCTCTAAACACATCATCGACTCAAGGCCAAGTATAAATAAATTTTTGTCTAATGTACCTATATATATGCGTTTCAAACTTATGAAAGGTTATTTAAAAGAAAACTATGATGTTCATACTTCGGGTTTCTATTTAAAATTGAAAGGACCTTGATAGGCAAGACTGTTAAAACAATAAAAGAATCTCAAAATTGTTAACAAAGAAAACTAAATGATAAAATGAGTCATTGGTCACTCTCACTATTGTTACTGGTAATTGTGAAGAATAAAATTTACAATACACTATTTTGGTCTGTGAAATAATACAAAGTGTACATTGTAGTAATAATAGTTTCGTGTTTTACATGTTTAAAATATTGTTTTGTATACTAAAATTGTATTGAAAACACATCGTATCGTAACGTTGTTACATATACATGTATTAAAACTAGTTTCAATAATGTGTTCAGATTAGCAGTGCATTTCTGGCATGAAAAATAATGTATTATGGGTCAGATGTTGTGAAATAATAAAAATAATCAGTACCAAATTCTTAAAATGAATCTCAAAAAGATCACATTAATCGCAGAAAACCAATGGGGTTTGAACAACAGGGTCCAAATGTTTTACATCTAAACAAACCAGAACTGCCTTTAAAACCAACAAATCTAAACTTCTAAAATCCTTTGAGTGATGTCTATTATATAATTATCATCACTGATATGTGTTATGTTAGACCTTTGTTGTGTGGGGACAATTCCGTTTTTCTTCTTGCAACTGGAATTCAGAGGACATTCTGAATTTGCAATGCATTTCATTTTATTTATGGTAATGTTATTTGTACGAACTCCTAATTTCTTAGGTACACTAATTTGTTTTAGATTTGTTCTTCTATACTCAAATTCTTAAAAGGCAAACTTTACAGTTCAACTTTGATTTGACATTTGACACTTAAAGGGTATCACAATTTTCTCATTTTCACTTCAGCTGATTATCGTTTTGAGGGTATCACAATTTTCTCATTTTCACTTCAGTTGATTATCGTTTTGAGGGTATCACAATTTTCTCATTTTCACTTCAATGAAACTATAACGTAATTCTATAAATTATTCTAAAACGGGTGCCGTTTTACTATTTTTTCAGTATTTTGTGATATCACCAATTTTATTAGTGTGAATAAGTCGTATCACAAAATATTTAGTGATATCATTTATAAGAATTAGTGATATCACTAATTCGATTTTTTTGCTATCACTCATTCGATTAAGTGATATCACTAATTCATTTTGATTATTGATATCACTAATATGATTAAATGATATCACTAATTTTATTTACTGATATCACAAATTCTATTTAGTGAATTTTCCACTAAATTAAACTGATTAAGTGATATAAAAAATTGAATAAGTGATATTTCTAAATGGTATATCACAACGCTCCCTTAAAATTTTTTTGTGCGTCGTGTAATGTTGTATCAATATTTTTAAAAAATGTTGTTGTTACTTTGGATGCATTTAATGTAGTAAAAGAAAGATAAAGTTTCATCTACTTTTGATTATGGAGTAAAACTACGATTTATTGTGAATTATGAGTATGATCGATCGCTTTTAAGTAATATAAATCTATTATTTTATTATATAAAAAATATATTTTATAAAAATAACTATAACAAAAAGAACTCACCAAATCGGTTTTTATTACAATTTGGTGTGAATAGCTGACTGTGTCAAATGTCTTTCAGTTATTCAATTTTATATTTGCTGCGGTATTACCTTAAAGGGAGGAGTCCTTATTTTCGTTTCTTGTCAATGAATTAGTGATATCACTTATTCTTTTTTTTTTTTTTTTTTTTTTTTTTTTTGATATCACTTAAGTAATATAAAAAAATAGAAAAAAATGATATCACTAATTTGAATTAGTGATATCACAAGATACTGAATAAATAGTAAAACGACACCTTATATAAGTCATTAATTAATAAACAACAACAATATTTAATCTGCAATCGTGAGCTTAAAAGTTTACAAATAAAACCCCGTAAAACTCACTCGAGCCAACAGTACCCATGCGATAATATACATTTTTTATACCTCATTTTCAATACTCGAATTTGATTTGCCTAAAATAGGTCACGTGTCATTTGATAAATGATCATATATATACCGTGGAAATCATGATGATTGTCTTTTCCCCAAAAAACTTTATATCACCCTCTGGAACCCCTTATATCACCCGCTGGGTACCCTTCATATCACACTCGGACTTTCGAAATTCCTTTGGATACGTAGTGCAATATTAAACTGTCCCGAGGTGTTTCAAAAGTGTATCTATGCACAACACCAATTGCGGCGTCGAGTAGGTATCATCTGGTCAACGATGCAGAAATGGAGCTCCTGTTGCATGATTAAGAATCCAAGAGACGTGTCATAATTTTTTTTTAGATAAGTCAGAAATTTTCTTTGGTACAATAAAGCAATTGTTGCCCTTGTTTTGGTGTGATATGAAAATATGATGTGATATGATGACAACCCTTGTCAAATTTTCATATCACACCACAATAAGGGCAATAATTGTATATTATTGCCCTAACGTGAGGGAGATATGAAGTTTTGTTCACTCGAGGTAAACGCCCTCGGGAAAAATGACTTGTCGAAAGTGAACAAATCTTCATATCTCCCTCACGCCAGGGCAATAAATATTTTATTATACCGAACTCAGTTTAGGGAAGAAGGTTGGTGACGATGGACAGACAGATAGAAAAGGGACAACAATACGTCTCCCACCACTTCCTTGGGTCCGCTTTGTTTTAAAAAGTCTCAGAAACATTTTACGGCTGATGCTGTTGCTTTTTTGGTATTGGCTGCGTCTTTTTAGATAAGATATCGCATAATTCATCTTCATTTGAGATGTGGAATCTACTGTTCCCTGCCATCTCCACACATGTCGTCTGGATGGACAGAAAAGACAATTTTCGCAACGCATCGGAGAGTTATTATGAGGGAAACTCGATCGCGTGAGGGAAATATGATCGCGTCCAATCATTTACACTGTTATATAAGTGAGGTATAATAATATTATTTGTCAAGATATGTCGCAATAATCAATCAACAAACTCAGTCTCGTCAACATCGCTTTTTAGAGTATAATATACACAACTTCAAAGGACATAAATAGCAGAGTATGTCAAGGTCTTAAAGCACCCTATATTAATTACGAAATTGTACACGAAATTAAAAAATGAAATAAAATAAAATTAAATTAAATTAAATGAATAATAATAGTAAATAAAAACATAAAAAATTGTGTGCGAAATAAAGTGATAACTGTAAAAGGAAAACATTACAATCTTGTACAATATTTATTAATAAAAATATCAATTTGTCTGATTTCAAGCTTAATAAAGCATAACAGACATTGGACAACTTCCGTAATTCAACCGTGATCCGTCACTCGGTATCTTAATTAGATTGAAAGCTTTGTAAATCATAACTTTAGATTGTAACTGACTTCCATGGAAAATAAAGTATTACTGAAACTAATCTGGTCAGGAATATTTGAATGTCCCGCTTTTTACAGTCAAGTTTGACCGACAGGGGGTGTTATGTTTTGTTTTCTTAAAAACTTTTTGATCCCAATAAAGCTGAACGTCGTTGGCGTTCTGCTTTAAAAAAAGAACGACATATAAGAACCTTATATTATATAAGGACATAATATTTTTGATAGAGATGAATTCGCTCTATGTATACTAATTGAAAAACACAGTTATTTCCATCAAAATTTTTATATTTGTGTAAAAGAATATGAAATGCAGCATTCTGTATGCATGTTTTAACACAAAATGTAATGGTTTTAATATTCCAAACCAATTGATTTCGTATTGTCTTTCGGATGTTACAAGGATAAATTTTATTGAAACAAATTTCAAATTTTATATTTTATAGGCAGATGCTTCGGCTCATTTAAAATCATCCTTTGATAATCAGTTCACAATTTTGCTTTCGTAAACAAGGGCGAGTCCAAAAACAATAGCGAGAATGGTCGGTTACTGTAAGAACGTATCATACAACAGTTCATTAGTTGGACAAACACAGAAAAACAATGGATTGGCATCGTTAGTTAACGAAATGCAATTAAGCATAGCAGATCTAAACCTTATCTAAATAAAAAAAATAAATTCAAGTTTTGAAACAAGTTACACTAAAATGTCCAATATGCAATTTTTCGAGTATTTCTTTTTTTAATCAATGTGAATATGGTCATGAATCTTCAGAATCATGAAATTCAGGATAGCTTCATTAAATGTTACATACTAATTTTGAATGGCTCTTTTTAATGAAAACATAAATTAAGAACATAGAACGACTTGGTGAATCATTGGCAGAGCGCCAGAGCGTGGAAGATCATGGCTTCGAACCCTTGAAGGGTCATACATAACACTTCAAAATTTAAGATATTACTTCCTCGCCTGACGCTTGGCATTAAGAAGATTGAGTATAAACTAATTGACCAAGTGCCACGATAATGAACTGGGGAGTGGTATGCTTGTCTGCGGCATACTGACTCGGTCAGCAAGCACCTTACCCAAAAAAGATCAAATTTTAACTTATTTCTATCTTGTTTTTTGTATAAAACTAGAAAAAGGTTTACTACAAGATATGATAGGAAGATGTTTAAACGTTTATTTTTTGTATTGGAGGTCACTGTGACCTTGAATAAAGGTCAAAATCAATTAGCTTTGCAAGCTTGGTAGGGCTTCATGCGTTGGTGCCATATATGAAGTTTCAAGACCTTTTGTTTCGTGATAAGATGATATATAATGGTTTTTTTTGTATTTAAGGTCACCGTGACCTTACATCAAAGATCAACCAGCTTTACAAACTTGGTAAAGCTTTATGCACTGATGCCATGTATAAAGTTTAAAGTTACTAGGCAACGCTATGACATTATCTGTTCATTTATGTCAATGATTAAACATATCAGTATGTGTGACTTTGATCTTTGAACCTAGTGCTTTGATCTATAATAACAAAATGATTATTACTTTAATTTTATATAAAATGTCTTCACAAAAAATAAATTCTAGATAATTAACTAATTTAGTATTCATATAAATATGTGACCTTGAACTTTGAACTAATGACCTTGAACTATAACCATTATATCAATACCTTCAATATTTTAATATTCATGCCTATGCAAACATTTTATAGTTTTCGAGATAATCAATTATTTACGAAAGTAAATGCATTTGTGACCTTGAACTTTGACCTTGAAAAATATATTATAATGATCATTATATCAATATCTACAATATTCTGATATAGATACCTTTACTAAATGTTTTCTGGATAATTAAACAACTAATTATGCCAATGCACTGTGATTTTGACCTCTGAACCTTAGACCTGAATCTTTATAAACTTCAAAACTATGGTTTTATTAATACATGCACTATTCTTATATCTATACATGTATCTATACGAAACTTTTATAGTTTTTTTAATAATTAACCATTTAAGTACGCAAATACACATGTGACCTTGACATTAGAACCGATGACATTGATCTATATTTCAAAATAATCATTTTATCAATCCCTACTATGGATTTCTTAAAAAACTGAAAAATGATTAAGTCTATATTAAATTTTGAAAAAAAGATGTTTTTAAAATTGTGAAAAAATTATATCTAGTTCAAATTTAATTCTGCAAAATGTATGTAGAGTCCCCATTCAAGACCAGGTCCTTGCAAAGAGGATATAAATGGTAGAAAATTCTGCTGGAAAATGCATTCGTTGTGTACTCTTTGCATACGTGTTTCATACACTCTATCTATCGAGCATCTGTCCACTTTGCTTTCATATGCGCAAAAAGTTTTGAGCTGCACAAAACTTTTAAATGGGTGAACTTTCCGCGACATATACGAGCAACAAAATTCTATGTCCGTTACTATCTGTTAAACGTCCGTTGTATCCTCTCTGAATCCTCTGGGCGTCCTCGTAACTTACATTAGCTGCACCTGAAAACGGAAAGAAGGATGAAAGATAAGGCGCATGGAACGTCTTCACGTCGTTAGTAGCACGAAAAAAGAAAGGCTGTAAGCGAATGCATCTCGTATATAAAGTATTCAATACGAACATCCGCTATGCATCCGAACTTTCCGCCCGCTTTGCAATTATCCCCGGTAACCACTTCGTAGCTGTCATCCACTTCCATCCCCTTTTATCCGATCGCGATAGGCTTCCGGTGAACATCCGTTTTACATCCCTGCTACACACTACCCACATCCGTTCTTTTCCTTTCTGTTTTTTTTTTTTCTGCAAATTTTCGCTAATTTTGTTTATTTTTAGATCGGATGAAAACGAATGGAGCCACCATTGAAATTTTGCTCGTCCTTTTTACATACGTTTTGTGTCTATTGGCCAGTGGGGCTGGGCCTTGAGCATTGCAAATTTAAGTTTTTTATATTTATATCGTGTTGTATTAAGTTGTGCAAAATGGGTATAGCCAAAAGCTCGTTCGGGTTGGTTTCTGTTTCTTACCAATCTCATCAGAAGACTCGTTCGGGACTGTTCCTGTCATAACACTAACATTAGTCATATAATTTCCTTTATCTAGAAGATGTTCTGGGAGGTCTGTTAGGAAGTAACCGTCTACACGTGGTGCCCAGGCCGATATCATAGGTGGAGCCTTTGAAAACAAAATCAAATAACACTGCAAAATTTACATTAATTTACTTGTTTATAAGTTCACAATACTGAACAGAGAGAGAGAGAGAGAGAGAGAGAGAGAGAGAGAGAGAGAGAGAGAGAGAGAGAGAGAGAGAGAGATTTCGTTTCCGTAGTTGGATATCCTCAAGACACCACTAACTTTAAACGACATGACTCGATACTCTCGTCCGACTTCACACATGCAAGGCTTGATAGTAAATAACTATCCATACGTACAATAACTGTGGTTTTCACTAACATCTCTGCTGGTTTACTTCGCAGACAATGGACTATAGATTTTGAAGAGTCACTTGAACAGTTTAATTTTTTCGCCAATTGCAGAGTAGCATCTCTAGCTGTATAAGGGAGTCTATAAATAGCCCAGGGACTAAGGGCGCATCCACTCTGCGGAATAACGGCTCGAAACAAACCTGAAAGTATTTTGAAAAGTAAGAAATAAAACTTCACAGTAAAAGCAAGCTAATTTGAAACAGTAAACATTCCACTAGCAATACAGAATACTGGACCGGTCTCAGTCTTACATATTGCCCTTAAACACCGCACAAGATACGGGAAAAAATAAAAAAAATTACAACTGTATAACAACTTGAACTCGTTTGAAATCTGGTTTGTATTAAAGGGCACGTATAGCTACCTTTAGTCTGCTAGTACCCTTGATCGCAATGCTGCAGATAAGGATCTTACACCACTCTGTCTATTTAACTGGTGGAATCAACCAGTAAAAGGTCTACGATATAGAAACATATCTCACTTACGTCAACCTGTGGTCACGAAGACACAGCGGTGAGGCGCCTTGAATTTCAAAGCTTACACCTTAACCACTTGGCGCGGCTCCAACAAAGGGTATCTCACGGTTGTTTTTACCTTTTGAAAGTTGGGAGAACATGTGCAGAGAAACACTTCCGCCGCCTGCACTTTGTCCGGCTATAGTAACTTCATAAGGGTTACCACCAAATGCACCGATATTATTTTTCACCCATTCAAATGCCAGTTTCTGATCAAGCAAACCATAGTTACCAGGCGATGCACTGTCATCAGTAGATAAAAACCCTGAAACAAACCAACAGATGAATTTTATTAAAATATAAAGAACAAGTATTAAATTATGTGCCTTACTTTTGATTGATATTCTTTCTTAAAACAAATGAGAAATTTTCTGGTGAGAAATGGTTTCTTTTATCTTACGAAAGCAGGATTTTGATATTCACATTGGAATATGTGTGTTTAAAATAATCAGAAAACGCGTTATGACGATTAAACTTAAAATACATATTCGATTGTTCTTGCACTTTGAAGCATGTACTTTCGACTAGAATAGGTTTGTTTGGGTTTGACTGGATGGATTAGTTATAGAGTATTTGAAGTATTTCAAGTATCTATTTATAAAAAAGTTTACATGTTACCTAAAACACCAAGTCTGTAATTTATGGTAACAACAATAATTCCCTGTGATGCTAATAACCTCCCATCATACTCTGAACCAGAACCATATCTGTACGCACCACCATGTACCCAAATCATTACCGGAAACCGCTTGCTCGTATGATCATTCTGTTAAAAATACTTATACACTGTATATTTAAAACGATTTGGTACATTTTTAACAATTAAATCATAAAGGTCTGAAGGTTTCTTTGCCTTTTGTTGGTTGTTATTAAAGAAACTTGCGTCTAAGAAAATATATTAATAAAAAACTAATGATTATTTAAGAAATGACATTCTTTTTGTCAGTGTTCATGCGTTATGAACGACAGTGGGCTGTCATGTAAAATTTGCGACAAAACGCATGAACACTGACAAAAAGAATGTCATTTCTTATACTACAATTTCTTTAACCATTTTAGTTCAATTTCAGATATATATTCTAATCAAAGTACTGAAAGTAGTGGAAAGCGTTAGCCTTGTAGCTCGGAAAGTTAGGATAAAATTTTGATTATCTAACTTTTCAACCGAAAGTCCCTGGAGAAATTCGATTTCTCAAAAAAATGTACAGCCCTTTGAGTGGATTTTGGTAGACCTTTAGCTTTGGGGAATTATGTACGTTATATTTGTCACAAAATATATGATGTTGTAATCAGTTTTAGATCAGGCCCCATTTTGAATAGACTGTTAACTGTGATTGTGTAAAACACCATTTCTCCATTTCTCAGTTTTACTTCGAAATAAGGGATTAAATAGGCCCACCTGATAAAAAATGATCGGTAAAAGTGTTTTTTTACAAATAAAATCCTCTTTATGATATTTTTAAAGTTGCATTAAACAAAATAAATATTTATTGAAACTGTGTAGCAAAATATCTCTCAACAAAAAATCTTATTCAGTAATTAAGAAGTAATGACTTGTATCAAAAATAACCACCTTAATACAGGAAGACCAGCATCTTAGTTCTTTTACTTACAACCCTTGACTCGGCTTAATTACATGTCTCAATACATCAAAAAGTAATTTTTTCCAAAACAATGTTTAAAAAGTCGCAAAAGTATGAAGGTAAAAAACTTTGCCATGCCCTTGCATTTGATCTTGGTCATTGAAGTTTCATTGAGATCTGTTCTGTCGTTTGAGCAGAGATCATTTATCATTGCAGATTATTACATGATGCTGTTATTGTTAACATTCATAGATGGTCATATTTATATATATATTGTCTTCAGGCAAAAGTATAAACACTATCAATAATTGATAAGAAATATCTAGCTCATTTCAAAGCTAATTTATAAGTAGCTAATAAGCACACAGGAACTATAAAACAATGAATAATTTCTAGTACATTAACCATTTCAGTATACTTATGCAGTTTTGATTTTGACCTTTGAACCTATGACCTTGAACCATATATCAAAATGATCCTCATACCAAAACCTACAATAATTGAATATACATGCCTATACAAAAAAATTATAGTTTTCAAGATAACTATCAATTTCAGCCTTTTTATGCAGCTATGACCTTGAACTTTATAACATTGACCTTGAAACATCAAAATGATCTTCATATCAAAACCTACAATACTCTAATATACATGGCTATACAAATGTGAATAGATTTCAAAATGATTATAACGATTTAAGACTTCTTATGCAGGGTTGGGTACCTTGACATTTGAACATATGACCTTGAGCCTTATATCAAAATGATCGTCATGTCAAAACCTGCAATGTTTATAGTTTTCAAGGTAATTTACCTTTTTCCTTTTTTCTTTTTTTTTTTCTTTTTTTTTTTTTTGCAGCTGTGACCTTGACCTTGATACCTATGACCTTGAGTCATATATAAAAATAATCAGTATAATAAACCTACAATATTCTATCAATAAGTTTATAGTTTTCAAGATAATTAACAATTTAAGACTTCTTATGCAGCTATGACCTTGACCTTTGAATGTATGACCTTGAATCATATATCAAAATGATTGTCATATCATTACCTACAATATTTTCATATACATGTTTATAACAAAGTTAATAGTTTTCAAGAAAAGATTAAGAGACCTACAAACTGACACTGAACTAGTTAGCCACTTATACTGTGCTGTGCTATGTTGATGGCATTTAACAACCTGGCAAGGATAAGTTTAAGCAATCAAATTGGCAATGGTAAAGAAAACTGAAGTTTCAAAAAAAAAAAAAAAAATCACAGACTAGTGCTAGGAATTAATACTTCAGAGGTAAGGCACTCTGATTTGCAGGCTGGCACTTCAGACCACTAGGCCAACACCAACTGAATACAGGCTTGATGGTTCAGAGGCAGCAAATCTTCTTCCAAAGCAGGGTGGGATGGAGTGTAGGTTGGGGTGTTGGTTCAATCACTGGCCAGGTCAAACAGAAGACTTAAATTTGAGGAGAGAGTACTGACTGTGACACATTGTCATACTTTGAATAAGGGTTGGTACTTGTCTGAAGCAGACTGACTCTAGGATCTAGCATGTCGAAATTGCCGAGTATGGCAAACAGTAAAACACATATCCACATCTTGCACATGCACAAACTTCTTCTTTAATCTAATCTAAGAAATTAAGAAACTTACTCTTGTCTTACTTACTGGCTGAAAAATTGCTACTGCAACATAAAACAGCATAACAACCAACAAATCTCTCATTTAATGCTTTAGAGTATTTGTTTGAACCCAATTTCCCTAGTGAAGGCATAAAACTTGTTGAATAGAGCATAACATGCCACTCATGAAAGAAACAATTAGAAAAATGTTTTCATGAAATAAATCTGTAGATGAGTACACACCATGGTGCAATTGTTACAATTAGTTGTTCCTGATCAATTTGAAAAAAGAAATTATGCCTTTCATTGGTTGTTATCAAACCATGTAGGACAGTTAAAATGTTTTTTAGAAGCAAGTCTTTAAGTTAATTACCTAAATAAGTTGATATCAGTAATTTGAAAAACTACTGCTACATGTTTGTCTCTATCATTATTCGCCTTAAGTTGTAAAAAGGAGAAAATGATGCAGTCTGTTAAATAAGTAGCCAATATTCATTGGTTTTCTGATATTATATGCCAACTTTGATTCTATATAGGGTATACTGGAGTGAAGTGGAGGGGGCAAATGGTGTTTTTGAACCCGTCAAGATACCGATTCTTTCACATAAATATCAAGGTAGTCAGTCTTAAGCTGATGGAGTAAACTAGAGTACCGAGAGATAGACAAAGGCTTTCGACAAGCAAGTGAAAAACTTTCTTATCCTAGGTTCTGTCACTGTGGGATTCAAAACTACTCTGTGCGATGTACTTTGATCTGTAAGCATGTGATTTATTTTCATCTAATGGGTCTTTACATCCCAGTCAAGAATATTTCGCTTATATTAAGACGTCACCAGCTGCAGGTGAAGTGGCAGAAATATTTACCTTTGCAGTGTGCTTAGGACTGTGTGTAGGGAGGGTTCTTTAGTGTGCCATGCATGTCCTGACATTGGACACCAATTTTTAAGGTCTACTCTGAAGGACCCTGAGATTTTCATTTCTAAATGGCGAGTACTTGGCAAAAGAATAGTAACTATCAGTTGTCTAGTCTTGGTCAGCCCCAGTCTGGGTTCGAACCCCGACATCCAACATACAAATCAAGGACTCTACCAACTGAGCAAGCATAATGATGTAAGCATGTGACCTAGACCACTTGCCCACCAAGGCCCTAATGTTAGAGTACTTTAATAACATGAAAAGAAATTTCTGGAGAAAATTTTCATTAACAACGACATAAAAAAATATTGCCAATAAAAACAAGTACCAGTTAATGTTAATTTTTTTGATTTATTATATTAATTTTTATACTGTTACAAAAGGACATATATTCATTAAGGACATATGGCCATTTGATATAAAAGAATCCATCTAAAAGTTAAGTTAAACAGACTATAATATATCGAAAATATATCACTTGTGTATTCAGAAAAAGCACAGTGTGTCTTTTAGCAGGATTTACTTTCAAGTATACAAAATATCCTTGCTTTGATAATCATGGGCATTTTCTGTTTTCAATGCATTTCATTGTTAATTTGACTCTTGTCAATAGATGGATATTTTGTAACCGAGTTCAAGAATTGTATCTTGTCTAGTTCAAAGGTGTCCATCTTTACAAATCATGGTGCATTCTGTTTTATGGTATCTTGTTCAGATCTACTGCAATGTTTGACTAATCTTCAAATAAATCCTGAACAGCCTTAGCAGCATGATGTTTTTTTATTTGCTTCTTGCTCCTTTAGTCTGTTATTTCTGAAAAGAAAAAAAAAACATATACATAAACTTTTCAAATAAAAACAATTTTTAAAATGAGTTTGCAAAATGAATTGTATTTAACATTCCTGAGAAAATATTGAAATACACATTAACTTGAAAAAAAGTATATCGAGACCTTTGAGTATAACTTGACAAAGCAAAAATAGGTTAAAAACATTATTAATGAAGAAAAATCATTTAATCTTGGTGTTACTGATAAAGTTGTTGTGCAATATATTTTACTTACAATGAGACGTCTCAAACTAAAGTATAATTAGAAATGTTTTACACTCAGTTATCTGTTTGTAAACATTAAACTTCTGAAAAGGATATTTATTTTCTTGATAAAATGTATTTACAATCACTCGACCCAATATGCATTGTATACTTAATCTTTCCATATAAATTTTTGATTATTCAGCACTAATGAGAAATTTTGCAATGATGGCAAATAGACTAAGTCTCTTAACTCCACATTTTTTCCATGTGAAGCATAAGTGTATGCCGTGAACTTTTTTATTCATGTAACCTGTTTACTATGCAGAGAAAGGCAAATCAGCAATATGACCTGTGACTGTCCTAGATTAAGGCCAGAACTAATAATGTTCTGTTTCATTGTTATTCTACCATAATGCTTCCTGTACAGTGGTTGTGTGTATTAAATCAAAAACCTTCAAGATTTAGATGATAAGAAAATGAATGTACATGACATATATTTTGTACATGTATATAAAAACTCTTTTACCTAATTTCATTGCCCAGTCACTCTCAAGTTATTGTCAGCATATAAAAGTGAAAATATGTATATGTACATTTTTGGAAAGGCCATAGCAGAGTAGAAAACATTTTACCGGGATCATACTTTTAAATACAAACTTGTTATATGCTGATATCTTGGTATGATATATATTCATTCTGTAATTCAAATTATTCAAATTCATTTTTCCTATGAAATTTTCACTATATTTTCCAGAATAAATTTGGTACAAATCTAACCTTTTACTTTACACTTAGTTACTGCAGTTCTACCTAGGCAATAAATTAAAAAAAGTCACATGTTTCTGTTCACTTCTAAAAGTTGCCATCTTTTTCAGACCTCAACTTCAAGTCGGCCATCGTCACTATTCAAAATTTATTCTTCATAAGAATGATGGAATCAGCACTCTACATCCCAGTAGTTGTTACAAATTATTGTAAATACCTGTCAAAGGTTTATTAGCCTTTTTCGCTTTCTTCTGTGACTTTCTTGGTGATAAGCTGTTTTACTTTAAAAGTAGGAGCCCAGTCTGGATTTGATCAGTTATACAGTTGAGATGGCTTACCTGAATAATAATAATAATAATAATAATAATAATAATAATAATAATAATTTCTTTTATTTGGTAAACTGACATTACAGTTTACACACAGAGTATATAATTACAGTACATCATTTTGTCATTTACATCAATTACCGGTAAGTGATCTCAGTGGCCGAGTGGTCTAAAGTGCACGCTTACAGATCACAGTGCTGTTCACAGCCTGGGGTTGAATCCCACTCGAGACGGATACCTGGTGTCTCTTGCAGTATGATCAAAGTATGCTTGAAAACACTTCCTGCAGCCTGACTTAAACATTATCTATTTTTTACTGTGCCCACTGTAATGAATTTATAAAATTCTGACAAAAGATGTAATTTTTTCTGTCAACTTATAAACTGAAGACAGTAATCACAACACACCTGGACTCTCTATAAGGTATGAAATATCTTTATTAAGTCAATACATCTGTATGAAAGCACAACACATGGTGCATTGCAGTACAAACAATACATATTTACAAACAGTAACATAAAATATGGGCAATTTGATCACCAAAAAAATCCTCATCTCATTAAAAGGTACACTTTTGAAATCTCAAAAAATTAGATAGCCATAACTCAGTAGGCATCACTTTGCACTGTCAGAAAATGTACCATTTTCAGCCATCTTAATTGAAATTTATTTAAAACTAAGGTTTGTTACCTCATGCAAAGCATTCCTTAGCTGGATTTGGATTTATATAATTTTGGAACTTTAGATTCATTTATTTCCAACTGTTTGGCTTATGTATTTTATCTATCAAACTTCGATCTTTGTGTCAGTGATGAGGAATATATGTATATCTGAACACAGGTACTTGTGGACAGGATTGTATTGTTTTTGTTTAATATTATGTTTTTTTTGCATCATTTCTCAATGCTTCCGACGAATAAATAAAACCCATTTAGGACAATACCCTTGTTGAATGGTACATTTAACCCGGGTATTGTCTTAATGTTTTTGTTTTAGTAATCATGGAATTTATTCGTCGGAAGCATTGAGAAATGATGCAAAAAAACATAATATTATACAAAAATAATACAATCCTGTCCACAAGTACCTGTGTATCTTAATTGTGCACATCTGGCATATCAATTTCAACTGGTACCTCTGTCATATATCTTTGTCATTCCAAAAAGGGAGCGATCTTTCAATAATTTGGGGGCGAATTTTCAGGACGCGATTTTGACAGTGCAGCGATATTGCAATAAGTGGGGGCGTTTTTAGAACAGGGCGATTTTGACATGTGGGCGAATTTTTGGAAAGTGGGGCAAATTTGACGGGGGCGATTTTGCCGTGGGGTGATTTGACCTGATACCGTATTATATATGTTAAATAGCAACAACGCACCTTATTCTTCCAATATAATAATGAAATGATTTCGGCAGCACATGAAACAGCTGGACCTATTACTGACACAGTCAGTGCTTGATTCACCTTCTTCATGCTTCGAAAACACGGTCGGTGATGAGTGACATCCTTGAAATCTTTGGATTTGATTTCATAAAAACCACTCTCCTTGCAGCCGTAAAGATATACGATCTTTACCCCACGGAGGATTGTTTGAAAATGCGTAACATCGATCATCTATCTGCATTCTGAAACAGAACAAATTGTTCTCCTGTGAATGAAAAGACAACATCTGCCATGTTGTATATCACTGACATGAGAAGTGTTGCTATGTGTAAGCGTGGCATGGTAGATATCTCCAAACAGCATCTAGAATCTTCGGTCAAAGGTCTAATATTATCGCTAGGAGTCGCTTTGACCTATCACTTCCTAATAGAAACGATGCCTATAAGCGTTTAGCGTATACGCTAACCGCTTAAAAATCACCTTTTTCATATGCCAGTTTACTGCCAACCTCCCCCATCGTCAAAATGGAATATCCCAACGTCATTACGTCAGAAAGTTCATCAGCGTTCATAGCATATGACCGCAAAGAAGAGTAACAGAGTCATAGAAAGAAAGATAATAGCAATTGTAAGTATTAAATTATAAAGAAAACACCGAAACAAAACAATACATCGGAGGTTTTTACAAACATCCATTGAGTGAATATAAGCGAGACAGAATGGTTTCAGTCATAACTTGCGTGTCAGACATGCT
Source organism: Tegillarca granosa (assembly GCA_029721355.1). Taxonomy (NCBI): domain Eukaryota; kingdom Metazoa; phylum Mollusca; class Bivalvia; order Arcoida; family Arcidae; genus Tegillarca; species Tegillarca granosa. The sequence goes on along the minus strand of CM056602.1, from coordinate 23,454,756 downwards.
ACATTTTTCAAAATTCACAATGGTTGTCTCGCTGATTATATTGATATCCTGGAATGTAAGAAGGCCGTCACATTGTCACAATCTTAAAAAAGACAATTTATCATATGTTTAAGAAACAAAGCCATGTCCATGGTTTTATACTCAGTATCACTTACAAATAAGCGGACCTATCAATAGTTGTCTTTGGCCAAATAAAGATTAAAGTTAAAAAATTTCTTGTCTGCACAAGAAAGTAAATACAAGTCACTTGCCTCCGGTACAAACACATTCAGATACAAGCAATCTTCACTTGTGTTGTTAAAACTGTCTTGAAAACTGTAACTACAAACAGAAAAAAGTACAATTTTGTAACGCTTATTAATGCAACCATCGTACTCATGATAGCGATTGTGTAAACCTGCTTGAGACATACGTCGTACTGTTAATGACAATTTTGTACCCTGTGTGGCGTATTAAAGTACTGATTTCATGAATTTGTGTAAACCTGCTTTGGGGATTCAACTAATTGATTGTGATAATTGCAGTAACCCTGTTTGACAAATACATCCAACTGATAATAGTGATTTATTGAAACTCTACTTGATTCATACATTTTACCGACAATGAAATTTTGTACCTTGCTTGATGCAAACATCGTTTTGATGATGTCGATACATTGAGCATACACCGTTTTGATGATGAGAATTGTTGTAACCCTGCTTTGAGCATACACCGTTCTGATTATAACGATTGTAATAATCCTTCTTTAAGCAAACATCATTCTGATGATGACGATTATTGTAACTTTGCTTTGAACATAATTGTTTTGATGTTGACGATTGTTGTAACTTTGCTTTGTATACAAAGTATACATCGTTCTGCTTATATCCAAGCTTCGAGCATTTAACGTTCTGATGGTGACGAATGTTCTAATTCTACTTTGAGGATACGTCATACTGATGATGACGATTGTTGAAACTCTGATTTGAGCATACGTCATTCTGATAATGACGATTTTATAACCCTGCTTTGATCATACGTCATTCTGATGATGACGATTTTTAACCCTGCTTCAAAGACGCATCCTTTTGATGATGACCATTTTATAACCCTGCTTTGAGCATACGTCATTCTGATGATGAAGATTTTATAACCCTGCCTCAAGCATACATCTTTTTGATGACTACGATTGTTGTAAGCCTTCTTTGAGCATACATCGTTCTGGAGACTACGATTGTTGTAAGCCTTCTTAGAGCATACATCGTTTTAATGACTACAATTGTTGTATCCATGCTTCGAGCATACATCGTTTTGATGACTACTATTGTTGTAACCCTGCTTTGGGCATACATCGCTCTGATGATAACGATTGTTGTATCTGTGCTTTGCGCACATAACTTTGTAATAATAACGATTGTTGTATTAATGCTTTACGCATACGTTCTGCTTTGGACTACATTGTTCTGAAAATAAGGATTGTTGTAACCATGCTTTGAGCATACGTCTTTCTGAAGATGACGATTTTTGTAACCCTGTTTTGAATGTACACTGTTATGATGATGACGATTGTTGTAACCCTGCTTTGAGCATTGATAGTTTTGATGATAAATATTTTGAAATGCTGCTCGGAACATTTTATCCTACTTTTAAAGCTGCATTAAGTTTTCCATAGAAAAATTTAAAACGGTGCTAATTTAATTATTGATGTTCCTAATGAACAATGTTACATTTTGTTTAACGATTAAAGCTCTAATAAATACAGAAATTACTGTTATTACCCAGCGAGATGCAGTATTTGGGATCTTATATTAGAACATGGTAACGTCATAAAAAAAACCCCGGGTCATTTAAACACAACTTTCAAAACAGTGAAATACAATAAATCAAACACAGAACTTCTTTGAATTTGTCATTTTGACTTAGTAAGGGATACATAACATCATTTCAAATACATTTGCATATTAATGATGAAAAATTTATGCAATATTTCATGTTTCACCTTGGATTCATGGGATTTTCCGTACATCCGTGCGCATGCTCCAAGCTCATAATAATCATCGTTAAACATTGACCAACCGGTTAGAGGTTTCCGTTTATTTACAACTAAAAGAAATGAAATTTAAGAAAATGAATTTCATGGATCGTGGTTAGAAAATAACTGTTTTTTAAAAAATATATATTTTTAGAAAATAAAAAAAATTGAAAAACGTAATGCAGCTTTATTAACAATGCTGATAATTCTGCATGAAGCATATATAAAAACGATTTTGGCGACATTTGAAACTCTTCTTGCTGCACACATTGTACTGTTAATGACGATGTCTGTAACACTGCTCTAAACATACTAAGTACTCTTTTGTTGAAACCCTGTCTGTAGCAACATCAGAATTTGTAAATTTGCTTGAATCCTAATTTGTAGTGACAATGACAATTTTTACCCTGCTTGAAGCACACACTAAAACTAAAATCACGATTTTCTGTAAACTTGCTTTGAGCCAACATATTACTTACATGGACATTTTTTAACCCGCTAGATTCAAAGATGGTACAGATGATGGCGATTTATAAAAACCTTCTTGGAGAACACACCGTGTGACGGTACATATTGTCGCCCCTGTACACATTGTCGCCCCGACAACAATATGTACTTTTACTGCCTGTACATATTGTCGCCCCGATGCCAATATGTACCTTCACTGACTGCACATATTGTCGCCTACCTAATATGGTGTATATTGTTGGAGATGATGATGATGATGATGATATTTGAATATTCACAAAAAGATTTATCGAATACAAAAATGGTACTTTCAATATTAATAACCCTAACCTTAACTGTACGTTACTGTAACTAAACTTATGTACTGGTTATATGATATGTGCCTGCCTTAATCCGGATGTTGTGCTCTCTCTCTCTCTCTCTCTCTCTCTCTCTCTCTCTCTCTCTCTCTCTCTCTCTCCGATTCATAATTTTTGACCTGCAGCGATATTCATTTTTCAGACATGCAGCCCCTAATTCACACGATAATGCTAAATGTACACTTTAATATACATATAGAAAACTTTGTATTTGTTTCATATGAAAGGGTTGGGCATAACGTATTTTTATCCTGTAACATCAAATTTAGAATTTGAATCCGCTTGATCCTTATATAACGGCGAATGAAGACCGTCCTCCTTAAAGCAATTAGTCTCAGTAAATGTTAATTATTCAACATCCTATATTTATTTATTTATTTTTTATTTATTTATTTATTTTTGTTTTATTTGTATGAAATCCAACGAAATGATAAATAACAATCATTTAATAAACATACTAGCGATTTTTATACCGATGTCTTTTCTGGCAATGTATGTTTAATTTCATTTTGAAACGCATAAACTCCGCACATAAAATAACATAATGTATTTCATGTAAGCGGAAAGTAGAGGATTTGGGCCTGGTGAAGCTTTCTTTCCTCCAAAATTTTTGAAATATCATTTGTAACCATTAATTTTCAGAGACATTTTTAAGGATAGTATTAAAATACTACAATAAATAAAATGTTTAAAAGTGATTTTGATAAGATAAGGCCATTATCCCATCCTTTTTTTCATTTAAACGTTCAAATTAATAGATAAGTAGCTCTTTTCTTTTGTGTTCCATTTTTTCTTCTACTTCGTTAGTTAAACATCAATCGAAACATTATTTATGGTGAAAAAGGTACAAATATATAATGTCACCGGCGTCAAAATTTGCCAAAATGTGATGTACATTTGTCCCCCATTCTGCTGGAAAAATAACGGCTCAACTCGGTTCATTTTGTCACCGTCGACAATCTGTACCAATGTACAATATTATATGGGCGACAATATGTACAGGGGGCGACAATATGTACAGTCTATGACGGTACATATAATATTGTTTACAATGTTGGAGTTTATGATGATGATGGTGATGATGATGATGATGATGATGATGATGATGATGATTGCACACATCAAGACTTATTGTACCCAAAATTGTCATTATAGTCTCAATAAACAGCAATTACTACACAAAACATAAATATGACTTGGCTTTTTTGTGGATGTCCTTCAATGTTATATGAATGATTAACAGCTGATAAAAGCTGAAAATAAGGCATATGCGAGTACAGAATTCAAGCTGCAAAGGTAAAAATGTCCGAATAGTTTAATATACCGTGTAAACTCTGGGATGGTGGTGTAAACCGGAGTGTCCGGAGAAAACCATCTACCATCGGAGGCAAGAGAATCGACAAACTTCCTCATACTAGGATCTGTCCAAGTGAGATTCGAGCCTAGGCGATGAGAGGTACTGTAATCTGTAGACGAGCTTTTAAATTAGAAATTAGACTAATCTGGCACCCCGAGAATGGAGTAGATAGGGTGTTTTACACTAGAGTCAAGTGTTTTGCTCATTGATGGAGGAAAACTGAAGAGCGCAGAGAAAACTATCATCCAACGGTACGCAAATGGGGCGCTGTGATGAAGGCATCGATGTCCTTAACCACTCGACCATCGGCACACCGTGTTATTGCAGTAATTAATGCTTATATTTAAAGAATTGCATATATTTATTTGAAGCGTATAAAGATTAAATGGATTTTAGTTGAAAAGTACGATTTAAGATCATTATATGGATATTAATATGACATTTGATTTTAGAAGAATGGTTTGTCAAATTGTATTTTAATAATATTATTTATTGCTAAATTTAATTTAAAAAAATACTGAAAATGTTTTTTTTCTTTGCTTAACTCTGACGAGAGATAGAGAGAGAGAGAGAGAGAGAGAGAGAGAGAGAGAGAGAGAGAGAGAGAGAGAGAGAGCAATAACATGCTGCTAGTTTTACTCAAGGACTACGTAAAAACTTTTTGAAACATTCACATTTCAATGACATCAAAGTCAAAAACATTTTTTCGAAACATTATTTGTGGTAATAATTTGACTTCATTTGATGTAATGGGGTTTTACGTCCCAGTTAAAAATGTTTCACTTATATCGAAACGTCACCAGCTATAGGTGAAGTGCCAGAAATTATTTACCTTTGCAGTGCACTTTGGGCAATGCAGGGGTGGTTCTTTAATGCCGTGACACGGGTCATCGGTTTCTTTAGAAAAAAATAATAAAAGTATCAATGGATTTGCCGGCGACAATATGTGCCGACATGTGATGTACATATTGTCGCCCATTTTGCAGGAAAACTAAAAGCCTCATCTCGGTACATATTGTCGCCGGCGACAATATGTACCAATGGGCGACAATATGTACAGTCAGTGCATGCCGGAGACAATATGTACAGGGGGGCGACAATATGTACCGTCACAGTATGTCATACATCGTACCGACTCTTACTTTTATAACAATTATTAGCTGAATGTAGCTCAATACATTTAACAAGAATTCCACGAAAATAAATGTCTTGCCTGGTTAGTTTTTTGATCGATTAGAAAATACATTTTTAAGATTCAGACTAACTGTAATATTATTTATTGGTGTTAAAAATAATGTTGGTTTAGTACAAAATGCATTTCATAAATAAAATTGTATTTTTCAAACAAATATCTTTCTTTTTACTTAACACTGGATAGCTGAACTATAATTTTTATTGTACATAACACAAAAACTTAAAACACATCTTATACAAGAAAGTATTCATGTTTGTTTGAGTAAAAAAGAAAAATTCTCAATTTTTTATCCAAAATCTTGGAGTTGCCCTAAAACTAAAAAAAAAAAAAAAAATAAATAAAAACTCTTAAACGAGGTAAACAACACGGAAACTAATATAGCTTTTTTTGAATTCCAAAACAATATTGGTTTAGAACAAAATGCATTTTTTCAATATTTGTATTTTTTCATTTACAATTTAAGATTTATCCCAAAATCTTATAAAAACACAACAAATGTCAATTTTTTGGAAATACCCATTATATATATTTATGTTCTATCATTGTACATGCTAAATTAAACATTTCCAAAAAAAAATAATAATAATAATTATAATAATAATAATAATAATAATAATAATAAAAATGGGTCTGTAGAAGCATTTTCTCAAAATTCCCTTTTTTCTGTAAAAATTGCATGTTTTAACCCAAAAAATAGTTGAACTATCAGCTTATAAAGAGTTGAAACATCAGCTTGCATACTCATGTAATCATAAGTAAACCGCATGATTGAACTGCGTTGCAAATTTGAAAATTTGAAACAACAGTATTAATTTGAGAGATATAGACTTTAACATAAACTTTCACATTTTCTCAATATTCCTTTTATTCTGTTAAAAGCAAGTTTCTACCCCCCCCCCCCAAAAAAAAAAAAAAAAAAAATTGAAACATCAGCTAATACTCATATAATCATAATTAAACTGCATGATGAAACTATGTTGCAAATTTCAATGCAATAACAGTGTTAGTGCAAGAGATATGGACTTTAACATAAACTTTCACATTTTGACACGCCGCCGCCGACACCAGAAAAGTAACACCAAAGTCTCGCCTTATGGCGATGCCAAGCTCGACAAATAGGGTCTGTAAATTTTCCGTATCGCTGCTTTCGTTGTCAGATATCATGCTTTTTTGCTGTGTTTGTTGACTTATTTGATAAAGAATCGCTTGATCAATATTAAAAAATAATATCTTTGGTAGATCAAACAAGCAGTAGGTTTTTTTTTTCAAATGTCAAGGTTAGTAAAGGTTTTATCATGGAACCTAGTATTACATTTTTCATAAGAGGCATATGCATAGGGAAACTAAATGCAGCTCTAAACTGTTACCCGCTATACGACATAAGAGTTTGGTTACTGATTTAGGCCACGCAATTTTATTTATTTATTTTTATTTTTTTTAAGTCGAGCGCTTAAGATCACTCGAGCGCTCAATCAGTTAGTCGAACGCTTAAGGTGGTAGGTCCGGCGCTCGAGATAAAACAAAAATATTCCGTGGCCTAAATCGGCCACCGTATTAGAGGACAAAATGTACTTTGATTATATTAAATGATCAGTTGTTTATTGACGTCATTTAAATGCAGTTTCTAGTAATCACGCATTTCTTTGAACCGGATATCGCTGGTCACATGTCAAGTCAACTAGTCAAATGTGTAACACCCTTTATGTGAATTGTGATGCAGTTGTCTTTTTCTGCTTCCTCCACCTTTCAAGATATGACTTCTAATATAAGTAAAGAATCGACCCGTGGAAATCATAATTACCCTTCAATTTTCCACAGCGATAGGATAAGTTAAAGTATAAAGCTAGAATTCTTAAAACTTAAGTTTTTAGAGACAAGTGACGTATAAACATGATACTATAAACCTGATTTACAGTATATATACTCTATATGAATGTCATATATTTTCTGTGGTATAGTTTTTTTCAGCAAGCACAGAATCCTAGGCAAGTTAAACAAGATATACGTGTAACGTCCGATTTGCAACACAAAGAGATAGACGGCATTGTTTTAAAACAAAATGATGATCCATACACCTGTAAATTTACATCTGATTCGTTGGTAAAATAGTTAAGCGCTAGCTTAAGGTTACATTGTTTCTTGCGATTTAGTTTCGAATCGATCTTGTCGAGAATGATTTTCAGTTTGCTTGGCAAATCGGAGATCGGTGGTTTTCCGACTATTCTTAAATTTAAAGCTTTCGATATAAGAGAAATAATTTTAAATGAGGTGTAAAACAACATTACTCTTTTTCGCTATACTCTTTAGTCACGTGCTTATTAAATTCATTCTAAAACTTTCAACTTTTAAAGATAAAAAATTTTACCTTCGCAAGAACCACAGAAGTTGGGGGCAAGCAGGACCATAATGTACTGCGTTCAAGATTTCCGGTGCCCATGGTCGTTTTAGAAGCGGTCGAGCAAACCGCAAGTTCCCGATAGGAGGCTCTGCATAAGGAATCCCGATGTACTGTTCTATATTACTTCTTGAATTTATAGGTACCAAAAGACCTCGTATTTTGCCACTATTTGTTTTCACGAGTTTTTCTGCAGAATTCAAATTTAAATTTAAAAGCAAAACTAGTATTAGAGTATTCATGTCTGTATGGTATAATGTTTATCTCCAATCTGTGACTTACTCAAAGCAGATTAGACATGGACTGGAATTTTTGTCTTTATTTTATCATAAAGGGGGCATGCATTATGACAGCCTATTGGTGTCTTTTTGTGGGAAAAAAATATTGAAAATTTCGCGTTAAAACGCAATAACGCTAACGTTTGCAAACCTCAAAGTTTTTCGTGTTATTAGACGTTACTTTCGCGTAGTAACGTGTAAGTACCACCCTATTGCACAAAGTTTTTTATACGAGCAAAATTAAAATATCAAATATCCCCGTAGATTGTTTAGGTATAATTGCGTAAGAATCTTTTATGTCTGTATATTTGGTATCATTGGACGTAAAATTTAAAAACACTTTGAATCGGTAGGTAATTTATACTTAAAAATAGTGCGTGATGTTATGGAAATGGACACTCGAATCTGTACATATCGTTACACCAAGAGAGCAAAGCTTACCGTCAAGGTCGTTTTGTTTTTGTAGGTTGGTATATTAAAAAAATTCATGAAATTTTCCTTCCTCGGGTTCAGATATATCTCTCCCATTCCTCAATAGGTTTTGGATTCCTAAAAATCTATTGCCAAAATCACACATGTATGTTTTAAAAGTACTAGCTTTCAAAAAAAGCTTGCCTGAAAAATCATTCATGAATATACAAATTTATATGGTATTTCATGCATATACCAAGATGTTAGCAATGTTGAATCAGTTAACAGAAAGATTCAAAAGGGTTAAATCTGAAAAAGGATGCGAATGTGATAATTTGATAATTGATTATCTAAAAAGCATTACTTGAAATTCAATGCAATAATTGTAAATATTTTTATGCAACACATCTTTTTAAGTAAGGCAACATAAATTGAGATTATATAGCGAAATTGATTAAACGTTTGTAAATGTAGAGATATATGGTAACTCACATATGGTATCCTGTTTCAATACTTTTGAATCCAAATAAAATGTGTTGACGACATTATCGACAATTGTATCAAGGAAACAATCCCTCTAAAGATTGTAAAGTAATAAAGAGTAAACAGAGACTGAGGTTTAATGACAATAACGAAAAACTTACTAAAAGTATTTCAAATTGAAATTATAGGTAAAACAAAACTCTCATGGGGTCTGATATAAAATTTTACTCGCGCCAAGAAGTTTTTAAATAGGTTTATAAATACCTTAATCATGCATTTCAGAAGAACATGTCAATACTTTGCCGCCAAAAATGAATCTTGTTATGCATACGATGGTTGTTCGATATGTGATGTGTATTGTATAACAGCGCGATAACGGTTGATGATGATTCGCTTGAATAGCTCTATTCAATACCTTTCAAACAGTGTAAATACGTGTTTTCAGTTTTACATACTTTTAAAATTATAGCCATTTTAATAGAGCCAGTCGGTGACCACTGTTGTAAAAATGGTTGGTAAACGGGTTGAGAATATTAAAGACGTAAGAACATATAACAAAAGTTCGCACAAAACTCGGTTATTGGGTAATTCAGATTTTTACTGAATTGGGTGGAGTTAATGGGATTAATAAAGGATCTTATGAGACAGTTCGTAGGTAGAGAAAGAAATTTCTGAATGGCACAGTCCATCAAAAATAAAGCAAAATCTGGCCGACCTATGATTGTTACAGGCAAGACTAATGTCTCAGAAGTCAGGGAAAAAATTCAAAGGAATTGCAGATATACGATTCGTGATATTGCTAAAGCAAGAATTCTGTCTCAAAAGTCAGGAAAATGATTGAAAGTGATGGCAGATATAAGATTCGTGATATTTCTAAAACTGTTGGCATATCGATATCGCGGGTGTATTTCACTTTTAAGCGTAAATTTCTGCCAGATGGGTCCCGCATATATATAGTAACAGATGGCCAAAAACAGGTACGAGTACAAAACCGCTAAGCAATTGCTCAAAATGTTTCCCAAATTCAATCAAAGACTATTTGCAAATGTTGTTACAGGTGACGAAATATGGGCTTTCGATTTCGTGCCAGTAAGAAAAAACAAAATATGGTTAACCAAACATGGTAGAAGCCTGTAGTTGCAAAAAGAAGCAGAAGTACAAAGAAAGTTCTTTATTGCATATTCTCAAGTGATTATGGTATAACCGTACGATTCCAGTGGGCAAAAGTGTTACAGGTCGGTATTAACGAGATGTTATACTGAAAAAGCTCAAGAAATATGATCTTTAACGACGTCCTGTGTCAGGATTTAGACTTTATGATAATGCCCCATCACATACATCTGAGCTTGTGAAGAAATTCTGAAGTCGGGGAAGGTTACCGTCTTGCCACAATCACTATACTCTTTATATATTCATATGTCCAAAACTTAAAAGGTTCTTGGTCGCCGTTACAACTCCCGACAAGCCCTTGGCACAGCTATCAGTCAGTGCCTGAGAGGTCTACCAAAATCAGCGTATGCATTTCAGAAATGGATTAAGAGACTGAAATTATATATTTTATAAATTTCATTTTACTATTTGAGTCGAACGGTTTTAAAAATGCACTTTACATATCGAACAGCCCTCGACATGTTCAAGCTTATTTCGGGAAAAGTCATAACTTGTGCTAAGCTTGATATTTGTATGATATTTATGGTTGAATAACTGCCGCAGTGATCACAGGCATTACTGAAAAACGTACGTTAGTGAGTTATGATCAGTGTTTAGAATACTTAGAGAGGTTATAGGACCGTGTCTCAACAGTCTTTTTCTAACACTTTTTTCAATTCTTTTATCTGTCTTTTGGGCCTATATTTATACCAGAATTTACAAGTTCTTTATAATAATCTGTCATGCAGAATAATTTCATTGAAAAATGCAAGTGAATGTAATCATTTGATCTTTATACATAATGCGTACGTAAATATGATTTTTAAGAAGTATAGTGTTTTGCGTTTCGTAGTACAGCAAAAAAACTGATGTCTAATTGTTACGAATGAATGAGTATTAATAGGCGTGTTCATTTAAAGGGGCATATTGCACGGGTCTAACGGGTAGGGTGTGAATAGTATTAAGTTAAGATATGGTTTTATCATTCTAGCCTGTACTGCTCAGATGTCCGGTTCAGTCTTAAGCTATGGAACAGGCGGCGATTTTAAATCTCGTAAACCAACAAATTAAAGATTCTCAAAATGGAATGTTGAAAAGTTAGACTTTTTGATGACATCTAGATTGTGTTACTTTCAGTCGCAAATTCAGGAGAATTAGCCTGTTTTAGCGACACTCAGATTGATTGCTAAGATTGAGCAAATAAATAATAAGTCATATAAATTCCAGAAGAAAGGCAACCAAGAACAACTTAAGACCAATTCCAAAGTTTATCAGAAATTAAAGGAGGCAGATTCTCTTCTTAAGGCAGATCCTGAAATTCAAAGCAAGACCACAACAGTTCAGGAGAAGATAGCTGAAGGTATTGAACTAATACAACAACGTCAGAAGTTAATTAAGATGGACGATAGTTCACTGATATGTTGGCTAACTGCTGAAGAATATCAACTTAACAGCATTGTTGATGATTCAGATGACGATAAAAAGATTTAAAAAGCTGAGAATGCTGCGCAACGCAAATCCAAGATGAATCAAAGAAAATTTAACAAGTTCAACCGAACGCATCCCTACAGACAGTCAACGAAAGTAAATCGAGATGGATCTACCCAACAACTAGCAAGTCCCAGGATATTGGAAAATTCAAGAGAGTTCGTATAAGGGGAGACAACTGTGTCGATCAAATTGTACAACAAATTGTACACGTCTCAGGATTCTGTTTTTAAGCAAGATTTAAAAAATTTGGCATCTGGGCAATGATAGTGCTTATAAAAGTAGAATAGACAAGGCAATACTGTTCATTAAAATATTTATGTTATATTTTTAATAATTTTTTGAAGTTTTCAAATCAAGCTATAAACATAAATCTCAATCAACGAAGTTCAACGATATGAAATTATATTCACAATACTCAATGAAATTTTTTCAGTATTCTTATTTCTATGAGTTCACTTACGCAAACTGTTGCCGGGGGAACTATACAATAAGAACCGCTATGTATTGTTTTTAACGATGGCTGCCAGTTAACTTAAAAGCATCACATACACATTTTTATAGTCTGTATCAGATACCTTGAGTTGTCATTCCATTCAGACATTTACTGTTTACAGTTTGCTAAGTTAAAACAGACTTAAGCCGGGAATATTTTTCAGGGTATCCATACACGTTGGTAATTTAGAGTGGTTTCCCTTAAATCATTCCTATTTTTCATTTCCGGTTTTAAAAACTACGAAATTTTTTAGAGCTGTTTTTCAACAACATGAGAATTTTTTCACAAAATTTTTATTAGTAGAAACACAGAAAGATAATACTGTATTACTTTAACTAGTTAAATTTTCGAGAAAGCTATTTTGAAAAACTAGTGGGACATGCTACAACAACAGCAGAATTCAACAACTGGGTTTAAGAAGACGGGTTTATGCTTTGCTTGTGGAAATCCGGGGCACTGGAGGTTTGAGTGCAAAGAAAATATGTCAAAGACAGGTAAGATAAGTAGCATAATATTACCTGTTTATGATTGTTTACAAAGCGTAAATAAAAAGCATGAGCTCTAGTTCGGTTGTCAAAATAAATTATTTTTTGAAATACAAAGGCAGTCATTTAGTTTTTAGTCCTGTAGGTAGGTTAAGAGCTTCTTTAGCAAAGTGGAAGGATATAGGTGTTAATGATTATATTCAAGATGTACTTAGTTCAGGTTACAAATTTTTTACAATTCCAGATAAAGTAGTTTTAAAGAATAATAAATTTGCACTAGACAATAAATTTTTTGTCGCTGAGGAAATAATAAATCTTGTTGTGTTGCAGAAGTTCTTGAAGTGCCACATGTGGTTAATCCTCTAACTGTCGCAGGTAATAAGAGTAAGCCAAGATAAGTTCAAGACTTTAGACATAAATCCTCATTTATATAAATACAAATTCAGATATGAAGATTTTTCTGTAGCCAAAGATATATTCAAAAAAGGATATTTTGCTTTTGGTTTTGATTTGAAAAGTGTTTATCATCACATTGAAATATTTGAAGTGCAACACAGATACTTAGGTTTTTCATGGCAATTTGGATCTGATGTCAGATATTTTGTCTTCAAAGTATTACCATTTGGTATTTCTGAAGCTGGTTACATTTTTACTAAGGTGGATAGAGTGTGAATCAAATACGTGTATTGGCGTTCATTAGGGTATAGTATTGTCATGTTTTTGGATGATAGAATGGGGGGGATGCACCGATTTTGAACAAAGTTCGCAGGCAAGTAAAAAAATTCAGAATGATTTGTTAGAATGTGGATTTCTTATTGCACATGACAAATTTAATTGGTTACCAAGTAACCATTTAACATGGTTAGGTTTAGAGTGGGATTTTCAACAAGGTAAGGTTTATATTACAGATAAGAGAATTCAGAAATTAAGTAGTATAGAGGCTTTAATGCAAAAAATCATTAAAATCCTTGTGTTTAAGTTAGAGATGTTGCAAGTATAGCAGGTCAGATAATATCAATGCAGACTGCATTTTGTAAGATTGTCTTGTTTACAAATAGAAAAATATTTAGATGTATCAATTTCAGAGCAAACTGGAACTAGAGTTTAAGTTGATGGTAGAGCACGGGAATAGAAGATGGAGAAATGATATTGCTGGGATGTTGTAGATACCTTGCAGAAAAGGTAAGATGGTTACTAAGAAAATGTTTTTGTAAGCATATTTATGTTATATTTAATTTCTCATATATTTTCCCGTTCTTTTAGTTTTCTACAGCGCATACCAGGCTACATGCAATATATGTCTTTTGGTTTTATGTGTTATAATAGTATAAAGTAGACGTATAGATTTTTGCGTTTCGTAGTATAGCAAAAACCTGATGTCTAATTTTTACGAATGAAGGGGTATTAATACGCATGGTCATGTATAGGGACATAATGCACGGGTATTAGACATTTCCGACGACAGTAACAGTATACTCCGCCTGTCAACTGTTGACTGCTGACAAATTCAGGGGCCATTTCAAAAGTTTTAAATTTGCAATAACATTCTAACTTTAGAGGGTAATTTAAAAGCAATAAATTACAAATATTCCTAGAGCTTTTATGCATTTTTATGATCACTTTTAAACAATGGATTTCGTTAAACTTTAAACAATTCCGTTTTAGTTCAGGTGTTATATTATCGATCTTTTTTTTGAGTGTACAGTATCAGTACGGGGTGTCTTTTCGGATAAATATTATAACTTAGTAGACTGCAATCTCGTGAAAAAGGTAAATTGGGGCCACCGATTTCATCTTTGAGACCAAACTGCTGTGCGTCATTCCGGTGTCCGAGGAAGTCAGACTCAATAAAGCGAATAATCCCAGCAATATCAACAATAATTGGAAAATTTAATGAAATTAATTGAGGTTGATTTCAATTCCATGATAACAAATGGTAATTAAGGGTTACGTGAGATGACGCATGCGTGTCCAGATCAGTTTTTAACACAGCAATGACTCAGCAGTTATCCACGGGTGGTGTGGGCGGGTACGTAACCCCTCATTACCATGAGTTATCATGGAATTGAAATCAAACTTCAATAAATTCCGTTTAATTTTCCAATTCCATTTCATTACACATGGTAATGAGGGGTCACGTGAGATTTTAGAGCTGCTGAGTCAGTTGCGCAATATTGAACATATTTAAAAACTATATCTTATTATATGTACAATATCAACATTTATTTACATATACATATTACTTTGCATTCGATAAGGATAGCCTGTGAAAACTGTGCATCAACTGTAACAGGTTTTTCAGCTTTTTTGTAATATTTCGAAAAGTCGAATTATTTGTCCATCCAGCACATCGCAGAACAGTTGACAGAGGAACATGCGCATTCGATGCAAATGTAGTTTACGGAGACCAAATACTGTGTTGCTTAAAAAATATTTATATCTACACCTGCTAATTTCAAAACAGTTTTATTCATCTAGAAATAGTATCTTTTGAAACTTTTTTGTACGGCATCACAAAACTAATTAACAAAGAGTTTTCGTTATTACGAAAACGCGCAGTATTTTTAAGTAAGCTTTTAATATCACAACCACACATAAGTTGGTATTAGGTTCATATTTTTGTATAGCTATCGCGTGTTAATGTGTCCCCGGTCTTGAATGTTTTATTAAATCACCTATTGTAATTTTTACCACATTGTCAATAAATTCTATATTTTTTATGCTCATGAGATGCAATGACTGTAATTGTTGACCCGAGAGCAAACCTAACAAAACTGTAACCTTGTAAGTTAGTTGTTTTAAAGATAATACATCGATTGACGGCATATTTGCCAAAAATGATAAAACTTTTTCCATATCCCATGTTACATTATAGCGTGGTAGAGTCGGTTTTAATAAATACACACCACGCATAAGTCGTTTCACTAAGTTATGATGATGAATAGAACCTGTATCTGTAAATATTACAGTCGATAATGCTGATCTAGCAGTATTAAGCGCACTATAACATAGACAATTGTGAAACAAGTCAGCTAAATAAACTAAAACTAATGTTGTAGATGGTGAAACGGGATCACAATTCCGATTTATACAAAACCGCATCAATCTCTGGAGATAAGTCCAATACTGCGATTTTGTGAAATTTCTCCATGACGACAGTATAATGTCTGAAGCTTTTCCCTATATACCTTTGTTTTGGAGGGATTTCCTGAGAACCTGAAACCAGAGTTTGTTCCACAGTGGATTTCGCTTTTGTGCGTTAATTTTAATAACTTCCTGGGACAGTCCACTAGAAGTTCCAGCAATTTTGGGAACCAATGTTGCGTTGTCCATAAGGGTGCCACTAGCAACGCCTGCGCTCCGTCCTCCTAAATCTTTTTCAAGACCACGCCTATCAAACTAAATGGAGGAAACATGTAATTATAATTAGATCTCCAATTCTGTTGAAACGCATCTACAGCTATTGCATTAGGATCAGGCCTCCAGAAAACATATGGCGAGATCTGATAATTCAGTCTGGAAGCGAAAAGGTCAATATTAGGGTTTTTAAAATGAAATATTAGCTTTTTGAAACTTTCTGTACAAAGCATCAATTCAGTATCACTTTCGCTTTGTCTTGATTCTCTGTCTACCCTGGTATTTTCAGAACCACGCAAATGAGCTGCAGATAACCATATATTTCTATGTTTTGCCCATAGCCATAACTGCCTTGTAATTTTGTTACAGTTTATTTAGTACCTCCCTGTTTGTATATGTAAACGACAGCTGCTGTGTTATCAATAAGAAACTTAACATGAGTGTCTTTAATGTCCCCACAGTATGATTTAACCGTCAAATAAGCTGTCAGAATTTCTAGATAGTTGATACGTTAGTGACTTTCTGATGAATCCCAGAAACCACCTGTGGATAATTGGCCATAAGTCCCTCCCCATCCTACACTGCTTGCGTCCGATGTAAGAGTAAGTGAAGGCGCGGTCAATGCTACGGATTTTGCACTTTGTCTTTGTTTTTCCACCAATGAATATCCTCTAGACAGTTTGATGAAATTTTCATAACCGCGTCATAATCTCCTTTTCATCTTTTAAGTTCATGATTTTCTGAATTTCAAGTTGTTTATAAAACAATGCTGCATAGGGAACTGCCGGTTCAAGTGCGACAAATGAACCAACTATTTCGGAAAATTCACGAATCGTACATAAATCTTTATTACAAAGTTTTTCACACAATCGTACAATTTTGTCCCCCTTATCAGACATAACACTAACTGTCATAGTCTCTGAATTCAAATTAAAACCGAGGAAAGTAATTATCTTGGTAGGAGTCACAACAGATTTTGATGGATGTACTGTGAAAACTTATTTATTTATTAATGATACAGTCTGATTAATGTTTTTTTTTTACAACTACTGTGGGAACTACCTGAATAAATGAATCGTTAATATAACCAGTTATACTAACACCGCGTTTTCTGAAATGCAAGAATACACATTTCAAAACTTTAGTAAATACTCTAGGGGCACAAGCTAAACCATTGGGTAAACAAGCAAATCTGTAAATGTGGTCTTTCCATTTTAATGATAAATATCTTCAATCACTTTCTTTCACAGGAATGCTATAATAGGCACCTTTAAGATCTACCGATCTAAAATAACAATAAAGGGTCTTCAGATTTATCGCTGATTCCAAAGTATCCATTTTAAAGTGGTATTTTTCTACAAATTTATTTAAGGTTTTCAAATTTAGTATGACCCGGAGCGTGCCGTCTTTTTTCTCCCTGGTAAAAATATTTGACAGAAAACCTTCACTATAATTTAAATCTTGTTCAATTATTTTTTTTGAAACAAACAATGATATTTCGCTGTCTATTTTACCTATTTCCTCAACAGTAAAATGTATTTGATTGGGAACCCTGCATTGTATAGGGCGGTCATGAAACTCAATACTTAAACCAGATATAGTTTTAAATATCCACCTGTCTGTTGTTACATGTCGCAGTTTGACAAATAGTGTGCACTTTTTCCTGCGTGGAAATTTTCTGGCGTATTAGATAGCACTGGCAAATTAATTATTGAATCTTGGTTAGAAAGTTTAATTTCAGGACTCACCTCAGTTTTTATCTGTTCTACTTGGACTTTAGACTTTTCCTTAAAAACGTTTCCCTGAGGAGGTTTTTTGTTCTGTAGATCTTTGATAATTTTTTCCATTTTTAACTTTACCAGAACTATTGGATTGGTGATATTTTGGGAAGTCGTGTCTTCTGCATATTTTTCCCTCATATGGAACGACATGCCTGTTGTTTCCTTGATTTCTTTTAATTTTTTAGGCAAATATTTCCCGAAAAGATGACTAGTGACTTTCTGTCTGCGTTGCAAAGTTTTCGGTACGGTTTAGCTAAACACCAGAGAAACCCATCTTTTCTGTAATATATTAAGCTCAGATGTTGAAGCGCATAATAATCTGAGAGCATCCGCCCCCATTTCGACCATTTCCACAGTGTTGAGCGTCATCTTTTCCTCTTTTGACGCGATCAACATGTTGGTGGCTGAGTTATTGCTGCAAATCCTATTACCAACATATTTTGAATTTTCTGTAATTTTATGCCATTTGACCTCATACGTGAGGTACCTTCAGCCAATATGTCTGAATTTACTTTTTGGATGGTCAGGTTAAGGCAGTTTTTTTGGTTTGTTATATTTATTTCTTGTCTCCTTTATTTTGGACACTTCCACACTTGACCGTACCGAAGCGTTAATGGTCTTACCAAAGTACTATCTATTTTGTCACTTTTTTTCCTCACTGTCATAAAACTCTTTAGCTTCATTCAAAAGTTGATTTAATTCTTCGGAAGTATCATTTTCAACTTCCTTCTCTAATTCTGGATCATCCAGACTGTTTAAAAGTGTGTCAAAACCGTCTGAAGACGCTGCTACGGTTGGGTTCTTATCATACGCTCTATCATCAGAGGCGCGCGACTTTTTAGTTACATGCGCGAGATCATTTTCCTCGCATGGCCGCTTGGCTGATTTGGTCTCTTTAACTGTTTTATTATCATTAACCTTAAAGTCTTTCAATGTTTGAAGCAGTCGGACTTGTATTTGTAGTATTAGTTGAAGCATTTCCTGGGATGATACTCCTTCTTGCGATGTCCCAAGTACAGGTTGCACGTCTGCATGTACACTTTTATCATCACATTCATTTTTGTTTGCCAATTGTGGCCTAGAAATTATTTTTTCAAATATATTATCACACTCATCGTCTGACGATATATTGTGTGTTATCAAGGTAATAAAACTCTAATGTGTTGCAAATCACAAAGAGCAATATTTGCACCTTTGACACTTGGGTCCTGTGCGTATAACCCAACCTGGAAAAGTGATTGCACTTTTAACTTCCAGGGTGTAAGTTACTGCTCATATATTTTAAACACGTTAGAATGTGATTTGAAAAATCCTACAGTAAATCCATTAAAATATCCAAAAATATTTCTTAATAGCTATCGTAACACAATTTTACCATTCAATGGACACTAGCATACTGACCTGGACACGCATGCGTCATCTCACGTGACCCCTCATTACCATGTGTAATGAAATGGAATTGGGTGTGTATTGCATGATATTTTTTATCCGGAAAAATACAGAGCCTTGTGGCTCTACTTGTGGTCTATAAATTCCAGTTGAGGTGCCATCCGTTGCACCGTCTGCGCTCGGCAACTTTTCCGAAACACCTGACAATTCTTGCCACTCATAAATAGGAGGCTACTTAACATATGACGGAATTATTGCGCTGAAACAGAGTAGAAGCAAATTGATTTCATCACAAACGGCGGATATACTTATATCAAACAGCATGGAAAGCATAAAATACTCAGGATAACTTCTGAGCCACAAAACAAACATCAATGTTTCTTCTAGGCGACGATTTATAATTCTTCTTTGAAAAACATGGTGACAATTCCATTACAAGTTCATTTAATGTTTCTGCACATTGCCCTGAGCGAATTGCAATTGTCAAAATTTTGCCTTTTGGTGGTGACGTCCATATATAAGTAAAATATTCTTTTCCCTGACGCAAAACCAAAACCCTCTCTCTCTCTCTCTCTCTCTCTCTCTCTCTCTCTCTCTCTCTCTCTCTCTCTCTCTCTCTCTCAGATTCAACGTTAACAACAGCTTTGATATAGCCGTGTATACGTCAAAACTGTGTATCGTAGGTGTGATATGGGCAAAAACCATTTTGAGACCCCCCCTTTATCTCCAACAGTCTACACCTGGTAGTCGTGGTATACCGTCGTCGGAAATGCCTATTACGGGTAGGGTGTGAATATTATTAAGTTTAGATATGATTTTATCATTCTAGCCTGTACCGCTCAGGTGTCCAGTTCAGTCTTTTCTTGAATTTTTTATTAAATAATAAATTTTGTGCAATATAATTCCTTTCTTGCGAGTTTTCTATGGTTGGTTATTGGGATTATTTATGTAACAATAGTGTATGAATTTATCTGTATTACCACCAAGGTGGTGAAGCATTTTGTTTCGTTCTGTTTCTTCTTTTTCTTCTTATCATTATTATTATTATAATTTGTTATTTTTCTTTGTTTTTAAATTTTTGTCCGGTGCAAAACTCGGAAACGGTTTGATGGGTTTCGAAGAAGTTTGGTACCAACAATCTGCTATCTTTCAGATGCCCCTTATCTGATTAAATGATCTTTTTTTCTGTATTTCGACGGTCGGTTGGTGTAAATTGCGTTATTTAAATCCAAACATCATTCTGTCCAATACATACAAAGAGAGGTAACTCTTACAGAATCTTCTTTCTTCTTCAGTTTCTCAGATAAATGAGCACCCGATACAAATGGGTAATCTGAATTAATGTATAAAGTTATGCACTAAACAAAAATGATTCAATGTTAATGAACTACCGGTACATGTTAATTAAGTGACTAACTTCTTTCTCACATACAGAATTTGTTTTAAATAAATTCTCAGTTACTATGTATTGAATGATAAAAAATATATCAAATTTTTATCAGCACTGTCAAACAAGTTAAACGCATCATTCAATTTTGTTCAAATTTTTTGGGAAGGTTCCTGCACCATTATAGTTTTTTACATCCATGGGTATTGAATGGGGGAGGGGTAGGAGGGTGGGGTCATAAAAACAAAAATCACAAATTCTTTCTTAAACACTTTGCTGTGTACTATAAAACCATGTACATATTTTTAATCAGCATCTAAAGACACATTAATTCATAAAAAACATTATCCCTAGGTTACTACTGAGGGATGGTGCTTGGTAGGGTTTTGTCATAACTTTTAAACTGTCGAGAATCCTACCCCTAAACTACAAATTTTCTGGTTCCTATTGATAAAAAGAAAATAATATACTAATGAAAGACCCCTTAGCTCCTATCCCACTGTGGGGTAGGGCTGGGTGGTTTAAGTAACTTGTAAACGATTGTGATTCCCAACCCTAATTAATGATTTTTTTGATTTCTTATGAAAAGTTGAATAGAATGATATTAATAAAGGGCAACTAAGGTCATTTCCCACAATGGGTGGTGCTGGGTGGTGCTATGTACATGTATAACTTTTTAAATAGTTAAAATCTCTTCCACTTATCTGTATATTTTCTTGTTCATTATGGACTTTTGAAAAGAGTAATAAAACCATTTTCAAGAGAGGGAAGCCAGAATTCTCAACACCCACCCTCAGTAAAGAAACACTATCTAATGGTATACTTGATTTCTTTTCTGAAGGCAAGTTTACAGTATTTAATTCCTATTCAAAGAATTGAAATCAAATTCAATAGCATTATTACACGTTTTTCATCAGTAAAGTTGCTTTAATATCTTCCTTATCAATTATCCATTAATATGTAGGTTACGGCTAATGAAGGGAATAAAAGTGAATATTAGAAATTGAATACGACTCGAAATATAATTGTACAATTCGATGTAAACTTAAAATTTACTTCCGCCCTCTCTCTTAATCAGCTTTCGATTACTAGTAATGGATACTATCGATCCATCACGAGATCAGTCCATCAGCAGGTGTATATTTAAGACAATATATAGATTATGGATGGTGGGGAATCATACGTAACTGGTATCCAAGTTACAATCTCATAGTTATTATTATTATTATTTACACCTGATCACTTTTTTGTCCGCAGAATTTCTCCTACACGCATCATTCCATCTCATTCTTATTTTTAAGGTAGGATCCTGTACCATAAGAAATGTGTTATCCGGGATTTAAATCCCCCTAGATTCAATGAGGAGGGACAGGAGGGTGGGGTTTAAAGAACAAAAATTACTTATTTTTCCATAAACACTTTGCTTTGTACTATAAAATCATATACATTTGTAATCAGCATCTCAAGGCACATCAATTAAAGTAAAATAATATTTCCCTAAGGTACCACTAATAGGTGGTGCCAGGTGGAGGTTTATTATAACGATTATACTGTCGAGATTCACACCCCTAAACTATATATTTTTGGTTTTCTATGATGCAATTAAAAGATTGATACTAATAAAAGACCCCTAAGGTCATTCCTCACTGTGGGGTTGGGCTGAGTGGTGCTCATTATAATTGAACAATTATACCAGGCTACCTCTATAGCGCATACCAGGCTACATGTATAGCATATACCAGGCTACATGTATAGCCCATACCAGGCTACATGTAGAACGCATACCAGGCTACGTCTATAGCGCATACCAGGCTACATGCAATATATGTCTTTTGGTTTTATGTGTTATAGTAGTATAAAGAAAACCAAGAAATCCTGCACTCAAAGTGATCTCGATACTACTTGTATTTGGTTTCAACCTTATCAAAAAATGTGCAATGTTCAGGGTTGATGTTTAACGTTTAGTTTATTAATGACATAATTGATAAAAGAAACGCTGGTATTTGTTGCATCAATACTTTTTTAACTTTATTTTCTACAGTTTTTATTGTAATTTCAATCTCATCTACCTTTACCTGTTGAAAATGTTTCTATCTAATTGCAACACCTCATTTGATCTTCATTCTTGTGTAAAATACCTCATACAATGATTTACAAAAAATACAGGCAAGAATTCACTAAGCTTCTGCTTTAAGTTTGAGAATTTCACTATAAATATTATTATATGATGATAGTTACAAAAGACACGGGGGATGCAGAAAAAATAAAGAGGGGTGTTCGACAGAATTGGAAGGGAGAAAACTATGAACAACACCCAAAAGCCCATGGTGGTTTTTAGTGGAAGGTTGTATTCTGATAAACGTAAAAATATTCTTGAACTAGATGTGTCGTCCTTGTATAAGTTGAATATTCTTGATACCTGAACCAATGACCTCTTGATCTCGAGGCGGACAGTCTACCACTGCACAACTGATGTGGTCCTTGCTCTTAAGGCAGAGACTCTACCATTAATTCCTCCAAGACAGTAACAACCATCAATTAATGTGTAATCTTGTTTACTTGAAAGAATCTGGTTTCAAAAAGTCATATAATACAAAAATATTTTAAACTGTTTCACAAATTATTAGTTTAACTTTAACATTACTGTATTAAGCGGTCTAAAGCGCATTTGTACACTTATTGATCACAGTTCCTCTAAATGCCTAGACCTTAGTATCTTTTGGAAAGATGCTAGTGTATGATAGTTTGTTAGTTTGCCTCGCAAAAATCGATGGTTTTCTCTGGGAACAACAGTTTCTACCAGCATCCTAGACACTGACTGCATCAGTTGAAAAATCATGACTGGGGTGGTATAAAACATTGTTAATTAACTCTTTTCCAGCTCTCTCTGAAAGTTAATTTTATCATTCCGTGATTCAAATCATTCAAAAAATTTGAGTGTTATTGTTGTAACATATTTAATCATAGCTTGAACTTCCCCCGGTCCATTATCCTGGCACATTGTGAACCAGTCAACACTCTATCTTGCTAAAGCCGAGCAAGATACATTTCCTATTGTGAGCTTGGTAAAATGTTTTGATTAACAGCAATTCTTAAAACAATAAATTGATTCTTAACTACTCAAATTTGTTGTTAAATCAAATTTGACAGTTACAATCACTTGATGCATTTTAAATGGTCGAGTTTTCAACTTTGATTGACAGCAAGTTAACAATAAACTGTGAAAGGTGTAACCAACCGTTTGATTGAGGTGTGATGTAGCCAGAGCTACATATGTAATGTATAATTGACGAGGGGATTAAAACAATGATGCTTATGAAAAGTGTTTAAAAATGTTTTTAATTTCTTAATTAGAACTTTAATGATATAAGCTTGTCTTAAGGAGTGAAATCAAGTATGTTTTAGGGATAGAGGTTGTTGACTGAAGGCGAGGTAAAGAATTAGTGTCCCACCAACCTACCCCTTTCTTTTGGCAATGATTCTTTATACAGTTAAGGGGTAGGGATTTTAACAATTTAATAGTTACACGTGTACATAGCCTCATCCCACAGCGGAGAAGGACCTTAAGTGTCCTTTTTATTGTTACTCTATTCAACTTTTCATAAGGAACTAGAAAAAACATAGTTAAGGGGTGGGGGTCTAAGCCAATTAAAAGCTGTACATACACATAGCACCTCCCAGCCCCCGCCACACAGTGGAAAATGAATTAGTATCAATCTTTTCATTTTATCATAAGAAACAAGAAAATATATAGTTTGGGGTGGTGTTAGTGATCTCAACCAATTATGCATTATTATTATTATTGCATATTCAGAGCACAACTCAACCAACCCGACAGTGGGAAATGACATTAGAGGGTCTTTCATTAGTATCAATCTTTTCATTGTATCATTAAAAAAACAGAAAATATACAGTTTAGGGGTGGAGATCTCGACAGTATAAAAGTTATGACAAAGTCCAATCTGGCACCACCTCTTAGTGGTACCCCAGGGAAATATTATTTTATTTAAATTGATGTGCCTTGAGATGCTGATTACAAATATATATATGGTTTTATAGTACAAAGCAAGTGTTTATGGAAAAATTAGTAATTTTTGTTCTTAAAACCGGGCCCTCTTGTCCCTCCCCATTGAATCCAGGGGGATTTAAATCCTGCATAACACATTTCTTATGGTACAGAATCCTACCTTAAAAATAAGAATGGGATGGAATGATGCGTGTAAGAGAAATCCTGCGGACAAAAAGTGATCGGGTGAAAAAAAAAAAAATAATAATAACTAGAGATTGTAACTTGGATACCAGTTACGTATGATTCCCCACCCAGCCCTACCCCTCAATGGGAAAGGACCTTAGGTGTTTGATTAGTGTTATTCTTTTCATTTTATCATTAGAAACCAGAAAATATATACTTTAGGGGTGGGGATCTCAACAGTTTAAAAGTTATGACAAAGCCCTATATAAATTATGGTTTTATAGCACACCGCAAAGTGTTTAAGGATAATTGCGTGATTTTTGTTTTTAAGACCCCATCTTCCTGTTCCTCCCCCAATAAATACCCATGGATGTAAAAACTTTAATGGTGCAGGAACCTATCCTAAATTTTGAACGAGATTGAATGATGCGTTTAACTTGTTTGGCAGTGCTGATAAAAATTTGATATATTTTTAACAATTTAATACTGGTGTATTTTGATTGGACAAGTGTTCAACTTTGATTGATAGCAAATCTATTTCACGAACTGTGAGGTTTTTAACCAACAAATTTGATTGACGTGTGTCATTACTGTGAAGTAGCCATAACCTACATATTAATGGATAATTGACAAAGAGATTAAACCAATTATACATATGAAACATGTGATTATGCTATTGAATTTGTTTACAATTCTTTGAATAGAATTTAATCCTGTAAACTTGCCCTAAGAAATAAAATCAAGTATGCCATAAGATAATGTTTCTTGACTGAGGGTGGGTGTTAAGAATTCTGGCTTCCCACCCATACCCTCTTTTGAAAATGATTTCCTGGAGGTTTTTATCACTCTTTTCAAAAGTCCATAATGAACAAGAAAATATACAGATGAGTGGAAGGGATTTTAAATATTTAAAAGCTATACATGTACATAGCACCACCCACAGTGGGAAATGACCTTAGGTGCCCTTTATTAATATCACTCTATTCAACTTTTCATAAGGTTCCAGAATATACAAAAATTAGGGGTTGGGATTTCAATAGTTTAAAATTAACTTAGCACCACCCACCCCTATCCCTCAGTGGGAAAGGACCTTAGGTGTCTTTGATTAGTGTTATTCTTTTCATTTTATCATTAGGAACCAGAAAATATATACTTTAGGGGAGGGGATCTCAACAGTTTAAAAGTTATGACAAAGCCCTATATAAATTATGGTTTTATAGCACACCGCAAAGTGTTTAAGGATAATTGCGTGATTTTTGTTTTTAAGACCCCATCTTCCTGTTCCTCCCCCAATAAATACCCATGGATGTAAAAACTTTAATGGTGCAGGAACCTATCCTAAAATTTTGAACGAGATTGAATGATGCGTTTAACTTGTTTGGCAGTGCTGATAAAAATTTGATATATTTTTAACAATTTAATACTGGTGTATTTTGATTGGACAAGTATTCAACTTTGATTGATAGCAAATCTATTTCACGAACTGTGAGGTTTTTAACCAACAAATTTGATTGACGTGTGTCATTACTGTGAAGTAGCCATAACCTACATATTAATGGATAATTGACAAAGAGATTAAACCAATTATACATATGAAACATGTAATTATGCTATTGAATTTGTTTACAATTCTTTGAATTAGAATTTAATCCTGTAAACTTGCCCTAAGAAATGAAATCAAGTTTGCCATAAGATAATGTTTCTTAACTGAGGGTGGGTGTTAAGAATTCTGGCTTCCCACCCATACCCTCTCTTAAAAATTATTTACCGGAGGTTTTTATCACTCTTTTCAAAAGTCCATAATAAACAAGATAATATACAGATGACTGGAAGGGATTTTAAATATTCAAAAGCTATACTTGTACATAGCACCACCTACAGTGGGAAATGACCTTAGGTGCACTTTATTTATATCACTCTATTCAACTTTTCATAAGGTACCAGAAAATACAAAAATTAGGGGTGGGGATTTCAATAGTTTAAAATTAACTTAGCACCACCCACCCCTACCCCTCAGTGGGAAAGGACCTTAGGTGTCTTTGATTAGTGTCATTCTTTTCATTTTATCATTAGGAACCAGAAAATATATACTTTAGGGGTGGGGATCTCAACAGTTTAAAAGTTATGACAAAGCCCTTTATAAATTATGGTTTTATAGCACACCGCAAAGTGTTTAAGGAAAAATTGGTGATTTTTGTTTTTAAGACCCCATCTTCCTGTCCCTCCCCCAATAAATACCCATGGATGTAAAAACTTTAATGATGCAGGAACCTATAAAATTTTGAACAAGATTGAATGATGCGTTTAACTTGTTTGGCAGTGCTGATAAAAATTTGATATATTTTTAACAATTTAATACATAGTAACTGAGAATTTATTAAGAACAAATTCTGTATGTGACTAAGAGGTTAGTCACTTAATTAACATGTAGTTCATTAACATTAAATCATTTTTGTTTAGTGCTGAACTTTATACATTAATTCAGATTACCCATTTTTATCGGGCGCTCATATATCTGAGAAACTGAAGAAGAAAGAAGATTCTGTAAGAGTTATCTCTCTTTGTACGTATTGGACAGAAAGATGTTTGGAATTAAATTACGCAATTTACACGCACCGACCATTAAGCCCTCGAGATAGAACAAAAACTTGATCATTTATCCATATCTACCAAGATAGCAGATTGTTGGTACCAAATTTCATCGAAACCCATCATACCGTTTCCGAGTTTTGCACCGGACAATTTTAAGGAAAAAAAAGTATAATAATAATAATAATAATAATAATAAGAAGAAGAAGAAGAAGAAGAAGAAGAAGAAGAAGAAACAGAACGAAAACAATATGATTCCCCACCTTTGGGTTGGGAATCATAATAATAAAAGAAGTAATAATACTACTAATAATAATAACTAGGGATTGTTGCTGGGATACCAGTTACGTATGATTCCCCACCATCCATAATCTATATATTGTAAAATATACACCTGCTGAAAGACTTATCTTGTGATGGATCAATAGTATCCAATACTTGTAATCAAAAGCTGATTAAGAGAGAGGGCGGAAGACAAGTAAATTTAAAGGTTACATCGAATTGTACAATTATAATTCAAGTCTTATTCATTTCTAATATTTACTATCATTCCCTCATACCTAACCATTGCAACAAAGTTTTTTGTTAAAAGAAACCAATTTATCGCGGAACTCCGAATCTGCATGTATAAATTTATAATTAGAAATGTATGTAAATTTTACAAGTTCAATACATCAAAATCATGCGTTCTAGCTTCTGACATAAGCCCTATTCATGAATTTGGCAATTACAATTAGCTGGTGTATTTTGATTGGACAAGTATTCAACTATGATTGATAGCAAATCATTTCACTAACTGCGAGGCGTTCAACCAGCAAATTTGATCGACGTGTGTCATGACTGTGAAGTAGCCATAACCTACATATTAATGGATAATTGACAAAGAGATTAAAGCAATTATACTTAAGAAAAACGTGTAATGATGCTAATGAATTTGTACTCAATTCTTTGAAAAGGAATTTAATCCTGGAAACTTGCCCTAAGAAATTAAAATCAAGTATGCTATTAGATCGTGTTTCTTGACTGAGGGTGGATGTTAAGAATATTGGGTTCCCATCCCCACCCTCTCTTGAAAATGATATCCTGAAGGTTTTTTATCACTATATTGAAATTTCCATAATAAATAAGAAAATATGGAGATTAAGTGAAAGGGATTTTAACTATCTAAAAGATATACATGTACATAGCACCAACCAGCAACACCCAGCTCCATTCACAATGGGGAATGACCTTAGGTGCCTTTATTATTATTACTCTTTTCAACTTTTCAGAAAGAACCAGAAAATACATAGATTACGAGTGGGGATCTCAACCGTTTAAAATTTACTTAGCACCACCCAGCCCTACCCCACAGTTGGAAAGGACCTTAGGTGCCTTTCATTAGTACCATTCTTTTCATTTTATAGGAACCAGAAAATATATAATTAAGGAATATGGATCTCGACAGTTTAAAGGTTATGAACAGCCCAACCTAGCACCACCCCAGGGGGAAATATTTTATATGAATTGGTGCAACTTGCGATGCTAATTACAAATATATATGGTTTTATAGTACACAGCAAAGTGTTTAAGGAAAAATTGGTGATTTTTGTTTTTAAGACACCGCCCTCCTCCCCCTTCCTTCCTGTCCTTCTTCCATTGGATGCCCATAGATTTGAAAACTTTAATAGTACAGGAACCTACCCTAAAATTTTGAATGAGATTGAAAGATGATTTTAACTTGTTTGACAGTGCAGATAAAATTTTATATATATTTAAACCATTTTGATGCAGTGTAACTTAGAATCTATTAAAAACAAATTCTGAATGTAAGAACGAAGTAAGTCTCTTAATTTACTTGTAGTTCATTAACATTGAATCATTTTTGTTTAAAGCTTAACTTTATACATTAATTCAGATTACCCATTTTTATCGGGAGCTCCTATGTCTGAGAAACATACGAAGAAAGAAGAAGAGTTATCTCTCTTTGTATATA
Organism: Tegillarca granosa; assembly: GCA_029721355.1. Taxonomy (NCBI): domain Eukaryota; kingdom Metazoa; phylum Mollusca; class Bivalvia; order Arcoida; family Arcidae; genus Tegillarca; species Tegillarca granosa. Next base: position 23,425,511 of record CM056602.1, on the reverse strand, counting down.
ATGCTTGAAATTAAATTAAACAATTTTTTACCTACCCACAGTCGAGATAGAAAAAAAATGATCATTTGATCGTCATAGGGGCATCTACAAAGATAGCAGATTGTTGGTACCAAATTTCATCAAAACCCTTCATATCGTATTTGAAATGTGGTCTGGACAAATGTTTATAGGAAAAAAAATAATAATAAGAAACAGAACCTTTGGGTGGGGAATCATAATAATGGACAACCGGAAACGGAAGGAAAGCGATAAGTCTTCCAACTACAAAGGTGGAAGACTTAATAATGGGGAACAGGCAACGGGCCATATTAATGTTCATTTTAATTAAAATAAAAAAGACGGGGCTTTTGAATTTTTATTAAAATAATACATTTAAAATCAGCACATGACATTTCAAGATATAAAAGTTGATTTGGAGAAAATTAAAGTTTTTAGACATGTCCGTTAATCTACCACTTTATTCTATATTTACCACAAAAAAGTTGATTTTAGTCTGTCACAGTTACATTACCCGGAAACGTTCAGCTATGACCGGTCTAGGTGCTGACATACATTTTTTTTGGAACGCCCGAGTCACATTAATTACTAAATCTAGTATTCAGTTACTAAATCTAGAATTTACGCTTACTTCTAACCTCTAACTCCATTGAACGCTCCTAAATTAATTTTCTACTTAATGTGAATTTATTTCTTTTTTAGTGACCAAATTGAATGTAATAGAGAAAATCCTAGGGGACCCTATGTTATCACCACAACAAAATAAGTTTTCTTATCAGTACAAGAATTTATTATACAATCTAAACGTTTTAAGAAATAATTATAAAATTAAATTTATATTCTCCAGATACACATCCACTTTTACTTTTTCCCCTTCCCCTTTTTCTGTTATTCGTTACATTAAATCATTTTCAACTTACATTTATTTATTTATTTACTCATTAATTAATCAATTTATTTATCTTTTAGATTATCCATTTATTAATTAAGAATTTAATATATCTGTAACTGTTAATACTTCATGTTGATTTCTGTATTTATATAGGTCAATTGTAAATTTCCTGTTTCTCTTGGCAGCATTAAAACATTTTAACTGGAAATTGTTCAAATCATTTGTACTTTTAAATAAAACTAGATTCAAATAAGTGCATAAGATTTCATGACACTATTCTATATTTCATAATTCTGAAGATCAGTGATCATTATTCGTATAAATTGAAGAAACAATCGAAAATTGATCTAATACGTTTATTTTGTTTTCAAAACTAAAACATATTTATCAGAGCCAAACAACTTCTCAAAATTTTGCAAATCTACAATTGTCAATTTAAAAATAATTTTAAATGTTATTTAGAAAGGGCAATGTTCAGAAAAGTGTTTTAAACCTTTATAATATAAATTTGATAACTTGATTATTCTTGGTGAGAATTATCATTATTATTTGCAATCGATTTTTAAAAATTTAACAAACTTTCTTTTTTTCAAAGAAAGTTGATTCTTGGTTGATATGATGTTTAACCTCACATCAGAAATGTAACAGCTATTCAAAAAAAGAAAAAAAAATCTAAAATACAAATTGGTTGTTATTACGATATGTGCTGTTCATTTTCTTCAGTTCACTCTTATTAGCTCATTATAAATGGAAATCCTAAAAGGTTTGGACGGGGCATGTCGATAATGATGTTTTTTCTGAATGACAAAAATGTAACTGAAAATCATGTAACAAGTAACAACATACCTAACAATGAGCACTATAAATGAATGTGGAATATTGCAATATGACTTCTGTATCCCACTTTTAAGTCTTTTTTATGGTTTCATATTCATTGAGCTACATAATGCATATCTCTTTTTATAAAAAAGGGCAAATTTTAAATGTGTTACAGAATACTTTCTCAACGATGTGGTATTAGGAATATAGATTATTCGTTGATAAAAATTATTTATCAATTTTATGTTGTTTAGCATAAGTATTCTGAATAACAAAATTGTCCATTTTTGCATTTTCCCACAATTCCTGCCAAATTCAACTTAATTCAACACGGACAATTGTACTCGTTAAAAAATGCTTAATCATTAAGATATTTAGAAGTTTTAAAATTACAATGCACGCAGTAACTACTTGACAGTCTATATTTCGTTTCCTTTATTATTTTACGACATATCACAAGTCAATACATACGACGACCATTTACTGGAAACCCAAGTAGTCTTAACATGTTTGAATGCATACCTATATAGCTCAAGGCCCTTACTGTTAAAAGTTTCTCTCGGCCCGTTTTTCAGTACTTTGATTATAAATTCTACACTCTTTTTTTCAGTTGTTTAATATTTTGTGCGATAAACAGAATTCGAAGCATATCTTTTAAATGGTGATACTTTTTCCGATTTAGACAATCATTTAAAAGTTTGGAATTTCGCATACTGATCAATAGTTCACGAAGGTTATTTTTGTTACTGGTTTCCATGGCTATTACACAAACTTCAACACTGATGTGCGGAAGCTGCCATCTTGTCAACACTTCAACAACCAGAAGTTCACCCAAGGCAGCGACCTCGGCAAAGAGTTACCAATAGTTTACTACTATCAGTCCATAATTATTTGTCATATACATATTTGGAGAACAAAACTTAAATGATTGAAACCTGGTAGGTACCTAATATAAAAATCCTTTTTAAATGATATAGTGTTATGAATAAACAGTACTAACATAAGATTTTTTTAAAACAACTAAAAGGATGCCGCCATATAGGCGTCTGAGCTGTTGCTTTTTGTAGCCCACCTTCCCAGAACCATCTTGTTTAGTTATTACTTAGAACATTGTCTGTTCTATTTATTTTTTAATGAATATTTTAATATTTTAACTAAAATCCCTGATTATTTTAAAAATTATCTGAATTTTTGTTTCAGGAAATTGATCAAATTAAAATCGGACAGAATGCTGAGAATGAATTTGAATTTGATCCAGAGACAGAGGTAAGGTTTTCAAAAAAGCAACCATTTTTCGATAATGGCAGCAGTTATTAGGTTGCAAAGTAAATGATTGTCCATCAATTGATAATTTAACAGTATTTGTTTTTTTTGCCTAAGAATGTAAGCAGTATGTTAAAAAGATATATATTACTGCACTGCAAGTAACTGTACTATATAATGTGTTACTATTGACTTTCTATTGGACTTATAACAGATACTCTTTAAATTTTCAACACATCAATAAGGTATAAACCCGTTTCCATACACACAAAAAAAATTGACTGCATCGACACAAACACAACATTCTCAAAATATCTATGAAACTTAAGTTCAAAATATGAACAGAATGTTATTTTGATTTATTTAATTGTTTCCTGTTAAGTCTTTATACTTATAGTGGTAACATGATATAATGCATTTAACATTCATAACACTAGAATTCTTTTTCAATTTTAGCTTTTAAACACAGAGATATAGAGGTAAGAAAAATAATCAGAATAAATATTTTTCTATCTTTGTTTAAAACAAGCAAAAAATTAAATTTTGCTTACATGAAAAATTTAAACCCTTGCTTAATTTTGAAAAATGTTTGAAAGGGCAGGACTTTCAACAGGTTTTAGTAGAACCGTCTTGAAAAATTTCAGCTAAAACTTCTGAAAAGGAAAAATTTCAAAACTCAGATATCAAAGGTTGGAAAAAGATCTTGGGTGGTTTTGATAAGTCTGCTACCAGACCAGCTGTTCATCGATTTTATCATCAAGACATTGTGCCAACCTTGAAAAAATTGAGAATGAAATAAAATAATGTGGTCAAAGTCTCTGCTTGTCACTGTAGCAACTGCAAAAAATGTATACAGTTATACAGTGATTTCTCATTCTGATGCAAGTCAAATGGTCTTTTTGCTTTACACATTTAACATCTGGTGGATCTGGCCCTAGTTTCACAATCATTCTTTATTGAGTATGCTATCAGCTTAATAGAGGGAATTTTTCAATGCAAGTTTTAATGCATTACATAGTTTAAATTGACTATCAATTGTTCTTTTTAAATTATGTAGTGTAGATTTTTTTGACCAAAATAAAACATTAAAAACATATAACAAAAAAATTTAAAAATAATAATGATAAGAGAAAAATGGGAATATAGGAATTGAGTGTACACTGAATTGACTGTTAAACTGCAGCTTGATTTAAATATTTGTATTTACTTGTGATACATGTCAGTTGTAAATTTGTAAAATTACAAAATATTATCCTTTACCTTGACAGCATCTTATTTATCAGTTTATTTTTTATTTGCAATTGGTTTTCTTATTTTAGAACTTAAAACAGAAAGAATCAAGCAAGAATTGGTAATTTTTAAAGATTTTTTTAATATGCATGTATTATTGTGTAAAATAGATTAATCCAATCAAATTAGAAATTAGGACAACAAAAGACCAGAAATCCAGACTTTAACTTTTCTGTTAGGAAGACATAAAACTTGAGAAGTTTATTGCAAAATTGAATTATTATTTCATATGAGTTGAGGGCCAGGATTTTGAAGTTAAAAAGGTTTCTTTAGAATATGTTTCAACAATTAGCACACTTATGCTGAAGGATATTGTAGATACACACATAATTCAAATGGAGTTGAGTTGAGTAATGGTGTTTAACGTCCCAGTCAAGAATATTTCACTTATATCGAGACGTCGCCTGCTATAGGCGAAAGTGCAGAAATTTTGCCTGTGCGTTGCGCTGATGGCATTATACAGCAGGGTTCTTTATCGTGCCATGTCTGCCATGACACGGGACCTCGTTTATTTTAAGTTCCCATCCGAAAGAACCGTGACTTTCATTTCGTAATGCCGAGTGCTTGGCGAAAGAACAGTCACTACCCACTTTCAAGTCTTGGGTCGGACCCGGCCGGGGTTCGAACCCACGACCTTCCACTTACGGAGAGAGCACTCTACCAACTGAGCTACCGCAGTGGCCATAATTCAAATGGGAATTTTTAATTCTTTGATCAAATTCAAGAACAAAAAAAGTTGAAAAGCTATATTTTACATAACGGATTATAACTATGTTTTATTTTTCTTTTCTTTTTCTTTATTTGGCACAGAAAGTAAATGAAAAAGTTATGGCAAAATGGACAGATAGGAAATTTTACCAGGGAAAAATAATAAAGATAGTTGATGGTATGGACAGAACAAAATATACAATAAAATCATATACAGCCCTTATTGTGGGGCATACATGCAACACAAAGTATTGCTATTTTATTTTCATGTTTTTACAATGGAAGATTACCATTCCTAACAAAGTAGACAGATTAGCTACCACTTAGTATTGTGTGTAATTAAAAAAGAAGTTGAGGCATTGTGTATAATAAACTTTCCAAAATACTTTCACTTATATTAAGACAGACTCTTCCAGTGTGATTTAACTTTAAGTGCCAGATGAAGTTGTATGCTCCTAGACAACTCTGTCTTTGGAATGTTAAAAAAATTACAGATATTTTCCAAGAAATGTTTTTATTTCTGAAAGAGAATTTGAATACTTATGAACAACTTGTGCTTAATTTTCATTCATTTTATTATATTTTTTTCAATTTCAGATAAGTTCCACATTCTTTTTGATGACGGATATCAACGGACAGTTAGGAAATCTGAGTTGAAGAAAAAGTAGAAAAAGCATCATACATATTTTTTTTAAATATTTTTTTCATTTATGTCCTTTTTGTTTTATTGATATTACAATACAGATTTTTAGCTCACCTGACTTGATAAATGGTTCTGGTCATATGTTAAAAGGTCAAGGTCATAGTAGCATGAGAAGGCTTTCATTGTTAATTATCTTGAAAACTATTAACTTTTTGTATAGGCATGTACATGAAAATATTATAGGTATTGACATGATGGTTATTCTGATATATAAAAAACAACCGCTCAGACTTATATAGAGGCATCCTTTTAGTTGTTTAAAAAATCTTACAATGGATGTTAGTACTGTTTATTCATAAAACTTTATCATTTGAAAAGGATTTTTATATATATTATGTACATAGGGTATTGTAGGTTATGATATAACAATCATTCTGATATAATGTATGTCATATGTTCAAAGGTCAAGATCATAGCTGCATAAGAAGACTGAAATTGCTAATTGTCTTTAAGACTATTAACTTTTTGTATAGACATATATTTTAGAAAATAGGTAGGTATTGATATAATAATCATTCAAATGTTTATTTCAAGGACATGCATTCAAAAGTCAAGGTCATTGCTGCCAAAAAGGGCTTGATTTGTAAATTATCTGATAATCTATGTGTTAACCTTATTGCATGTCCTTGTTAACTATATGCATGTATGTTTTATAAACAATAATACAGAACTTTTTAGTGTATTAATTGTGTTTTTTTTTTGAGAATTTGTAATTGTTGTTATCATATTTTCCTGAATATCACTTTTCTTCCTGTTGTTGAAATTAAATTGATTGATTTCATGTAAAATTGTATGTCCTTGTTAAATTTGATTTGTGAAGATGTGACAATGCAGAATTTTTCAGTGTATCAATTGTGTTATTTTTTTTTAAATTAAGAACTGTAATTGTTTTGTCAGACTTCTGTAAGAGTATATGTTATATATCTTAATATCCTTTGTAGGATTATTGCAAGAGATCAGCTATAGGTGTTTTATTACTAAATATATAAGGCATTTGAAGTCCTGTTGGTGGTTTCTGGAGAAATTACTTATATGTACAAACCAAAGAAGGCTTTTTTGAAAGGTTTTGTGATTGCCTCTTATTGAACATATGGAAAATTATGAAATATGAATATCATGAAGTTATACTATAACTAAAACTGTTACTAGTGTTTAAGGTGTCAATAGTAGATATACTAGTTAACAAATTGGTATTTTGTTTCTTAATAATTTTGGTTGGATTTTTTCTACAGATAAATTGTTGGAAATTTTTCCAATTTTTTTTTCCAACTTCATTTCTCATTGGATTTTTTTCCAAATTTAATTTTTTCCTAAAACAGAACATATTAGATATTATTTCCAACAAATTATCTCATTGGATTTTTTTTCCAAATTATATTTTCTTTGGAATTTTTTTCCCAAAACAGATTTCATTGGAGTTATTTTCCCAAGAAATTATCTCATTGGATTTTTTTCCAACAAATTATCTCAGTGGATTTTTTCCAAAAACAGATTAATTGGTATTTTTTTCCAACAAAGTATCTCATTGGTATATATTTCCAAACGGTGCAAAATTTTGGATTTTTTTCCAGTTGGAAAATAATACTTGAAGATTCCAACAGTGATCTTTTTTTTGGAATTTTTTTCCAAGAGTTCTTTGAATTTGGAATTTTTTTCCAATTTGGAATGTCATTGGAATTAATTTCCAAAATCAAATTATTTTGGATTTATATTTGTATTTTCCATTGAAAATAACCACTTTTAGATTTTTATTCCAACAAAATTTGTGTTGGATTTTTTTCCAATTGGAATTTTTCATTTTTCCAATTGGAATTCCAATTGGAATTCCAATTGGAATTTACATTAAAATTTAAATTATTTCAAAAGCTAGCCAAAACTTTTAAAATTTTTTTGGTGAAATTTTTCCTTCACCATGTGTTCTTTAATTGTATATAATTTTTTTTTTTTAAAAAATCTGACGACTCCTTGGGGTGGCGCAACTATGGAAAATAATCATTCCATAGTTGTCCGATCGCATGTTATGTATATTTGATAGATATTTATTATAATGAAATGCCATTGTTAAAACATACATAAATCTGTTGGTTTTAATCATTGGAGTTCACTTTCAGAGTCTTTACAGCCACAGGGAAACCCCTATGTGTAGCCAATGAAAATCCACGACTCAATGAGAACGTCGAGTGAAGGTCGCCGACGGTAGGGTCATAAATCGGCAATTTTTGACATGATAAACAAGTTTAATTGTGGAAAAATCGTTGTATACCAAAAAAAAAAAAAAAAAAAAAAAAAAAAAAAAAAAAAAAAAAAAAAAAATCAAAAAATCAAAAAATTTTGGAATGCGTAAATACTGTAGATTTTAAGCTTAAATCCACGACTTAATGAGAATAAAGCATATATTTCGGATTTTTTTGAAATTTTTAAAAATGGATTTCAGGCAAAGTTATCGATATGTATGAACTAGTACCAACCTCGCATGTTATAAAACACCAATAAATAATCTATAAAACAACAAAAAAAAAAAAAAAAACCCGAAATCCTGACACCAAGCCCCTATGATAGAGTCGTGTGACAGTTCAGTGTAATCAAAATGCCATCTACTTGTTGTGTGCCAGGTTGTTCGGCTGAGGAAGTCATTCATTTCCAAGAGACCAAAAGTTGTTGAAAAAATGGATTTAAGCCATTCGAAGGGACTCAACTGAGCATAAATTTAAAGTCTGGGGGCCGAGTAGGAACAGCGGTGTGTGCAGGGACCAAGTTTTGTCTTCTGATTATATCAGTGAAACTATCTTTGGTATATCAAACTTAAAATCAGAGTTCTTTACCTATTTTGTTTTAACTTTGAGCAAATGTAAGCAGTTTGATTTCCCCGTGAATTAATCTCATTGACAATGTGATTGTGCTTAAATGCCATCATCCTGCCAGACCCCAAACCCCCCCCCCCCCCCCAACCATTTAATGTTGGTTTATTGGGCGCACTTATGTTCCGGTGTTTACCCACACAGCATGACATAGTTTTACAATGATATAATCAGATATAATCATAATAAAAACAATGAAGATCTCGATCATGTGGTCAGATATTTAAACCGATTCTGTTGTCTGTTTTTACCAGGGGTATTACTTTTTAATGGAATTGATTACATTTGCTGTTTCCAAGTTTATGTACATGTACATCTTTTTTTTTATTTGTCATTATTATCATTGTGCATGTTTTCTTTCTTGTTATTTATTTTTTTCTATACATTTTTAATGTTTAGTTTGATATTTGACTCCTGATGTATATAACTTGGCAGGAAGAATTAATGGCTAGTGGGAATATGTATATCATGTGTGCTGCTGCCCGCTATAAGTATGCAGAAAAGCAACAACGTTAACACCAGTAGGTATTCAGTTTAGTATTAGTTGATCATTAATGCAATTGTACATGTATCAATTGAACAATCTTCCATTTAAAGGGTACCTGTAACATTTTTTTTATCACAATTGTTTAATATATTATTTAAATATCTCAAAATTGAAACCGCATAAAAATTGGTGACAGACTACCGGGTGAAAAATATGGAACTTGCTGTGGTGTCATGTGCTGATTTTGAATGCATTATTTTAATAGAAAATTAAAATCAGCACATAACAGTGGCACCGGCTAAAAATCAATACATAAAAATTCAATCGCCTATGCTCTTTTATGCAGTTTTATTGACAGTTAAAATTAAATGATCGTGATGTAGAAAACTTTTAAGTATTCTGGTGCCATTACATTTTCTCGATAATTGGAAGATGTTCACACAATTAAAGTTTGTAACCGTGATAGTTCTTTTCAACTGTCCGGTGGCTAATAAATTCTGGGGTAATTAAAAAGAGAAAAAAATCTCAAATTATTTTACGCGAAATATATTACAATTGTTTAAAATGAAATGACACCGATTTTAGAATGAGACCACATTAAAAAAAAACTAGATAATAATAATAATAATAATAATAATAATAATAATAATAATAATACGAGATAATAATAATAATAATTTGATGGATTTGTAGAATTAAGAATAAAGAATTTGAAAATATCACAGCTAAATGTATGCCCAAGGAAAAGTGAAAACTAAAATCTAACAAAATCAAATCCTGTAAGTAGATCAATGAACATGTTTTAAATAGACTATTCTGGTTGTCGATTTTTAATTTTGCCTAAAAAGTTATATTTTATTATTATTATTATTATTGACAAGAAAACAAAGGAATAAATTTCTTTTTCTTACTTTTTAAAATTGAAAAATGAAATATCATTTTTTTTTCCGGAGTGAAATCTTTATACTTTATTTGACAAAGAACGTTTACCAAATAAAATTATTTTACTTTACTCGAACTGTAAATATACTATTGTATATTACAGGTCGTAAGATATCTTTATCAACCTGCAAATCAATTTTGCAAATTATAAGTGACATCCTGTTAATTACAGGTGTGTCTAACTCTAAGGAACGAGTCAAATAAACAAAAGGATTAATAATAATCTTAATTATCGGAACATGTCAAACGGATGTAGGTTCGATTCCTAACCAGGGCTTCATACATTGCAAGTTATTGATACATCATACATTTATTGGTTCTTGTTTATTGTTCAAAATTGTTTTTTTATTGTTTTGATTTATTTGATTGTGCATAACACACGTTTTAATTAGATAAAAACAAATAATTTTAATGAAAATCATATTTTATAGTTACATATTTTATTAAAATAGTGGATCTCTATATGAAGATGTATTGATAGTTTGTATGGCTGGTGCAAAATGGAAGGAATTGCCCAGTGCCTCCACCAATAGACTTTCAAAGCAATGACTTGCTGTATTGTAAAAACTTATATGTCTAGCTCAATTGATGAAAATGAATTTCAAACAAAACCAATGACGTTTTGTGTTGGTAAAGAATATTTAAAAAAATTGAATATATAATTCTACAGGAACTACACCAACAAAGAAGCAACTGAAAAAGAATGCAGTGCCCAGTGTGTTTTTTTTTTTTTGGACCCAAGGCAGTAGTACCAATGAGAAAGAAGTTGGAACACTTCGTTCTGGACGGGAATATGCTGTGGCTTCAGCATCCTCTTCACAGGAGCTGATAATATATGCAGATGAAGATATCAAGGTAAACATTTTCATTTAAGAAAAAAACTATGTAATGTTTTTTTACACTTCGTGATATACATAATTCGTGCAGATTGTAATATGTGGAATATGGTATTTTACCACTATTAGCTACAATGTGTAACCTCCTTGTGACATTCTAGTAGAAATACGAAACAGGCTGTAGATCAGGTGAGTATAATACACCAACATGTTTATATCTCTTGATAGTATTAATTTTTCATTATTAGGTAGAAGAAACAATGGAATGTGAAACAGCTAGTGAACCTACTCCAGAGTTAAAGTCTGAAGAAGGAGGTCTGGAGCAGATGTCTGCTACTTCTGCTTTCACTCAAACACCTGTATATCCCTTGCTGTCTGTTGATAATTTTGTAAATGATAATGGTGGAATTTTTGTTTTACACTGGTTTATCTCCTTATTATGATTTCATTTTTGTTCTTTTCACTTTAGGTGAAGCTGCTTATCATTTAAATTATCAGTACAACAATGTTAATAATCTGTCGATTAAAAATCATTTTTTTCTAACATTAATTAAGTCGTCAACATAAGACTAATTTTGAGCTTAGCCGTTTATTTAACATTTCAGAGTTTTCTGTTTCCAACATTTGGATAACTTGGGTAAATTTTATGGCACACCAATGTGGTGAGCTTAATACATGTCCAGACCTAGATGTAGTCAAATATTTTTGTCCATCTGACTTCAAGTCAAAATTTACAACATCAAGGGTTATAGTTGATGGTACAGAATGCCCAGTTAAAAACCTAAGCCTCCAATTGCACAACAAAGTATTTTCTACTTATAAGAATAGGAACATTATTAAGGTACTTGCAGGAGCAACTCCAAGTGGTCTTGTTTCTTATTTGTCTCCAGCATATGGGGGGTCCTCCAGTGATAGGCAAATTGTTGAAAGAAGTAATCTTACAACAGCTTGTGATCCTTGAGACTCCATAATGGCAGACAAAGGATTCAATGTTCAGGATATATTTGCCCCATATGATGTCACTATTAACATCTTAACATTTTTCAGCGAGAAAAACCACATGAGTGCTGTTTTGCCTGATTGTAAAATTTCTAGCAAGAGGGTGCATATTGAGAGAATTATTGGGCCTGCTGAAACTTACAAAATTTTAACAAATTTTTGTATCTGTGGTTTTCTTTTAAATATTGTAAATATTTAGAATATATTTTTTAAACATATTTAGGAAAATAATGCATCATGTGTGGGATTGATTGTAATAGTAAAAAAATATTTCACTTTTATTGAGGTAGCTCGTTTTTAAATTGATGGAGGAAACAGAGTACCAACAGAAAACCCTACACAATTTATAAGCAATCTGACAATTTTTCTCAGCTTGAACATTTAAAAGTGACCTGACAAACTTTCTCACTCTTAAACATTAACCATTTTACTGACAAACTTTCTCACTCTTGAACATTGACCATTTAACTGACAAAATGTCTCACTCTTAAACATTGACCATTTAACTGACAAACTTTCTCACTCTTAAACATTGACCATTTAACTGACAAACTTTCTCACTCTTAAACATTGACCATTTAACTGACAAACTTTCTCACTCTTGAACATTGACCATTTAACTGACAAAATTTCTCACTCTTGAACATTGACCAATTTAAATGACAAACTTTCTCACTCTTGAACATTGACTATTTAACTGACAAAATTTCTCACTCTTAAACATTGACCATTTAACTGACAAACTTTCTCACTCTTGAACATTGACCATTTAACTGACAAAATTTCTCACTCTTGAACATTGACCAATTTAAATGACAAACTTTCTCACTCTTGAACATTGACCATTTAACTGACAAACTTTCTCACCCTATATTGCCCTGCAAGTAAGAGATCCAGTTACCTTGGGAAAAATTCTTGTACCAACACTGATTTATTAATTATTTAACTAATAATACAGTATAATTTTAAAGAATCACATTTAAATAAAATGTTGGAGATCATTCAATTTAGTTTACAAATTAATTGAAGTTTACATGTAGACAGTTTTTTCTGATTTGAATCTAATACATGGAAAACAAATCATGTAAGCAAGAAACATGACACAATGTCAAAAATATTTTGTATACATCATTGTATTACAGCATTAGAATATCTCCCATGGTGCTATTTATTTGTATCTTTTATTTGTAGAGATAACAATTATCTTAATGGAAGATTAAGTACTGGATCTGAAAAAATGAGTCGAGCAGAAAATGCTAAATTATCATCAAATATATGCATACAGGGATAATAAAGGGGCATGTAAATTGGAAGTTTTATTTAAAAAGTTTCTCTATGTAGATGAATGAAACATGTAAAATAAGGTCTGAAATATTATCAGATGCCCTTATTGGGTTTCAAAATTTAAAAAGCTATTGAGGATGACAGTTGTCTCTACACATAAAATACGGAAAGTAATACATGTGTACATGTAAATGTGCATTTGACTTTACTTGTACTTTTGATTGAGACATTATTTTTTAAATTTTATGTCCAATTAAAGAAACTCTTAGTGAATAAATATCCATATTTTTACTTCTAACACTTTAGATAATGTAATGGTATGTTTTTTTTATATAAATACACCATATATGCTTATGTAAAAAGGCATATCTAGGATTTACACATACTAGGTTTTCAAACTTTTAAAATTAACTCTCATTTATATTACAAATTTGCTAAAATATGTAAATTTTTGAAAGAATTTAGCAGAAATTAGTACTCAATGACAATGTTTTCTACAAGAAATGAAAACAGTGTATACTTGTCATTGTTGTGTCAGATTTTGAATATTTTTGTAAAATTAAGCTCTGCATAGACTACTTTTTGAAAAATCTAACAGTAGTCATATTACAATGATGCACACTACAGTACAACCTGTGTATAAAGTCCAATGAGCAAAAGTGATCTTATTAGACAGGTGGAATTATAAATAGGGCCATTATAATGTAAAATCCAGAGACAATTTGCTGTAGACAGGTTGGTGTGTGTGTGTGGACTCTATAACAGGTTCTACTGTAATATTAAAATGAAAACTGATTATATTCCTTAAAGAAAAATTTCTGCAATACTGCATTTTTAAAATATTATTCATAAAACTGCGAGTTTTGATACCATTTCAGTAATGAAAGGCTCATTTCTTTTATGTTGATAATTTTTAGATCATTGAAAGTGTATATAACCAAGACACATTCAGTTTTATTAGTACAAAAAAGCTGACCCTGATTTTGATAGTAATAATCATGACTTAAATTAAGCTGAAGATCACAACTTATATTTTTAAGATAAGGAACAATATTGTCTGAAATCGTACCATCCTTAGCACTATAAGGACATTTATTTTCCACAAGTTTGTCAGTATTTTTACCAAAACATCAGGAGAAGCAGCAATAAAAGGATGTGTTTTGCTAACAAAAATGCCACAAAGTTCTGTAACTAATCCGGTTTTATTGGAGTACTGATCCAAGGCAACCGACTCATATTTTCTTCCATGAATAAGTGGCAGGGTTGTTAATTTGCAGACAGTTGTAAGGGAATTTGCCAAGTTTGTAAAGTCAGTTGCCTTGCAAATTTTGCCAAATGTGGAAGACTGTAAACGTTTACATCATCAGAAAACCACTTATTATTTTTATTTTGTCCTGTTGTTGCCACCTGTATATCTTCAGTGTCTCTATATGATATTTTGGAAATCAAGTTAACCTTCAGCCATTTTTCTTAAAGTTTTTCTTGGAGGTAGTCATGACCCAAATATAATAATAGGGATTTGCTGGAGGGAAAAGCTGCAAGTTTGGCATGCTATTGACCGAGGTATGATTAACACATGTATTTCAAAAAAAAAAATCCAAGTAACAAGCTGAATTTTGGTACTGTTCTGGCCGTGGATCAAAATTTACATTAACTTTATCATTTGAGGGGAAGATTTGCTGCTTTAATCGGACTTCCAGTATGGGGTTTTACTAAGTGAAATGTTTGCAACCTTTGTGTACAGGTCTCTAAGAACTAAAGATTTCACCCGAAGAACAAAATTTATATGAACATAACAAAACTGCACATACTTTGCAGTGAGCATAAGGACCCATACCTCATGCTCCACACTCGCATCGATCTTCACTCATACAACCAGATTTCTCTATAGAAATATCAATTTTATATGAAACTTTTTTTATTTGTGCACGACATCGTGATTTTACATAAAACTTGTTGTTATCATAACATGATTTAACAAATCTATTATTACATAGATTTTTAGCTTCATTATCAATGGACTTATCATTAATAATTAAATAAGACTCAATGGCAGAAAATTTCATATCAACAAAATCAGTCTTTATTTAAATCTGATACAACCATACTGTATTCTTCTGCCAAAATCTTTATTTCTGTCATAAGCTTCTAACCTAAAACAGGACCCAACATTTTCACCAAGATGATTACATTGAGCATTTTTAAAGGATATTAATGAAGGTAAATTTTTTGCAAACTTTTTTTTTTGATACAAATATATGCAATGCTGTGCACAAATGAAAACCAGCTTCATTTTCAAAAATTTCCAGGTTTTACTTGATATAGATGGAAAAGAACATTTAATTTCTATATTAAGCACGTTTTTTTTTTTAATTTTTAAATTTCAAGTGGTGTTTGTTTGAGACTTTAATCAATAGATACACTCTTATTGTGTATATTAACATAAAATGAACATTTTTATTCACAAGTGGAGATTAATATTAAAGTTACATGTACTTAACATGAGTGGAAATGTCATAGGGTTATTTTAAAGTAAAATTTTAATGAAATCATTTAAAAGTGGAAATGTAATAAAATACATATTATAAAATTATGTCTTCTTTTATATATTTAATATACTAGCTTTTGGGTTTTAAATCCCAGTAAAGAGCATTCCACTTATATCAGTATAAAGGGATGTTACATAGCTGTAGTTAAAGTATCAGAAAAGTGTACTCAGCAGCTCAGGGCAAAGTGCAGCGATAACTTGCATTGTAGATAACTACTGATTATAAAACTATAACCTTTATTATTTCTCATGTAATGACACGTAAAACCATCGAGGTCTATGCAACATGCATGTTGAATATAGTGGTCACAGGCCAAGAGTTTCTGATATCAATCCTGTATCGTACTGGAATGGCATTAGACCGGAAATACATGGCTCCGAACATTTTATATATATATATATATATATATATATATATATATAAAATTTTTTTTTTAAAAAAACCACCCCGATTTTGCCCATTTTAAAAGCTTTTACTTTGTTTTGGGATTGTACTTTGATGCATATGGATCTGTATGAAAACAGTGCCTGTGACCTTGAACATGGAAAATTTTTTAACTTTTAAATGTGTACCTCTCAACTAACTCAGATTTATGACCAGAAACTCTCACACCATGTTTTTTCAGTTCTTCCTTCAACGTAGGAAGGTCCATAGATTTGTAGTTTAAACAAGACGTGATTAAATAAAATCTAATGGTGGATCAAGGACCGGATCGATATGTATGCCCCCCTGTATTCAGGGGGACATAACTAGGTCAGTCAAACCACAAATGTCCCCCATTGTGCATTTTTATTTATCTGAATAACAACAAAAGCAGAGTGGAATTGAATGATGATGTTTTACGCCCCAGTCAAGATTCTTTCACTTATTTTGAGGTAGTCAGTTCTGGGATGGTGGAGGAAACTGGAGTGACGGAGAAAACCACCAAACTTCTGCAAGCGAACTGACAAACTTTTTCACACAAGGATCTACCGAGTGGGATTCGAACTCGGGCGGAGAAATGCTGTGATCTGTTAGCATGCACTTTAGACCACCAAGGCCCCTAGAAAACAACAAAAGCGCTCTTAATGTAAAACCAGGTTATGTTTTTTTTTTTTTTTTAAATTTTTATTTAACATTATAGACTACAAAAAGGATGAGTAAGCTGTGTGGGTTTAATACATTTTCTATGTATCTTCTACTTATTGCAATAATTGAAATGTTTTAATATGGCTGGGACTCTTCAAAAGATCACGACTCTTAAATTTTGCTTTGCACAAATTACAGCACATAGAAATATACACAAGTCCATAGATTTAAAAGCATTTACGGTGAACAATGCTTGGGCCAGACTCATCATATTCCTGTTTACTGATCCACATTTGCTGGAAAGTAGATAAAGATGCCAATATTGATCCACCAATCCATACAGAGTACTTTCTCTCTGGAGGAGCAATGATCTTTATTTTCATTGTTGATGGAGCAAGAGCAGTTATTTCTTTTTGCATACGGTCAGCAATACCTGGGAACATGGTAGAACCACCAGAAAGAACAGTGTTAGCATACAAATCTTTACGAATATCCACATCACATTTCATTATGCTGTTGTATGTGGTTTCATGAATACCAGCAGATTCCATGCCCAAAAATGAAGGTTGGAAAAGAGATTCTGGGCATCTAAACCTCTCATTACCAATTGTAATAACTTGACCATCAGGAAGTTCATAGCTCTTTTCCAGAGATGATGATGATGCTGCAGTTCCCATTTCCTGTTCAAAGTCTAAAGCAACATAACACAATTTCTCTTTAATGTCTCTAACAATTTCTCTTTCTGCTGTTGTTGTGAATGAATAACCACGTTCAGTCAAAATTTTCATAAGATAGTCAGTGAGATCACGTCCAGCCAGATCCAATCTCAAAATAGCATGGGGAAGAGCATAACCTTCATAAATTGGTACTGTGTGCGACACACCATCTCCAGCATCAAATACAATACCAGTTGTACGACCGGAAGCATACAAGGACAGTACAGCCTGGATGGCGACGTACATAGCAGGGGAGTTGAAAGTTTCAAACATGATTTGTGTCATCTTTTCTCTGTTGGCTTTTGGATTTAGAGGAGCTTCTGTTAGTAAAACTGGATGTTCTTCTGGAGCAACACGGAGTTCATTGTAGAAGGTATGATGCCAGATCTTTTCCATATCATCCCAGTTTGTGACAATACCGTGTTCTATTGGGTACTTTAAGGTGAGGATACCTCTTTTACTTTGGGCTTCATCTCCTACGTAACTGTCCTTCTGTCCCATACCAACCATAACACCCTAAAATCCAAAAGAAATTTAAGTGAATGGATTCAGTTTCTATACCAAATTACGAAATTTGTTTGCAAGTATCATCCATTTCTAGTGGAACCAGAGAACATAATATATGCATTTAATGAAATCAGATTTCAATCTACATTATAGTTAAAGAACAGCAAAATTGATTAGGAAATTTAACTAAAGGCAATGGCCTAATTCCTCACCCAAAGATATGCCTCGTATCTTCTGTACAATTTCAATAGACAGTTGCAAGAACCATTAAAATTTCACCTCAATGTCAATTAAATATTACTTGTACCAAGAATGCTACATCAATAATATTGAAGATATTGCCACTGTAGGCTTATTCTGATATTTAAAAGTAGCAAAAGTACAAAGGTAAATTTTTTAGCTATTTAGAAGTGTAATTTTTTTTTTTTTAAAAGTTCATCTAACATCTGTATCTGTAAAATTTTAAAATGTAGTCCTTGATCTTTGACAATATATAAAAAAGATACCAGTTAAATTTTGATGTGCCAGATGTGCACATTTCAGAAATTCATTCCTCATCAGTGACACTAAGACCTGAAAGTTTGATAGATAAAAAAACATAAACCAAACAGTTGGAAATTAATGTTTCAAAATTATATAAATCCAAATCCAGCTAAGGAATGCTTTGCATGAGGAAACAGACCTTAGTTTTAAATAAATTCCAAAATTGAAAACGGCTGAAAATTTTGCTAAATAATTACAAACACAGATGTACTACAAAGCATAAGAATATTTATAATTTGTATTTAATGTAATCTACATTCAGGAAGATTCAATGATTTTAATATTAATTTCCCAAATATTATAATACTGATTAACTAAATACAAATACACGAAAAGCAAGTTAAATAGATTGGAATAGAATCATTGAATTTGTTTTGCTTCAATCACTTGATCAGACAATTTTTAAAAGCCATTCTCATTCAATTTTAATCTTTTCGAATTTAAAAGGCATCATTGAATTCCTGGTTATGCCCATATACTTGACAAAAATTGAACAAAAATATCCAAAATAAGCTTTGAAAATTAAAAAAATATTGTTTTGATTTGTTTAGAAAATTTGAATTGCCCCCAACATTCAGCCAGTGGCTCCTGATGTACCTTGACCCTAGTCTTTAAAAGATGAATAAACTAGCTCTCGCCGCTTATAGATGTAATTTGCTGGTGTGAGGTTAAATAACATTACAAGCAATTTACCAACAGTGGCACAAATTACTACCAAAATATGAAATGCTATTATCAAATAAACTTTACGTCTACTAATGTTCGATTTTTTCCTTTCAAAATTTCATCAATTTAAACAAACAGTTACATTTGAAAAATGAAATATTTAAATAATAACAATAATTAGAAAAAAAAAACAACTATATCTATTAGTATATTGCGCAAAAGTTTGACATAGAATTCAAAATGTTATACTAATGCGATTTTCCAATAATATGCCAACAAGTCACACGCATTGCGCATCATATGTAAATGACGTCTCGAACACGCGTATTATTAAACTATCTAGAAAATAAAAACTGGCGACATAGATTTATACGTAATTATAATTTACAACTTCGGCGACCAGTATTAAACCCGTAGACCCGGAAACATTCTGCTGTTCTGGTTTTTTGTTGCATAATTTGTAGTTGTTGCTGTCGAAGTCTAAAATTTCAGTCGACTTTATGTACACCATTTTTTCAAAATTTTTCGAGGGAAGGGGAGGAATGCCCTATCCGGGGATGCGGAAAAGTCGCATCATGCGTTATTCTTTGGATTGCCACATGTTTAACCATAAAAAACTCCCGACAGCTATGGGGGCCTCGGTGGCCGAGTGGTCAAAATTATTAAGCGCACGCTTACGGATCAGTGCCTCTCACTACCGGGGTTCGAATCCCACTCGGGACAAATTTTAGTGCGAGAAAGTTTGTCAGTTCGCTTGCCGAAGGTCGGTTGTTTTCTCCGGGCACTCTGGTTTCCTCCACCATCCCAGGTGGCCACCTGACCGCCTCGAAAGTGAAAGAATCTTGGCTAGGGCGTAAAACACCATTACTCCACTCCACTTGACAGCTATGCTTTCCGGATAAAAATTAACAATTAATCGATCAATGCAACATTTTAAAAACCAAGTGGGCTACAGTCTACAGTCACCAAACCTATCTATAATTATAATACTACTATAAAATAGGTAATATTGTTACCTGATGTCTGGGTCTTCCGACAATAGAAGGAAATACTGCTCTGGGAGCATCATCTCCGGCAAATCCTGCTTTACACATACCGGATCCATTATCAATTACTAAAGCGGCTACATCCTCATCTGCCATTTTGAATGTTTAGTTGTACAAGCCGTCTACCTGCTAAGATCGTCGAAATTGAAATGTGAATGACGCTATAGGAATATACTCATCATACAGGGATTTTTCACTCGCAAGGCACTATGGGATATTAGTTAACTTTACCATATATGGAAATTTTACAGTGAACCATTGTTACAAATTCCGCGAAAACAGTATAGTCACCTTATATTCTATTTATGGTAGTATACCTGTTGTGTAAACTCGGCAACTTTAAACTGTCATAAATGACCTTTTAGTTTTATTATTTTAAAGTTTTCATTTAAGCTGATAAGCCAAAAAGTCTTTTAAAGTTTTATTTGTTTTACTAAATATATTCAAATCTTATTTTATTATTCGCTGTAGTTTTTATAAATGTTAAATTATTAAAAAATCAAGTAGAGGCCCGGACTCACTGGTCAAACAAATTAACTAAACGTAATATTAATTTTAACGCCCTACTAGAGTGTGCATGAGATTTAACAAGATGGTTAATCATCAGCCTTTGTTGGATAAGGATAGGCAGGTGTAACGAAGAATATAACCCGGGTGAAAAAAATGACCCGAAAGGTGTTGGATTTAGACCATAATCCGTTGAAAGTTGAGCCGCGTTACGGAATTTTGCTCAGTTAACCGTTCTAAATTCAACAACATAAAACACATATTGATGAATTTTTATTAGCAACTATGATTTATTAGCTCACTTGGGCTACAAGCTCAGGTACGCTACTGCTATCATTCTTCCGGCCGTCGTGCGTAGATCGCGCGTAACTTTTTTTTTTTTTTTTTTTTTTTTTTTTTTTTTTTTTTTTTTTTAAACATTTTTATCAACCACTGGACCAAATCTAATGAAACTTGGCAAACGTCATGCCTGGGTGAAGCCCTTTCAGATTTGCACAAATAAAGGATTATATATCCTTGGGGCCCCATAAGGAAATAATGAAAAACTTAAAAAATCTTCTCCTCTGAATGTACAAGAGATATACCTTAGTTATTTCATTTATAACATTCTTAGGTCATCTAGTTTCAGATTTGCACAAATGGTAGCCATGGGGCTCAAAATGGGGAAATGGCAAGGCACAAGAAAATTGCTAAAAATGATATATTTGTCACTATATCTCGAAAACTATTAAGTTTTTGTATAGGCATGTATATTAGAATATCGTAGGTATTGATATGACGATCATTTTGATATTCAAAGGTCAAGGTCACAGCTGTAATAGAAGTTAAATTGCTAATTATTTTGAAAACTATTAACTTTTTGTATAGGCATCTGTTTTAGAATATTGTAGGTATTGACATGACGATCATTCTGTTATATGGTATAAGGTCATATGTTCAAAGGTCAATGTCACAACTGTGGAAGAAGACTTAAATTGCTAATTATTTTGAAAACTTAACTTTTTGTATAGGCATCTATTTTAGAATATTGTAGGTATTGACATGACGATCATTTTGATATATCGTTCTAGGTTATATATTGAAAGGTCAAGGTCACAGCTGCAAAAGAAGACTTAAATTGCTAATTATCTTGAAAGCTATTAATTGCATGCATAGGCATGTATATTAGAATATTGTAGGTATTGACATGACGATCATATATGGTTCGAGGTCGTATGTGTTCAAAGGTCAAGGACATAGCTGCATAACTATACTGAAATTGATTATCGATTTGGAAGTTATTCATTGTACTACAGTTACTTAATGCATATTATATAAGCTACTTATAAATGAAATGTGACTGGATATATTTCTGATTAAGTTTTGTGGCAGTTCTTAACTTGAGAAAACTTGTAAAGTTTCTGTACTTTATATGTTGTCTATTGCACTTTGCTAACAATTTTGGACATATCCTCAGGTGAGCTTAAAGGTCCATGGGCCTCTTGTTTAATTTAAAAAAATTAATTTTAAAATCACAATTGATTCTTATTTATCCTTCCAGATTGACATGCTTAATAAATAACAATATAGCATGTTAATTGGACAGTCTGTACAAAAGATGAAACATTTCAAATAATGAAGCCTCAAATTATCCGAAGAACCCCTGGTTTGGGCAAATAATTGTTTAGCGTATTATCGCAATGTTTTGTATGATATTTATACATTATTTCGTACAGAAATACGTTCGTTTATATGTGCTAATCTGTAGACTAAAAACACTCCAGGTTTATATTCCGTAATTAAATTAGAAATTTTAGTATTTGGGAAATGTTAATGTTTGAAGTACAATGCATAATATACATTTTCATGCATACTCAAGTCATGTACATGTACAGTTTTAGTCACCCCATGTATATCTATCCATATACAGATATATATCTGTATCAATATATGTATTTTTTAAAATGACAGATAAAGTTTAAAGTTGCTCCTCTAAGACTTTCACTAGCTCGTTCACTAAATAGTAGAGCAATGTCAATGTCAATTGCTTATTTGTATTTTTTGGTGAGTGAGGTTGGGAGGAGTATAAGGGAGATGGGTGGTCAAGTGGGGTGGCCGTCCTTTTAGGCATTTTTAGAGTTTAAAATCTACAGTAAAAATAGTGTACATTTTGAAAAAAATATAAAAAAAATTTCGCATATGACAATACCCTCCAAAGTACAGCAAAACCTGTCTACAAAGGCCACTTAAAGGACTGGTTGAAAATGTCCTTTGTTGACAGTTGACCTTTGCAGACAGGGTCAATATTCTGAGTACTAGTTACTTCCCTTGTTTTAATTTCGACATAAAAGTTTTCTTCTCCGGTGTAACAGCCACAAAATTAATATGTAATTCACCAATATTGAGACAATAATTTTAATGATAATTGTATTTTTATATGATTATTCTAGGGACTTTAAAAAAAGTGATAAGGTTGACTGTAAAGTTTTTATGAATTTACAAATCTTTTTATGCCCCCTTCAAAGAAGGGAGGGCATATTGCTTTGCTGCTGTCTGTCGGTCCACCAACAGTTTCCGTTTATTTTCTTCGCAGAAGTTACACATACTGAAATGAAATTTGGTATACAGATTTATCAATAGAATATCTAGGTCAAGTTCTGTTTTGGGTACGATCGAGCAATTTTTGACACAGTTATCCCCCTTGGACTTAGAAAAATTCCAATTATTTGCAGTTTCCGTTCATTTTCTTTGCAGAGTTTGCACATACTGAAATGAAATTTGGTATACAGATTTATCATAAGAATATCTAGGTCTGTTTCTGTTTTGGGTACCATCGAGCAATTTTTGACAGAGTAATCCCCCTTGGACTTAGAAAAATTCAAATTATTTGCTTTACGTTCATTATCTCTACAAAGGTTCGTCAAATTACTGATATAACATATTTAATCAGGTTGGATGAATATGGTTATATTGATAATAATTTATGATTTAGAAGAAGTACAGTCAAACCTGTCTGAAGGTCTATATGTTTGTGCAACCTATAATTCAATTTTTTTTAGCCTAGACACATCAAACCTGATAGATTTATGCATCTCATATAGTACTGGTAGATGACCCCTATTAATTTTAAGTTCAAAAGGTCCATTTAATTTCCATGTACACTGCCCATAATGTATACTGCCCATAATAAAAGCTTATGCACCATATAATGTCTGTCCAAGAAGGGGGGGGGGGGCTTAAGTGTTTCACAAACATCTCTTGTTTACAATATACCTGACATGCCCAGTGGCCCAGTGTAACTAGTGAGCTTCACAAGTCCTGCATTGGAATTAACCATTCTTACACTACCTAAACTCCTTGGCCAATAACCTGCATCTGCCATCTCCAGAACTTGTCCCGA
This sequence comes from Tegillarca granosa, assembly GCA_029721355.1. Taxonomy (NCBI): domain Eukaryota; kingdom Metazoa; phylum Mollusca; class Bivalvia; order Arcoida; family Arcidae; genus Tegillarca; species Tegillarca granosa. The sequence continues at coordinate 23,401,452 of CM056602.1, read as the reverse complement.
CAACCTTCAGTTTTAGAAGGTGACAATTTGTTTATATAAAGAAATAATTATTTGAACAACTCACACATTCAAAGTAATCCTGATTGACAAAAAATGACTTGTAAGTTTTTTTTGAAAACAAAACTTGTTTTTACCAGTAATACATGTCAAAAAAAAATTGACCCCGTTGTGAGTCTTGCGGATAAAAAATCAGACTTTTACAGTGTTAAAAACTTTACCTGTAACAAGTCATCCCACTGTAGGGCTTCCGTTTTTTAATGATTGATGAAGAAACTTTGGTTAGACGTTTTTATTATCAGCGTCTAATAACGGATTATTGTCAAGTGATTATTTTTATGAGTTAAAATCGGTAAGAATGACTGCCCTGACTACTACATTTATGTTAAACAATTCATTTAGAAGCATCTTTATTTCCTATTTACAAGTTTTACATGCGGCACACATGGATTGATATAATTATTTTTATGATTTTTTATCACTATGCCAAAAGTTTTGAGCTATATTGTTTCTTCAATAGTTTTTGGTGACCGTTTTGCTAAAAAAATTGTGCATGAGAATGGCGTTTAGTGACCATTGTAGACAGATAAATTTTCCAATCGGTCTAGTTTACCCGCTCTTCATGGATTGTTTATGTATAGTAGAAAGGTTAGGGACTGACTCAGACTGACCACTAGTGACAAGTGACGACCGCTACCTCAGGTTTTACTGTAACACGGATTCCTTGTGATTGTGCATATACGAAAAATTGACTGGTGCTTCAGGCGTGTTTCATACCCTTCCACTTTTTTTGAAAAGGAGAATTATAAAGTTAAAATACATGGCTTGGATACACAAAATATATAAATATATACGACATAGACTCCTTTGAAAAGTTTCTGAAGTGGCCCTTTCACCCTGTGTTTGTTTTCATCTCTGTGTTATTTCTTTCTTTTTTATATTTTGTAACAGTACCAATATTTGAGAGTTTTGACCTTCCCCCTTATCAATTTTTTTTTAAATCTGGATTTCCCCCTTTCTCTCTCTCTAAAAAGGGACAACGCTTCTGTTGTTCTGATTATTATGTCCTACTGTCATGTGCAAATTCAAGTTGATTTTTTCCAAAAAGAAATTTTTAAAATTCTGTACATGACAATATGAAGGAATGGTATTCAATAACTTGCAATTTGCAAAGTCATAAATTTATCTTGGGTATTCAGAAATTAAAATGTAAATAGAAAGAAGTAAATTTTTGCATAGGCATGTATATTAGAATATTGTAGGTATTGATATGACGATTGTTATGATGCGTGGTTCAAGGTAATATGTTGAAAGGTCAAGGTCATGACTGCATTAGAAGACTAAAATTGTTAATTATCTTGAAAACTATTAACTTTTTGTAAAGGCTTGTATATTATAATATTGCATTTTGACACATGATTCAAGGTCCTAGGTTTAAAAGATAAGGTCATAGATGCATAAGAAGGCTAAAATTGTTAATTTTCCTGGAAACTATTATCTTTTGTATAGGCATGTGCATGTAAATTAGAATATTGCATTTTGATACTAGCGTATGGTTCAAGGTCATACGTTCAAAGTTCAAGGTCATAGCTTTAGATGATTAAAATTGTTAATTATCTTAAAAACTATTAACTTTTTATAGCAAGTATATTATAATATTGTAAGTATTGATATGATGGTCATTTTAAAATATGCTTGAAAGTCATACGTTCATAAGTCAAGGTCATAGCTGTATTAGAATTTAGAAATTGTTAATTATTTTGAAAACTTTTAACTTTTTGTATAGACATATTTATTAGGATAGTGTAGTTAAGCTATTTCTGTCATTTTAATACATGGTTCAAGGTAATATGGTCAAAGTTCATGGTCATAACTGCACCAGAAGACTAAAATGGTTAATTTCTAGTATCTTAAAAATGGTTAACTTTTTGTATAGGCATGTTTGTTAAAATATTGTAGGTAATGCTATGTCGATAATTTTGATATATGGTTCAAGGTCATATGTTCAAAAGGTCAAGGTCACAGCTGCATAAGTATGCTGAAATGGTTAATCAATTTTTCATTGCACTTTAGTTTCCACATGCATTTAGCTATTTATAAATGAACTACTAAATATGTCTGATTTAGTATTGTGGCAGTTCCAAACTGGCCAAAAACTTGGAAAGGTTTTGTAATTACAGTTATTGTGTATACATACTTTGCAAACGATTTTAGACATATCATATCCTCAGGTGAACGGTTAAGGCCGTTGGGTCTCTTGTTCAAATTTACTGATCATTCAGAACTTTCCTTTGCCTTCACCCGTGAAGACACTCTCTTCTCTCAAAATTTATATTAAACACATGTTGCATGTCTGCTTCATGGAGTTATACACGTAAAATGATGAGGTTTTATGAACAAGAATTCCGAATGTCTGAAATTTTGTTCATGCTTTTTAAGAGTGATCTCGACTTCATGATAAGTATCATGACTGACTGTATTAGAACCTCGACATGTCGTGTTATTTATCTCAATTTTTCCATAATTTATTATCACGATGTGCTATGCAATTTTGTCGACTTTTCGAAAAAAAAAAATACTAGTGTCGACCAAATTATCTCAATAATATGATATGGTGGCTTGTTTCTGACATCGACATAAAACTATCTCGACATGTCGACTTAATATCTTGACAAGTCAAGATATTATCATGGAAAGTTGTGATACCAAAATGAAAAGTTGAGCTAAGTAACACGGCATGCCGCGATAATTATGATGACCAGTCGTGATAATTATCTCGATATCTCCGGCGACTTATTTTTAGTCGCGGCAAGTCGTGTTACTTATCTCAACTTTTCATTTTGGTATCATATGGTGGCTTATTTCTGACTCGACATAAAATTATCTCGACATGACGACTTAATATCTTGACAAATCAAGATATTATCATGGAAAGTTGTGAAACCAAAATGAAAAGTTGAGATAAGTAACACGACATACCGCGATACTTATGTTGACCAGTCGTGATAAGTTATCTCGATATCTCGACTTATTTTTATCGCGGCAAGTCGTGTTACTTATCTCAACTTTTCATTTTGGTATCACAACTTTCCATGATACTATCTCGACTTGTCAAGATATTATCTCGACATGTCGAGATAATTTTATGGCGACTAAAATTACGTCGATGTCAGAAATAAGCCACCATAGTATCACAACTTTCCATGATTTAATCTTGATTTGTCGAGATATTAAGTCGACATGTCGAAATAATTCTATGTCGACTAAAATCATGTCGATGTCAGAAATAAGCCACCATAAAAATAACGTTTTATGTAAATGTTTTAAAAATTGGTACGTTCTAGTAGGGTACATTTTAGCAAAGGTACGTTTTTTTCGGTTGGGAGAATCGGGAAGACTCGAATACTTAAAGAATGGTGATAGATATTTAACGTAAAAAAGACGTATGAATCTTTGCCGATTTTTTGAGCTTGATTATTATTGGTTTCATTTCTTTGGTTGTTCCGAAATTTTTTTATGAGAACGTATTTTTTATTTAGATCAGATGTATTTCTATTGGTCGATCTTTTCCTTACGTCATTATGGAAATCCCACTACGTTTCTCTTCCTGGTCGATTTGTGTTGTAAATTTATCTCTTCGTTCATAAAAATCGGCATTTAAGTTGTTAAGCATGACAGGAACGAAACAGGTTACAGACGAAACATTTCTGAGACATTTACCATATAGTGTGATAAAGCGTTTATGTGTCTTATTGGACACAGATGGTTTATGGATGAAGCTAGTATGCCACATTCCCAAAAAGCTCGACGGTCCACTTTTTGAGGAAAGATATACACAACAACAGATAAGACATTTTGAAGAAAATGGAAGGAAGGTTGGTGGTAGTTCAACTGGTTCGGTTTTAAATGACTGGTTTACACAAAATGCAAGAGTTAAGCATCTAATTAAGGCGCTTTCTGATAGCCAGCTTTATGCTGCAGCAGATTACCTATCGGTTGATGTTCTTAAAGGTGAGAAAGTACCAAGACCACAAAGTGATTATGACAACTCTGTTATTGGAGCTACATCACACCCAAAGCCGCCTGGTTTAAAGGAACAAAATTTAGACAAATCATGTAGAATGGAAAAATCAGACCTTTACCAAGACAAATTGACACCATATAAACTTCCAGATAAATTAGATCCAAGTCTTAAACCTCCTAAAAGGAAACCACATCCAACAGAAAGTGTTGACCAATACCAGACAAATCGGACATCTGTAGGAGATATTGTAAAAGTGGACAGAACAATATTGCTTGAGAGTGGAATTCCTTCACCTGACTTGAGAAGTTTCCCTAATTTTTCACATTGTTTCCAGTCAGCACAGTCTGATGAACATTCAGTTTCTCCATCATCTGGACCTGGTGAAGAAGAAAAGGCAACTTCTGAAAAATCCGAGATTTCACCAGGATCACAGGCAATTAATTTCAATACTCTTCGGCATTATACAGATAACTTTAACACAAAAGAGGTTTCAGAAGGTGGCAATGTGATAGGTTGTGGTGGCTTTGGTACTGTATTTTTAGGAGTTTTCCCAAATGGATATAAAGTTGCTGTTAAGGTCTTGAAAAATGCTGATGACCTGACACAGAAACAATTTGAGACGGAACTCAATTCATTAACCAAATTTCGTCATAAAAATATTGTTCTTTTACTTGGATATTCTGTTGATGGACCAAATAAATGTCTGGTTTATGAATATATGATAAATGGGTCACTAGAGGACAGACTTTGTTGTTTTGATGGTACACAGCCATTATTTTGGAAATTAAGGGTCCAAATTTCAAAAGGTACTGCTAGAGGGATCAGTTACTTAAATGGAAGAGGTGTAGTACACAGAGATATAAAAAGTGCAAATGTACTCTTAGATGAAGATTTCACTCCTAAAGTTGGTGATTTTGCAACTGTAAGGTCTGCTCCATCAGGGGCTGGCTCAACTGTAGCTGAAACTGCATTAGTTATTGGAACCTCTGCCTACATGGCACCAGAGGCAGTGCGTTTTGATATATCTGCCAAATTAGACTCATTTGCATTTGGTGTTGTTTTGCTTGAACTACTAACTGGGTTACCACCAAATGATACTAGAAGAGAGGAAGCTGATTTATGGAGTTACGTACAGGAAAATTGTGATGATGATGATGAGAATATAGATGATTTACTGGACAAACAAGCTGGTGAATGGGATCCAAAAGTTGCAGCTTCATTGTTTACGATTGCTAAAAAGTGTCTGTTTGATAAAAAAAAGACAAGGGCTTTGGTTGCTGATATTTTGCCAGAACTAGAAAGGCTGCTTTAAAGAATTATTAAAATGTGAAACTTGGCATTCATTTTTCCCTTGAGGCCATGCTTGATTCCTTGTTTGATTTTTACTTCCTGCAATGACATAATGTCAGTAGGCAGTGTAATGGCTCTCATTTTTTCACATTCAGAATCATAAAGATAAAAGCCCTGTTTTTCTAAAACAAATTCTTTGGAACTTGTGGAACTTAGACTTTACTCACTGGTAATTTTTTGACATATATTACATTAATGGTTAAATTAGTCTCTGTGAAACCAATCACTTGTAAGGCATTATGTTTAGACATGTTTTCACTACTTTTATAAAACGTAGCAGAATTTTTCAAAAACCTAAAGTAATTTTTTTCATTTAGATTTCTTTAAAAAAGTGTTAAATTATAGTGTATATGCACTTGAGCTGAAATTTGATGAATCCATATGAATGTTTTAAAAAATAAAAGTTTCTAAAAACTCTAAATGAGTAAAAATTCTATTTCATTGATCCTTTCTTTTTAAGAAGACTGTAGGTACAGATTTTTTTCTCAAGTTGAAACAAGGTTTTCATTCTCTGTCATCTGTCATGCTCCACAAATTGTGTGATAACTTTTGACATTTTTATCATCTCCAACTTGTAGGCCAATTTTGATGAAACTAAGTTATCATGTCTGGTTTTCGATTTGCTAAAATAAAAAAGATGCGTCTCTTTAGGGTTCCAAATAAGGGGAGAAATGATAAAAAATTAAAAATCTTCACCTTTAAAATGTTCAGATTTTTCAGACAACATCCCCACCACCTAGTTTCAGATTTGCACAACTTGTAACCAAACTCAAACAGCAGATTGCAAGGTAATTGAGAGTTTAGAAAAAAAATTTTATGTCGGGATTTTTTTCATTTAATATAAATTTTGGGATGGTGGAGGAAATTTGAGTACCTGGAGAAAACCATCCACGACAAACTGCAAAAACAAAATAGTTATTTTTTAAACCATATTAAAGTCTATGTTGGAATTGTTGCCCCTGAAATTTCAATTGCCTCTGTTATCTATCATGCTCAGCTCCAACCATTGTATGATAACTTTTGACATTCTTATCATCATCTCCAACACTAGTAGGACAATTTTGGAATTGTTGCCCCCAAAATTTCAATTGCCTGGCTGTTTTTGACCATTTTCTTAAAAACAATATATATAGACAAATAAAATAAATATGTTGCAAAAATAACATGTCCGGATATAAAGAAAGAGACAGATTTTGATACTATATGATTGTAGTAGTTGTTGCTATTGAAATATCATATTTTTTTGAATTATGTTATTTTGGCTATTTTCTTAAAATCTTTAAGAAACTGATAGAAAAACATTAATTAAAAAATTTATTGTGACAAGATTTAACTGAGTAGCTAGTTTTTTAACAACATGATTATTCTTCTACAAATTGTGCCTCTTTCGCCACGTGGTCTAAAAAACATGCTTATGAATCACAGTGCCTCTCTGCCTAGATTTGACTCCCACCTGGGCAGATCTTTGTTTGAAAAAAAACTTTTCTTGCTGAAGGCCAATGGTTTGCCATGGGCATTCCTGTTTTCCTTACCATCCTTGAACTAGATGCAAGTGAAAGAATCTTGAAGCATATAACACGATTAATCCAATCCATGTACACCTTGTTGCAACAAATATTTTGAGAAATTTTATGTTTTTGGCTCAATGGTTATTTTCTTACACAATTCAATAATTTTGTGAATTCAGCTTTATGCAAATTACCAAATACAAACAGTAATGTTTATTTTGGAACTAAAGCATTTTAATGTAGCATGATTTATTAGGTAATTATATTAAGTGAATTGGACATCTTGTTTATGATATTACAGTACAATGTATATTAATTTACAGTGATTTTTTGGGCCGAAATCGGCCCCATTCCCAGTCGCAAAAAGATTAAAAATTTCCCAAATTTGATATTACAAAAGCTTTGATATGTGAGGCGGTCATTTCTGGGATGGTGGAGGAAACTGGAGTGCCTAGAAACCACTGACCTTCAGCTAGCGGACTGACAAACTTTCTCACAATAGGATCTATCCTGAGTGGGATTTAGTGATCTGTTAGCGCATGGTTAAGACCACTCAGCCACCCAGGCCCCATATACCAATGTACCTAAAGGGCTTAAAATCCTATATTCTGCTGTCTTAAATTTTTCTGCAAAGTCACTAGATATTATTCAAAGGAAAAACTTTAAACAAATATTTTCCTGAAAAATAGTATCCAGTGAAATTATAATCAAATCATTGAAGGTGCCATTAGAGAATTATTTAGCTGTCTTCTAAACAAACAGAAGTATGTAAAGTGTCATGTGAGTTTAACTAACTTACTCCTATCATGTTAGCATAAATAAAACAGGCAAATTTTTTTTTGTTATAAAGTTTAATTAACTCAAATAAATTTAATTAAGATAAAAAATGATATATTTATTGTCATTAAGAGTGAGTAAACTTTTAAAGATCTGTATGAATATGAAAATAATATGAATGAAATACATTGGAAAGAGTTGATGTGTTTTTGCTTAATAAATAAGCAATTAAAAGTCACCAAATATGCCATTTCATAATTTCACTAAATGTGCTCACACAAAACTAGCTATCTTTTTAGCTCACCTGAGCACAAATTGCTCAAGTGAGCTAATGTGATCAGTCTTCGTCTGTTGTCTGTCCTGCGTCGTGCATCAACTTTTGCTTGTTAACACTCTAGGGGCCACAATTTTAATCCAATTTACATCAAACTTGGCCACAGGGATCCTCTTGACCAAAGCCAAGTCAAGTTCCAACATAGGTCATGTTGGGTCAATAAATAGGTTACTAGGTCAAATCAAAGAAAAACCTTGTTAACACTCTAGAAGCCACAGTTTTTAATTAATCTTCTTCAAACTTGCTCACAATGTAAACCTTGACCAAAGCTAAGTCAAGTTCGAATATGGGTCATGTTGGGTCATTAAGTAGGTCACTAGGTCAAATCATAGAAAAACCTTGTTAACACTCTAGAAGCCACAGTTTTTGATTAATCTTCTTCAAAATTGCTCAGAATCAAAACCTTGACCAAAGCTAAGTCAAGTTCGGAAATGGGTCATGTTGGGTCTTTAAGTAGGTCACTAGGTCAAATCATAGAAAAACTTTATTATCACTCTAGAAGCCACAGTTTTTGATTAATCTTCTTCAAACTTGATCAGAATGAAAACCTTGACCAAAGCTAAGTCAAGTTTGAATATGGGTCATGTTGGGTCATTAAGTAAGTCACTAGGTCAAATCATAGAAAAACCTTGTTAACACTCTAAAAGTCACCTTTGTAACAATTTAGGCAAATGCTTTTAGTCCATTGTTCTTCACTTTTTACAAGAATGTTCCTTGCAACACAAGACAAGAAATAAATCCTATTTCTTGACAAAAGCCAAGTCAGATTCATACATAGGTCATGTTTGGTCTTGCACAAAATCATCATCTTTGTGTTAACTAGCCAATAAGCTGTTCATTTTGTTAAACTATTGAAGAACTCTGTTAGCCTTCTGTAGATTTCATTATTGAAAAATTGCTCAAAATTCAAATTATTCTCAGGTGAGCACCCAGGGCCTCATGACCTTCTTGTTTCTTGATGCTGTCTGGAAATACTTCATCTGGATCTCTTTTGAAAAATTTGCCACTTATTTTTCATGTACCTGTATATGGATTTTCAGTTGAATTTCTGTGAAGATTTACATGGAATTTAAATGTACATTGACCATAGATTTGCTATATGTATATGCACAGATTTACCACAAACATATTCATTGAATAACCACATATATAAGGTTCCAGTACTCCAAAATGTCCATGGATTTGCTGTGTACATTGTCCATAGATTACAACATTCATGTCCATGGAATTTCTGTGAACATTTGGTTCCAATAGTCCACACTTTCCATGTACAAAAAACCCATGGAAAATCCATGGATTCCATGGCAAACTTACAGCGGGATTGAGAGATGAATGCTCACCAAACAAAAATGGAGGATGATAGTGTGTTTGCACTATTATCCATGCATGAATGTCTTGGGATTTCAATGGTATTTACTAGACAGTAATCTCCATTGGCAAGATCATTTCCAAAGACTCAAGTCAAATCGGGAGCTTCATAACATTTATAATAAAACCTCCAAAGATGTTTCATGTTAGTATAGTGAGTGTTAAGAAACATAAATTCATAAAATTCATAAAATCAATATGAAACAATTAAGACTTGAGTCTTTATGTAGTAGAAGCAAACTGGCTCCTTTGCTGAATCAATTAAAACCAACCATCAAATAGCGAAGTCATGGCTTCCATGTGGATTCAAAGTGTACTTTGTTGATCAGTTATGAAACTGATGGAATCTCTATACACAGGATGAAAACCCTATCTTTACGCAATACTTAAAGATGGCATAAATCTCATCTTTATGCCATCTTTGCGCATTTTGTAAAGATTCTTAATGACCTTCTAACCATATGCTGTTTTTATGCCATCCTTAAGTAACAGGTAACTGTAAGTAATCGGTATAAGCCTTTGACCTACCAACTGTGAAGTATACCCTGTATTATATCAATGTATTTGATTCAGACTCCACATTCTTAGTGTTTGTTTTTTTAAATTCCCTTTTATCACAGACTTCTAAATATAAAGAAAATGTTATAAATTTTTACATCAGAATATTGAAATCTGGATGCAACGTAATAATTTTCATTCAAATAACAACTAATAAAAATTAATGACAAGAGAATTACATAAATTAAGAGATTAAGTAAAATGAACTGTAAAAGTGGTTTATTATTATATTATTATCATTTTTTGCCATGTGCGAAATGTTTTTGAATGTTATGAAGATAAAACATAAAAAAAATTAAGAAAATATTTTATAATTAGTTATATCAATAGTTACACATTATTTTATATTCAATATCCATTTATTTGTTTATTAACCAGGTTTTCGTAGAAACCTGGTTCTTCGATTACCCAATGTCGGCCGGCGGGCGGGCGTCAGAAAATGGTTTCCGGATGATAACTTGAAAAGTAAATGACATTTTTGAAAGAAACTTGGCACATACATGTATTGTGATAAGATCTTGGTTGGGATTGCTTTTGGGATAAATACATCAAAGGTCAAGGTCACAGTTGCTTGGTCATTTCACAAAATAAGCAACCTCTAGCTATATCTTGGCCATATGTAAAGATAATGACATGGGGTTTTCAGTTTTCATATTTTCTAGCAATGCTGATAAAAATAAAGCCAAAATCAAAGGTCAAGGTCATGACCTACATTTTGACCTTTGTGTTTTCTGCACTAAAATGGCTATTGTTGCATGAAATTTACAATTTTTGGCATGAAATTGGCTTTTTTTTGATGATATTTAGACAAAGAATTCACTATTTGTGGAATTTTAGTTTTGTAAAATGATTATGGTGGCAAAATATTTTGATGTTGACTATTTTTGCGTTAAAATGGATATTTCCAAATATATTTAGGTGCAGATGCCACTATGGATCTTTTCTTAAATGAAATAATATTGAAATAAAAACACAACATTCAGATTTCTAAATAATTTGTCATAATTGTAATCTTTTAACATGTTCTGATATATAATGTTTTATGTATAAATATATATGATATATTAAATCTTAACCCATTACGGGTATCCCTTTACTATCAACCAGGTCCCTGCGAGACATATGATCACCCATAATTATGTTAACTAGGTACCATTTCTCTCTGAAACCCCTTCTCCGAAATACAAAAACCTGGTTTTCATGGAGTTTCCGTGACTCTTGTTTATTTATTTAATTCATACATAATAATTAATGTAACAATGAATTTATTCATTCATTCATTCAGTCAGTCAGTCAGTCAGTCATTCGTGTATTAATTATTAAATTCGTTCATTCATTTATTCATCCTTGTATTAAATTATTTATTTATTTATTTACACTAAATAATTTTTTGTAAATAGTTGATTAAGTAAAAACATTTTACCTTTTATCAATTCCTAAGTTATATCAGCCACATTTAAAATGGTGGTATAAAATGTTGCTGGTGATGTTCTCTCTCTCTCTCACACACACACACACACACACCATCTTACAGCTGTTTTTTAAATCATGATGTAATCAGACATGCTCTTCATTGAGTTGTAAACAAGCAAAATCTTCAGTATCATCTATGTATATGAAGATGCAATCAACATCCAATATAAGCAACAAATGTCACATATGTCATGATTATTACTGACAACTAATTAATACCAGGTACAATCAAGATAAGGTAAACATGAGGGAAACATATTCATGATGCTTTAAAAAAAAGACTTGATACTATATTCCGATTGATTTATAAAATAGTTAATAAAATAAAATTTTCCATGTAAAGAAAAATATTAAAATCATTCAATTTTTTTAAAAATTTTCTTTCTTTACCTTTTCTTTTTTGTATTTTAGGGTTTTACCTATGTGTGTGTGTGTGAGAGAGAGAGAGCTGATGATTTTTGAAAACTCTGAACAGAAACTCATTAAAGTATTAATGAATTCTGCTAAATTTATGTCAATAGACTTATTAATAATCAAATAACATTGATGTACCATGTTAATGAATTCAACCAATTAGACTACCAATTCAAAAATGCAATGGACCGTTACAATGTTTTGATTAGTGGATTGGAATAGATGCTAACAGATGCAAAATTAGACTTTAATTGCTAATTATCTTGAAAAGTATTAACTTTTTGTATAGGCATATATATATTAGAATGTTGTAGGTATTGATATGACAATCATTTTGATATATGGTTCAAGGTCATATGTTCAAAGGTCAAGGTCACAGCTGCAAAAGGAGATTGAAATGGTTAATTATCTTGAAAACTATTAACTGTTTGAATAAGCATGTATATTAGAATATTGTAGGTATTCACATGGCAATCATTTTGATACATGTATATGGTTAAAGGTCATATGTTCAAAGGTCAAGGTCACAGCTACAAAAGAAGCCTTAAATTGCTAATTATCTTGAAAACTTTTAACCTTTTGTATAGGCATTTTTATTAGAATGTTGTAGGTATTGCAACAATGATCATTTTGATATATGGTTCAAGCTCATATGTTGAAAGGTCAAGGTCATGGCTGCAAAAGAAGACTTAAATTGGTAATTATCTTGAAAACTATTAACTTTTCTATAGGCATGAGTATAAGAATATTGTAGGTATTGACATGACAATCATTTTGGTATATGGTTCAAGGTGATATGTTGAAAGGTCAATGTCACAGCTGCAAAAGAAGACTTTAATTGCTAATTATCTTGAAAACTATTAATTTTTTGTATAGGCATGTATATTAGAATATTGTAGGTATTGTGACAACAATAATTTTGATATATGGTTCAAGGTCATATGTTGAAAGGTCAAGGTCACAGCTGCAAAACAAGACTTTAATTGCTAATCATCTTGAAAAGTATTAACTTTTTGTATAGCATGTTTATTAGAATATTGTATACTTACAATTTTCTAATATACATGCCTATACAAAAAGTTAATAGTTTTCAATATAATTAGCAATTTAAGGCTTCTTTTGCAGCTGTGACCTTGACCTTTGAATATATGACCTTGAACCATATGTCAAGGTTTTTGGTTAAAAACTGTAGAAGGAGTTGAGTTCACAAAGTATGTACCCCCAGTTCAAAAACTGGCTTAAAAGTGACTTAGTTTCAAAGTCTGGAAAATGGGAAAAAAATCTGTAAATATTTCCATAAAGTCAGGTGCACATCTTCAATATTTATAGAAACATCCTGTGAAGTTAAAAGGTTTTTGATTGAAAACTGTAGGAGGAGTTGAGTTCACAAAGTAGGTACCCCCAGTTCAAAAACTTGCTAAAGCCAGGTGCACATCTTCAAAATATATATAGAAACATTCTGTGAAGTTTCAAGGTTTTTGGTTGAAAACTGTAGGAGGAGTTGAGTTCACATAGTTGGTACCCTATTTTCCCCGCACGCCCGTCGGACATTCACCATACTATAATCTGGATTTGCACTCTGTGCAACCTGGCCAAAAATTACAGAATTCTGTTACAACAAGAGGCCCATGGGCCTTAATACTCACCTGAAGATATGTCCAATATTGTTTGCAAAGTGCAATAGACAATATATTAAGTACAGAAACTTTAAAAGTTTTCTCAAGTTATGAACTCCCACAAAACTTAATCAAAAAAATATCAACTCACATTTCATTTATAAGTAGCTTATATAATATGCAAGAAGTAACTGAAGTTCAATGAATAATTTCCAAATCATTCATCAATTTCAATATACTTATGCAGCTATGTCCTTGACCTTTGAACCATATATGATTGTCATGTTAATACCTACAATATTCTAATATACATGCCTATGCATGAAATTAATAGCTTTCAAGATAATAAGCAATTTAAGTCTTCTTTTGCAGCTGCGACATTGACCTTGTACCATATATCAAAATGATTGTCATGTCAATACCTACAATATTCTAATATACATGCTTATACAAAAAGTTAATAGTTTTCAAGATAATTAGCAATTTAAGTCTAATTTTGCAGCTGTGACCTTAACTTTCAATATATGACCTTGAACCATTTATCAAAATGATCGTCATGTCATTAACTACAATATTCTAATATACATTGGCCATTGTTGCAACACCTACAATATTCTAATATACATGCCTATACAAAAAGATTATAGTTTTCAAGATATAGTGTCAAATATAATAATTTTTAGCAATTTCCCCACTCAGTGCCCTACAATTTCCCCATTTTGAGCCCCATGGCTACCATTTGTGCAAATCTGAAAATAGATGACCTAAGGATGTTATAAATGAAATGACTAAGGTATATCTTTTGTACATTCAGAGGAGAAGATTTTTAGCTCACCTGGCTTTAGCCAGCGTGAGCTTATGGTATGATGCGGCGTGTGTATGTGCGTGCGTGCGTGCTTGTGTGCGTGCGTGCGTCCGTAAACTTTACATTTTAATCTTCTTCTCCAAAACCACTGGGCCAAATTTGATGAAACTTGGTAACCATTATGCCTGGGTGAAGCCCTTTCAGATTTGCAAAAATGAAGGAGTTATGTCCCCTTGGGGCCCCATAAGGGGGGAAATAGTGAAAAACTTTAAAAATCTTCTCGTCTGAATGTACAAGAGATATACCTTAGTTATTTCATTTATACCATCCCTAGGTCATCTAGTTTCAGATTGCACAAATGGTAGCCATGAGGCTCAAAATGGGGAAATTATAAGGTACTAAGTGGGAAAATTGCTTAAAATTATATATTTGTCACTATATCTTGAAAACAATTGACTTTTTGTATAGGCATGTATATTAGAATATTGTAGGTATTGACATGACGATCATTTTAATATATGGATCAAGGTCATATGTTGAAAGGTCAAGGTCACAGCTGCAAAAGAAGACTTAAATTGCTAATTATCTTGAAATCTATAAACTTTTTGTATGGGCATGTATATAAGAATATTGTAGGTATTGACATGACAATCATTTTGATGTATGGTTCAAGATCATATGTTGAAAGGTCAAGGTCACAGCTGCAAAAAAAAGATAAATTGCTTATTATCTTGAAAACAATTGACTTTTTGTATAGGCATGTATATTAGAATATTGTAGGTATTGTGACAAAGATCATTTTGATATATGATACAAGGTCATATGTTGAAAGGTCAAGGTCACAGCTGCAAAAGAAGACTTAAATTGCTAATTATCTTGAAAACTATGAACTTTTTGTATAGGCATGTATATTAGAATGTTGTAGGTATTGACATGACGATCATTTTGATATATGGATCAAGGTCATATGTTGAAAGGTCAAGGTCACAGCTGCAAAAGAAGACTTAAATTGCTAATTATCTTGAAAACTATAAACTTTTTGTATGGGCATGTATATTAGATTATTGTAGGTATTGACATGACAATTATTTTGATATATGGTTCAAGATCATATGTTGAAAGGTCAAGGTCACAGCTTCAAAAAAGACTTAAAATGCTAATTATCTTGTAAACTATGAACTTTTTGTATAGGCATGTATATTAGAATATTGTAGGTATTGTGACAAAGATCATTTTGATATATGATACAAGGTCATATGTTGAAAGGTCAAGGTCACAGCTGCAAAAGAAGACTTAAATTGCTAATTATCTTGAAAACTATAAACTTTTTGTATGGGCATGTATATTAGAATATTGTAGGTATTGACATGACAATCATTTTTATGTATGGCTCAATGTTATATGTTGAAAGGTCAAGGTCACAGCTGCAAAAAAAGACTTAAATTGCTTATTATCTTGAAAACAATATTGAGTGCGGAAGGTCCTTAGTTGGTATAGATTCAAAATTGTATCCGACATGTCTGTCAGAAATCCAAGATGGCTGCCATTACTATAAATAGCAAAAATAAAAAAATGGCCATTTTGGGTTGATTTTTGTACTGATTTTGTTGAAATTTGAAACATAGAAAATAGATGTCGGGGGATAAAACATATATAACAGGTTTTTCCTTACGATTTTTCGTTTGTGTAATAATTACGTAATATGCAAATAAGGTTTATTTTTAGCCATAATCTTTGAAAATCTTCTTCTCTTAAAGTATGTGGCCAATTGAAAGGATATGGAAGTGTGGAAGGTCCTTGGGTGGTATAGATTCAAAATTGTATTCAACATTTCTGTCGGAAATCCAAGATGGCCGCCATTACTTTAAAGTAGCAAAAATCGAAAAATGGCCATTATGGGTTTATTTACATGTATATACTGATTTTGTTGAAATTTATAACATAGAAACTAGATGTTGGGGATAAAACATATGTAATGGGTTTTTCTGTACAATTTTCCATTTTTGCAATAATTATGTAACATGCAAATAAGATTTATTTCAGCCTAAATTTTCTGAAAGTACATGGCCAATTGAAAGAAATTTTATGATTCATAGCGCTTGAAATAATAGAAAATAAGGATATTGCTAGTGAGTTTGTTTACATTTTATTGATTGAATATATTTAAAAAGAAAAAGCAAAGAACAAATAAGGATGTGCCAGGTGAGCGATACAGGCCCTATTGGGCCTCTTGTTTAAGTTGTTCACTATTTCCCCCTTTATGGGGCCCAAAGGGGACATAACTCCTTCATTTGTGCAAATCTGAAAGAGCTTCACCCAGGCATGATGGTTACCAAGTTTCATCAAATTTGGCCCAGTGGTTTTGGAGGAGAAGATTAAAATGTAAAAAGTTTACGCATGACGGACGACTTGGATGGACGTAGATGGATAGCAATAGCTCATCTGAGCTTTCAGCTCAGGTAAGCTAAAAATCCAAAAATAGCCAATAACATCAAAGTTCTCAAAACATGAATAATTTTGTGGCAACAATTTATTGTTTGAACTAAAATAGTATTCATGATAATCATAAAAAAATGTCAGATTCACAAAAAATATATTGCAAGTCTAACATGGAATATAATATAGTTTAAAAAATTGCTAGATTTTATCATGTTGATCATTTTTGAAATTTATTGTTATCATCTACCTATAATAGTTACCAAGAAAATGGTCAAAAACAGCAAAATTTGTGAAAATAAGTATTTTAGGGGTAACAACTCTTACATGGATTAATATATCTATTAGACTAGCAAGTCCCAGGATTGGGAAAGTCAATAGAGTTTGTATAAGGGGAGACAACTGTTTCGATCAAATTATACAACAAATAATACACATCTCAGAATTCTGTTTTAAGCAAGATTCAGAAAATTTGGCATCTCAACAGTAAAAGTGCTTATTAAAGTAGAATAGACATGGCAATACTGTTCATTTAAATATTTATGTTATATTTTTAATAATTTTTCAAAGTTTTCAAATCAGGCTATAAACATCAATCTCAATCAACGAAGTTCAACTTTTTTATAAAATTATTATTCACAATACTCAATGGAATTTTTTCAGTATTCTTATTTTTATGAATTCACTTGCACAAACTGTGGCAGGGGGAACTATAAAACAAGAACCGCTATGTATTGTTTATAACAATGGCCAGTTAACTTACAAGAAGCAACATGTATGCAGTTTTATAGTCTGTATTAGATTAAGATAAAGACACCAAACTTGCTACATTGTAAGATATTTATGTGCTAACGTTTTCATAATTTATTGTTATTATCCATCTATAAAAGAAAATGGTTAAAAACAGCAAAATTTGTGAAAAATCAATATAACAGGGGCAACAACTGTTACATGGATTTACATTTAGATACGAAACTTGCTTCATTGTTAGATTCTGTCGTGCTGAACATTTTTGCATTCTATTGTTAATATCCATCTATAATAGTTTTCAAGAAAATGGTCAAAAACAGCGGAATTTCTGAAAAAAAAAAATTCTGGGGCCACAACTCTTAGATGGATAAATATATAGATATGAAACTTGCTACCTTGCTAGATCTTGTCATGCTGAACATTTTTACAATTTGTTTTTATCATCTACTTATAACAGTTTTAAAAAGAAATGTCAAAAACACCAAAATTTGCAAAAAATTACCATATTCTGGGACAATTACTCCAACAGTTATTTTCTGATTTCTTAAAAATCTAACAACTCATTAGATCTTACCATGCTTATCAATTTTAAAACATAATACGCATAAAATTATATCTATATGTTTTATCTCTCATCTTTGATTTGGGAGAAGATTTTTAAAGATTTTTGCACCCCTAGGTCACCTTGACCAAGTTTTGGCCATGGCAATGCCATAAACAATCTAAATTGCACCAGCCCATACATGCTTCTGACTAAGTATCATTGAATTCTATCCAGTAGTTTCGTAGAAGAAGTTGAAAATGTGTGTAAACAATGCACGAACTCAAACAAGCACATACACATGCCAGGTCTGCCATAAGCTCACTTGACCTGTGGTCAGATGAGCTAAAAATAAAGAATAAGAAAAGATTACTTTAGATAACAAAATTTCTCTATAAATATCTCTATCTCAAAATATCAGTTAAATTTTAGATAAAAATTACATTGAAGAAATAACTAATAGTGGTTTTTAGAGATAAGAAAAAACAATCAGTATCAATATCACTTTATTTGCAATTCTTCATTGGAGTTGTCCCCCTTTCAACTATTTAGGGGGCCTCGGTGACCAAGTGGTCTAAAGTGTGCACTTGCCGATAACATCTTCTCTCACCACCTGGGTTGAAATCCCATTCAGGACAGATCCTAGTGTGAGAAAGTTTGTCAAGTTCGCTTGCCAAAGGTCGGTGGTTTTCTCCAGGCACTCCGGTTTCCTCCACCATCCCAGAACTGACCGCCTCAAAATAAGTGAAAGAATCTTGCCTGGGGTGTAAACACCATTACTCCACTCCACTCCTTTCAACTATTTAAGAAATAATATGGCCAAGCACACTACTTTCCTATCATTTTCTCAGATACATAAGGGACGTTTAACTTTTGATAGCTTTATATCTTCAATGCCAGTGTATTAAGAAGAGAAAATTAAATGATGTCACAAATACTTTCAGTCATGTGACAGCTGGCAGATACTACTTTACAATCTGAACATCTTGGCCTTTTCTGTTGTACCTCACAAAAAACCTGGGATATAGTTGCACGAATAACAACAGAATGTCTGGGATTAGTGATAAGGCAGATGACAAGTTGACCTGATAATTGCAGAAAATTAGATAAAAAATTCCTCGGTAGCATTACATCTAGTAGTGAAATAAAGAGAATTAAATATGTTGCTGCATTCAACAAAACTGTTGAAAATAAAATTTGTCTAACTTTAGCAGCATTCCACTAAAATGACTCTTCAAAATTTTCTTTGGTCTTGTCATGCTTATTTAAGATGACAACTTCCATGTTCATCCATGATTTGCAATATGCAAAAAAAGAAACTCGATATAGATATTGAATTGAAGCAAAAACAAATTGATGCCTTGTTTCTCCTTTATAGTATGAGAGATACTCTTGCTATATTATCCACTGGCTATGGCAAGTGTTTACTTTCCAGCTAATACCGTTTTGCAAGTATAAAGCAAGGGCTCTGAAATTGTCACATCACATGGTCAAAAGTAGTTCAAAATGAAGTCAGACTTCATCCAAGGTTTTTGTAAGTTATGATAGAGCGATGTTCCAATTGACTACTTTATTATCAATACATAAGAAAAATATCCTATAAATCTGATGAAATTCCTGAAAACAGCTTCCTTCCATTTTGCAAAGTGCCATAGTTTTATTTTAAAAGAAAAATTCAATTGATGGAAAAAAATAATAACAGTCACAAAACTACAAATCATACCAAAGACATCTTGAAAGCTGAAAAGTTTCATGAAATGACCATAAATATTTTAAAGAGTTGCAGACAACAGAAAAATGGGATGCTGCAAATATAAGATGATGTCGTATGATAACAGATGACAAATACCTGTAGTAACTACTGTTAGCAGGTGCCACAATACAAATACATAATATGGTAATACTGACAACAAAAATATATTTAGTAATAAATTTTATCATTTCTTTAGACAAGATCCATGTACACATACCACATGAAGCCACATTTCATGTTTTCTTTCATAATGGAAACATTCTGTCAAATTTCAAGGAAAAGTATATTTGAGATAATGCACAAAGATTTGATTATTTTACATCCAAAATGAAAAGTAGTGTGACAAAAATGTTATGCAGTATCACATCATATATGTATGCAATAAATTATGCATTTCTCTGACAACATTATTCTGAATTCAAACAGATACATAGAATTTATAAACATTCATATTGTTAAGTATCAGTCTAATTGGTCACACATCCATTTTCTGTTGAGATTTCCTCTTGGTACGTGTTGATTTCATGAGATTATAATCTACATATGTACAATATACACTAGACAGAAATGGAATATAAAATGCTCTAAATAATCTGTGAGACCTGAAATAAATAAATAAATAAATAAATAAATAAATAAATAAACAAGAGGCCCAATTGGGCCTGTATTGCTCATCTGGCAGACAAGTTGCATCTCATTTTCTGGATGCATCTTTGATGCCAAAGAAGCTGATTTTTTACTTAAACTTTCACTTTCCACTTGGGGACCTTTCACCACCGAATGGTTCCATTTGACACGGAAGTTTCAAAGGAGAAGATTTCAAAGAATTGGCTATTGACAACAGTTTATTTGCATATTATTAGCATATTATTCACTAATTACAAGCTAATTATAATAATGAGGGGAAAACCTGTTAAATGTTTTTAATGGCTTGGATGCCACAAAAAGTTGATTTGTACAATTTTTTAACTAACTTGCAAGTTATATCTCACTTTATAGCAAAAGTGGCCATCTTGGATGCCACAAGAACTGATTTTTATAAACTTTAAACTACTCTACGTAGGGACATTATGGTTCCGTTTGGCTTAGTAGTTTCAGAGGAGAAGATTTTCAGAGGTAAAGCTATTTATAGCAGCTTATTTGCATATTTCCTTAGTAATGAGCTAATTATAAATGTGAGGGAAAATCCCTTTTTGTATGTTAAATGCGAAAAATGCAAAGCCCTTTTCTTTGCATTAATCTCTTGTCGCATTTATTTTCCTATTTCTATATGTTTATGGTAAATTGAGTTATCTCCCTTAACAGAATGTTGTTATTGTAACTGATTATTTGGAGCATCTTCTCATTTAGCAGTTATTTTTTGCTATTTATTTCCTACTGGGAATTTCACTATGAGTAGAATTGTGACTAATACATCATTTTGAACCTTAAATGAGACGTCAAATTGACAGTACAGTGATTATAAGTAAATCAAACATTCTAAACTTGAGTCGAAGACGAAGATCAGTTGTACAAATTCCGACATGGACATCCTAATTTTGAATGCATTATTTTGATAGAATCCCCAAGCATTATATTGTGTATGTTTTTTTTTTTTTTTTTTTTTTTTAAAAAAAAAAAAAGACTACATGTCTCTGACAATCCTTTACCACCCTGGTTAATTTAAAACAACATGTCATTGGTAGATAAAAATGTACCTTCGGCACCCTTTGTTAACTGTTTATTTTAATATTGTCTACTGAAAGTTTGTTTATAAGGTGCTTATAAATTAGGGAAAACATAAGATAATAATTTCTAAGTCCATAATTTAATGTTTATAACTGTAAGTTAAAAGATTGGAAAATTTTAAAAAATTGGAATTTTAAAAATCGCATTAATTTCAATATGCATTTTACTTCAAAATCGGCAATTCACATTAATTTCATGACACATTAATTTCCTGATTTACAGTATCTATTTATGTCTCAATTTTAATTAGCTAATATGCATGAAGTGACTGTAGCACAATGAACAATTTCCAAATCAGTAACCCTTTCAGAATACTTATGCAGCTGTGTACATGCCTATACAGAAAGTTAATAGTTTTCATGACATTTAACGATTTCAGTCTTCTTTTGCAGCTGTGATCTTGATCTTTGAACTTATGACCTTGAGCCATATATCAAAATGATCGCCATGTCAATACCTACAATATTTTAATATACATGTCTATACAGAAAGTTAATAGTTTTCATGACATTTAACAAGTTTAGTCTTCTTTTGCAGCTGTGATCTTATCTTTGAACTTAAAAACTTGAGCTATATATGAAAATGACCATTATATAATTACCTAAAATATTCTATTATATGTGCCTACACAAATCAAAGTACTGAAAGTAATGAAAATTCACTTGAATGATCATGCTGTAAACTGTGCATCACAAAAGGCAGGAAGCCATTTTATTGCATCTGAAGAAAAACATAATAAAAACTGAAAACCCCACATCAAAATCTTTTAATATAGTGAAGACATAGTAAAAAAATGCACCCAAAAATATAGTGAAAATTGCACCCAGAAACAAGAGGTCCATGCGACTTAATGCTCACCTAAGGATATGTCCAAAACTGTTTGCAAAGTGCAATAGACAATAGAGTCTTACTTGTGTTAGCAGCCACTTGTATAAAGCGGCCACTTGTCTATAATGGCCATATCCTATTCCCCCTAATGAATTTTGTTCTTTATTTCACCTCTTATATAGCGGTTACTGTCTTATGCGGCCAGCAGTCACCATTTTTCTGACCCAAAGCTTCAACAGAACTGTCTATAGCAGCCATTTGCAATGTTTAAAAAACTCAGTCAGTTTCCGTAAATTTCCAGAACCAGTCGGCATAAAAACAAAAAATCCCATAATGCAATTCTGTTTATATGTATCTAAGCAGCCATATTGAGTATAGCTTACATCCCGGTAAAACACTGGCATTTCTTTTTTAATTAATTTTTTTACAGGCAGTAATATTTGATGTTGTTTTTTATTATGTCATAATAAACCCAATGCATTTACTTTAGAACAGCGAGTGAATTGTTAATAAATCTGAAAAGGAGAAATTAAGAACTAGGAAACTCGCGGAAGTGATGTTGTTGGACGAACCCAAGTCAATTTAATCAAAGCTGTGTTATTAGACTATATAGCAAATGTATCTTGGGAAATAAACCATGTGTTCCATTCTACTGCTAATGAACATTAATTTAGATAGTTTGGAAATCGTACCAAGATGCGATATCAAGTCATTTCGGCACCAGTGTAAAAAGTCATTTCCGCAATGATAATTTTTGGCATCAATTTAAATTCAATTCGACACCAACTATGAATAAATTTGGCACCAGAAAAAATATTTTATTATTTATTTCATGTTTGTGTAGGATTTTTATATAAATAATTAATAGTTATTTTTGAAAACGATATGTTAACAGTAAATTTGACAGTTACATATGACACAGATAATCACTGCTCTGATCACTAAGCTGTGTAATTCATTATGTAAAAACTTCCTTTGAAGTCTGAATTAACAGGAGTGTGATATGGGTCTGAAGTGACCTATTTATTATGTTGGTACAGGTCTAAGGAAGCATGATAAGAATAAAACTTTACTATGCAACACCCCTATACCTAGCAAAAAAAGAGAGAATATATTATTTTGACATATTATGTTACCAGGCCGGCGTGGTGCAAAGGATTTGTAAATTCCTGAAAATGATGAATAAATTGATGTTAAAAAATGTATTTTATTTCTTGGTTAATCTCAAGTTAGAAGAAACAATTTCATGGTATTCAGTTTAATTTGGGTACTAAAATGAATAAGAAAGAACGGTTCAGATAATAATTTTTGATAATCCTTGATAGAACTTATCTATAAAGGACACCTGTCTATAAAGGCCACTTTGGCCCCATCACTTGAGTGGCCTTTATAGACAGGTTTCACTGTATATGAATTACAAAAAAGCTTTCTAATTTTTCTCAAGTTTGGAGCTGCCATAATACTCAATCAGAAATATCTAGTTACATTTTATTTATAAGTAGCTAATATGCATGTCGTAACTTAACAAGAGGCCCATATGCCTTAACGCTCACCTGAGGATATGTCCAAAATTGTTTGCAAAGCGCAATAGACAATATATTCAGTACAGAAACTTTACAAGTTTTCTCAAGAACTGCCACAAAACTTAATCAGAAATATATCCAGTAACATTTCATTTATAAGTAGCTTATATAATATGCATGAAGTAACTGTAGTGCAATGAATAATTTCCAAATCTTTAACCAATTTCAGTATACCTATGCAACTATGTCCTTGACCTTTAAACATAGATGACCTTGAACCATATATGATCGTCTTGTCAATACCTACAATATTTTAATATACATGCCTATACAAAAAGTTATTAGTTTTTAAGATAATTAGCAATTTAAGTCTTCTTTAGTTGTGACCTTTCAACATATGACCTTGAACCATACATCAAAATTATTGTCATGTCAATACCTACAATATTCTAATATACATTGCCTTTACAAAAAGTGATAATTAGCAATTTAAGTTTTCTTTTGCAGCCATGACCTTGATCTTTGAACATATGACCTAGAACCATATATCAAAATGATTGTTGTCACAATACCTGCAATATTCTAATAAACATGCCTATACAAAAAGTTAATAGTTTTCAAGATAATTAGCAATTTAAGTCTTCTTAAGCAGCTGTGACCTTGACCTTTCAACATATGACCTTGAACCATATATCAAAATGATTGTTGTTACAATACCTACAATATTCTTATATACATGCCTATAAAATAAGTAAATAGTTTTCAAGATAATTAGCAATTTAAGTCTTCTTTTGCAGCCATGACCTTGACCTTTGAACATATGACTAAGAACCATATACTGTAAACCGATTTATATTAGCGCATAGAAATTTTAGCGATTTCAAAATGCCAAAAGTCCCTGTTGTTTACAAGTCCAAAACACCGGTTTTTTTTAATTTTGTGGATTTTTAGTGCTTTTTTAAACTGTTTTTTGGAATTACCGATTTTCAGGATTTATCGTGATTTAATTCAGATTTTATTCCATTTTAATTTTGTGTGTGTGCGCATATCGTTCTATCAGCTGAAATGGAAATGGACTTTTTGGATTGATTGATAAAAATTGTTATTCATTTTTATGCATGTGTAAGTCGATATAACTTCTCATTGATTAAATGTTTAAAAAACAATTTTCTTCTTTTATCATTAATATAATTATATGACAGGTATAATATTCAACAATTATAGCAGTATAACATCATCAAAGACGAGGGTAAGTATTTGCCTGATAAGTTTTGTAAAATTTTAGTGTCCGTTTTATTTTAGCGGTTGAATTCTTCCGCCAATTGTGCTAAAATAAAACTGCTGCTAAATTTTCATGGATTACAGTATCGAAATGATCGTTGTTACAATACCTACAATATTCTAATATACATGCCTATACAAAAAGTTAATAGTTTTTAAGATAATTAGCAATTTAAGTCTTCTTTTGCAGCTGTGACCTTGACCTTTGAACATATGACCTTGAACCATACATCAAAATGATCATTGTCACAATAACTACAATATTTTAATATACATGCCTATACAAAAAGTTAATAGTTTTCAAGATAATTCTTTTGCAGATGTGACCTTGACCTTTGAGAATATGACCTTGAACCATATAGCAAAATGATCGCCATATCAATTCCTACAATATTTTAATATACATGCCTATACAAAAAGTTAATAGTTTTCAAGATAATTAGCAATTTATGTCTTCTTTTGCAGCTGTGACCTTGACCTTTAATCATATGACCTTGAACCATATATCAAAATGATCACTGTCACAATACCTACAATATTCTAATATACATGCCTATACAAAAAGATTATAGTTTTCAAGCTAATGGACAATTTTGGTATTTAAAAGCCAAAAATAACATTTCAGGGGCAACAACTCTTACATGGATTATTATATAGTTACGAAACGTGGTACCTTTTTAAATTTTGTCATGGGGAACATTTTAACAATGTTTTGAATTCATATATCTCTTAAAATTTGCAAGAAAACTGCCTCAAACTGCATAAATCACAAATTAGGTCTTGACCTTGATATGTGACCTTGACCCTATTTTAAAGGTCATTTCAAGATAAAGTCAAAACTGAAAACCCCATGTCAATATCTGCTCAAATAGTCAAGTTATAACAATTTAAAGCCATTTTACAAATTTTTTAAAATTAAACACAAAAACGCATAACCCATTTTTCAACCAAATTTCACAAATTGAACAAACTTTAGGCTTAAGACACTAGAGAAGCGAAATATCACATCAGATTTTTTTGCTCATCATCGATTTCGGAGAAGAAGATTTTTTAAGATTTTTGGACCCCTAGGTCACCTTGACCTAGTTTTGGTAGCCATGGTAATGCCATAAACACATCTGAATTGCACTGGCCCATATATGCTTCTGACTAAGTATCACTGAAATCTGTCCAGCAGTTTTGGAGGAGAAGTCGAAAATAGGTGTTAACGACACACGCACATACACACCCTGCGCCATGCCATAAGCTCACATGACCTTTCGGTCAGGTGAGCTAATAAAAATTAATAATTTTCAAACCATTAACCATTTCAGTATACTTATGCAGCTATGTCCTTGACCTTTAAACCTATGACTTTGAACCATATATCTGAACTGATATTAATATCAATACCTACAATATTCTTATAAACATGTCTATATCATAAATCAGAGGTTGTCTTTTGCGATATAAGTAAGGCCTTTGATAAAGTTTGGCATCAGGGGTTATTACATAAATTATTTTTTTTTAGGAATCAGAGGGAAACTCTTTAAATGGTTTGCAAACTATTTGTCTCATCGAAAGCAACGTGTAGTATAAAAAAATAATTGCTCTGAATTGAAAGAAATACAATCTGGTGTTCCGCAGGGCTCTATTTTATGACTTTTACTTTTTATTATCTATATTATATTGTCTTTGACATCCAGGGCAATATACGACTTTTTGCTGATGATACTTCACTCTATATAATTGTTGAAAACCCTTACACTTCTGCAGTGAAATTAAATAACGATCTGGATAAAATTAATTCCTGGGCAAAAAATTGGCTGGTCACTTTTAATCCACAAAAACTGAATCCATGGTTATCAGTAGAAAACAAAACAAACCCTTTCATCCACAGTTTTACATGGATGATATACCTATTATGGAAGTAGAATCACACAAGCACTTAGGAATTTTATTTTCGTCTGACTGCAACTGGAAATATCATGTTCATCAGATTATGTCAAAAGCCTCACCGAGAATTGCTATATTACGAAAACTAAAATTTAAAATTGACCGTTTATCTCTTGAAAAACTTTATTTTACTTTTATTAGACCCGTTTTAGAATATGCAGATGTCATATGGGATAATATATCCTATGAACTTAAGCAACAATAAGAACAAATCAATATAGAAGCTGCTAGAATAATAACTGGTGCTACAAAATTTTGCAGCATTCAATTACTTTATGAGGAAACAGGGTGGGAAACATTGTTATATAGACTTAAAACATAGATTAACTTTATTTTTCAAAATGTTTCATGGTCTTGTTCCAAAATATTTATCTAATTTAGTTCCATCTAGTAATTTGGAAACACATTCATATGCACTAAGAAACAGCGTAAATCTGAATACTTTTTTATGTAAGTCTAATTTTTATAATAATTCTTTTTTGCCATTAACAGTTCGAGAATGGAATGATATCCCTCTTCATATAAGAAATAATTCTTCCTTATATCATTTAAAAAAATATGTCGACCATTCTTCAAAAGTTCCAAAATATTTTTATGACGGATCAAGATTGGGACAAATTTTACACACTAGATTAAGATTAGGCTGCAGTGTATTGAAAAGTCACCTATATAACAAAAACATTATTGATGACAATCTTTGTAGTTGTGGTAAAATAGTAACTACTAATCATTTTTTATTGCACTGTCCGTTTTATGATGAACTTAGAAACAATACTTTATACAGATTACCAAATTTATTGAAAGTAAAATTATTGCTGTTTGGTGATGATTCACTAACTTATTTGCAAAATAGAGATATTTTTCTAGCAGTACAAAATTATATTATTGCCTCTAAAAGATTCTCATGACTCTCTCTCTCTCTCTCTCTCTCTCTTGATTTCTTTTTTCAAAGCATCTTATTCATTCATTTAAAATATTAATATATCAGATTATATGATTTCAATGTTTTAAATTCGGCCTATATTGAATGTATATATAAAAGCTTTGATAAAGGAGACGGGTTAATATAAGACACTATGTCTTGTTCCTAAATCCTTTAATTGTATTTTTGAATGTGTATGTTTCAAACTTGTGCTTGTATTGATATATAAATGAATATTGTTTAAACTAAACATGTCTATACAAAAAGTAAATGGTTTTCAAGATAATTAAGGATTTAATTTATTTTTCATGCAGCTATGACCTTGACCTTTGAACATACAACTCTGACTCATATATCAAAATGACCATCAAATCAATACCTAAAATATTCCAATATATATGCCTTACCAAAAAGTTAATAGTTTTTAAGATAATTAGCAACTTAAATAATCTTATGCAACTATGACCTTGACCCTTGAACATATGACCTTGAACCATACATCAAAATCATTGCCATATCAATACCTACAGTATTCTAATTTACATGCCTATACAAAAAGTTAAAAATTTTCAAGATGATTAACAATTTCAACTTTCTTATTCGACTA
Organism: Tegillarca granosa; assembly: GCA_029721355.1. NCBI lineage: Eukaryota > Metazoa > Mollusca > Bivalvia > Arcoida > Arcidae > Tegillarca > Tegillarca granosa. The sequence continues at coordinate 23,372,924 of CM056602.1, read as the reverse complement.
TGTCCTTGGCCTTTGAACCATATATCAAAATCATTTTCATATCAATGCTTACAATATTCTAATATACATGCCTATATAAAAAGGTTAATAGTTTTTAAGATAATTAACAATTTGTCTTCTTATTCAGCTATGACCTTGAACTTTAACAATATGACTTTGAATCAAATATCAAAATGATTGTCATATCAATGCCTACAACACTCTTATATACAGGCCTATACAAAAAGTTTTTTCAGATATATTGACAATTATATAATTTTTTTTAACAATGTCCCCAATAAGTGCCTTGCCATTTCCCATTTTTTGAGTCTCATGGCTACCATTTGTGCAAATCTGAAACAAGATGACCTAAGAATATTATAACTAAGGTGAATCTTTTGTTCATTCAGAGATGATTTTTTGATGTATTCCCTTTACAGGGCCCCAAGGGACATAACTTCTTCATTTGAGCAAATCTGAAAGGCCTTGACCAGGCATGATGGTTAGCATGTTTCATTGAATTTGGCCAAGTGGTTTTGGAGGAAGATATTAAAATGTTAAAATACGAAGATGGATAGCAACAGCTCATCTGAGCTTTCAGTCAAATTTAAGATTGATTGTCTGTCTGAAATCAGATTAGATAAAACCACCTTTGCTGATGTCATGGCAAAGTTTTGTTTCATTATTTTTCTGTCAGTGTCTTGTTATTTTCTTTCACTTGCCAGTAAGAGGTCAAAGCATTTTCATGAACTTTTTGAAATACATTAAAACCTGTTTACTGAAGCTACTTAAAGGAATGTTGACATGTGTAGACAAGGATGATAATTCACAGACCAGTTACTTCAAAGAATGTTGACGTGACCATTGCAGACAAGGACAATAATTCACAGACCAGTTACTTCAAAGAATGTTGACATGTGACCATTGTAGACAAGGACAATAATTCACAGACCAGTTATTTCAAAGAATGTTGACATGTGACCATTGTAGACAAGGACGATAGTTCACAGACCAGTTATTTCCCATTTGACATATAGGTAATTGTCTTTTCCAATGTAACAGTCATAACATGAATACACAATTCACCAACTTAAATCAATAAAATTATTACATGTTAAATGCTGCTTGTTTATGAATATTTAAGGGATTTTTAAAATGTAGTGAAAATTATTGATGAAATGTCATAAAATAATTAATTTTTTTGAGACATGGCAAGTATCCCATGTGAACTACATTGACCCCTAGGCTAATAATCTATATCTTGTTTGTCCTGTTGACTAAATAAATTAAACAAGGGGGTAATGTATGTTTACATACATAAATATTTTTTGGACAACTCAAACATTCGAAATAATCCTGACAAAACTAATAAAATAAAATAAATAAATACTTTCTTATTACATATTTAGAGGTCTGCTCAAAAGAAATTGTTTTACTGATATACATGTCCAGGTAACCTAGTCCTGTTGTGAGCCCCTCTTAAAAGGTGAAGAGAGCCAGACACTGCTATTTTGGTAGTATCTTTTAATCTCTACCTGTAATGAGTTACCATATTAAAGGACTTGATTTTTGATAATTGATTAAACACAATTTTTAGAGGATTTTATTATCAGCTTTTAATTTATGGATTGTTGTAAAGTGACAATTACTATAAGTAAAAATCAACAAGAGTGAATACTACCCGACTACTATGTAAAACAAATTGGTTCATTTAGAAGCATATCTTTCCGATTTACAATTTTTTTTACGGCAAGCATGGATTTACTGTATTGGTTTTGATAAATATGTTTTGTTTTTAAAAACTGAAAAAGCGTTGCGGGCCTAAAATATATTTTTCAGTGTTTGTTATCAATTATCATGATTGATAAGCAATACACATCGAGGACGTCATTTTGTTTGCAAGTAAATATGTGACTTTTGAGGTTCATCGTTATAATGGTTGACACTATCTCCAGTCAAATTCATTTAAAACAGTTCTATAAAATTTTGCAGTGGGTTACTTTATATTTTCTTCTTGTTAATGATATTTCAATCGTCAATATTTTACATTTTGCCCATTTTTGGAATTCTGGTAACATACAGGGATTCCTTTAGTATTTTTTAACATCCAATGAAATTGTTTGAAACTGATTGGTTCAATTCTGCTTGTTGGTAAATGATGTTACATGACATGCTGCACTGAGTCTATCTATGTGGTATGTTATAGCTCTGATTTAACCAAACCGGAATACTGAAATGTTGATCAATTTTATTGGTTGTTTTGAATGAGATTCTTCATGTTAAAAACACCAGACCACAAGTACTGGGTTCTTACAGTATTATCATACCTACTGTTGAATGGACTACTCCACTTAACCCGCATGATTATTTCAGCAATATATATAGTGAGCAGGAAAAGAGAACTCGATCTTTGACTGGTATGTATATAATGATGGGACACAAAGAACAGTTTTTGAATGGACAAAGCGACACCTACTGAGCTATAATGATAACTAATAAGAATACATTCCTTGTTAAACAACAACGTGAAACTAAAAACGCAAGGCTTCTGAAAGAAGCCAGCAGATTAAAATTTAATAGTTCAACAATTCAACAATTTCAATCTTCTTTTGCAGCTGTGACCTTGACCTTTAATTTACAACCTTGAGCTATATATCAAAATGATCACCATGTGTATACCTGCAATATTTAATATACATGCCTAACAAAAAGTTTATAGTTTTTAAGATATTTAAAGATTTCAGTCTTCTTTTGCAGCTGTGACCCTGTCATTTGAATTTATGGCCTTGAGCCATATATCAAAATGATCGCCATATTAATACCTACAATATTATAATATATATGCCTATACAAAAAGTTTATAGTTGTCAAGATAATTAACAATTTCAGTATTCTTTTGCAGCTGTGACCTTGACCTTTGAACTTATGACCTTGAGCCATATATCAAAATGACCGTTGTATAATTACCTACAATATTTTAATATACATGCCTATACAATAGTTAATACTTTTCAAGCTATATTGACAAATAAATATATAGTTTTTTGCAATTTTCTCATTAAGTACCTTGCAATTTCCCCATTTTTAGCCCCATGGCTATTGTTTGTGCAAATCTGAAATTAGATGACCTAAGAATGTTATAAATGAAATAACCAAGGTATGCCTCTTGTTCATTTTGAGGAGAAGATTTTAAAAGTTTTTCACTATTTTCCCCTTTATGGGGCCTCAAGGGGACATAACTCCTCCATTTGTGTAAATCTAAAAGGCTTCACCAAGGCATGGTGGTAGCCAATGCATTTCATCAAATTTGGCTCAGTAGTTTTGAAGAAGAAGATTAAAATGTTAAAAGATTATGCACAATGGAGGATGCACGGTGGAAGAAGATGGAAAGCAATAGCTCATCTGAGCTTTCAGCTACAATGTAGTTCACCTACAAAAATCTTTAACATTTTGGACATCTTTGCCAGAACAATTATTTTGAAGGCAACAAGAAACATACTTATCATGGTAAAATTATCATTAAAATTAGATTACTAAGAGGAGAGTGGGATAAAAACTTAAATTAAAAAATATCTTCCTATTTATTTTTGGATGTGACCATGTTTTTTTGTTTTTACATACATACACTTATCATTTTGAAAAAATCAACACTTCATTATATCATTATAGATCAACAACATTTTAAGAATGCTTCAAAAATATTGTAAATCAAAACATGATTCAATAATAAAACTGTGTAATTTATGTGTTATTACATTTAAATTATTATAGGGGGTTTTGGTTTTCTGTTGTGCTGGTTTATGCATTACAGTATCTCTCACAGCCAAGCTTACAATACCAAGTAAATTTTTCAGTTCCCTTGCCAAAGTCAATAGTTTTCTCCAGACATTTTGGTTTTCTCTATTAGCCCGGAACTTCCATACATAAACTGGGGCATAAAACTATTACTAAGCTCCTATCATATTATCATGACAGTGTTACATGTAATTTCTTAATATTTTTATCATTACCTGCTTCCATCAAGAAATTTATATGATGCCAATATTTTCCATTCATCTCTTCTCTGGGAATATCTTGGTTCCAGCTCTGTCTCATTTGGAAGGTCAAGGTCAATTAAATAATGGCATTTGTTTACATTTATCTGTAACACAGATAGGTATGTATTCTAAGTTATTGTTTAAACAAATGCAGCTTAATATCATTTAAAACCCAAATCTTTTTGGAAACAAGAGGCCCAAGATGGCCCTAATTTGCTCACCTGAGTTTAAATGTAACTGGTATGTCTTGATAATACCTGGTAATTCATAACATGTTGCCTCAATAGAAGTGGTTTCAGATAACCTAATTTTTATTGTTTTGGTTTTTAGCTATATAGGTCACTGTGACCTACTTTTAGTAGCCAAAGCTACCAGAAACACAAATGAAAATGGCAATGGTCTGAAAGTCTATTGACTAATATGAATGAAATGTGACCAGTAGTGTCTGAGAAGAAGACTTTTGATGGATGTATGGATGGATGGCAGAGTTCCTATCCATAACAAAAGCTCACATGAGCAATTTGCAGATCCGGATTAAAGACTTTACAGATTTGACACATTAATTCAAATATTTAAAAAAAAAAAAGGTAAAATTCAACTGCAAATTATTTAAAAAAAAATTGTTCAATTAATTTAAATAATGTCACATAACAATGATTTTGTAAAAAAAAAAAAAAAAAAAAATTATTCAAGGTTTTAGCTAAATCTTCATATCAGTATCACATGTATTTCAAAAATAATAATTCACTGAAAAAGTAAAAATTCATAACATCTCTTCCATGCACCATTGCACTGTAAGTCATAAAGTTCAGAATTAAAAAAAAAAAAAGTAGCCTCAGTGGGATTTGAACCCTCGACCCTTGGGTTGCTAGAATTGAAAAAGAAAATAGGTAGAAAAAAGTGACATGTATTTTACAGAATTTCATGGAAATTGTTAAACATATGTTTTTTCACATAAGAAAATGATGTTTGGAAAAAGAGTTCACCTAAATTTATTAATATTGTAATTTTGGTAAAAAGTACATTTGTGTACTATTTACAATGTATAAAAAATAAATGCAAAAACACTTAACCTAATTTTTCACAAAATTGTTGGAATTCACAAACTTGGTTTATAAGAATGCTTTAGATGCCAAATATCAAATCAGATTTTATCTCAGTGAAGTGATTTTGGAGAAAAATTTTTTTTTAGGTTTTCAACTATTTAGGTCAATGTAGCTATGGCAGCCTAAAAAGTACAAATTCAAAAATTTCTTCCATGCACCATTGTAAGTCATAAAAATTCAGAAAATAAAAAAAAAAAGAAAAAAAAAAAACAATGAGGCTCCACTCGGATTTGAACCCTCGACCCTTGGGTTGCAGTATCACATGTATTTCAAAAAAAAAAAAAAAAAAAAAAAAAAAAACACTCTAAAAATTCATAAAATCTCTTCCATGCACCATTGTAAGTCAAAATATTCAGAAAATAAAAAAAAAATTAAAAAATTAAAAAAAAAAAAAAAAGTGGCTCCACTGGGATTTGAACCCTCGACCCTTGGGTTCCTAGAATTGAAAATGAAAAAGGCCGAAAAAAGCGACTTGTGCTTTACAGAATTTCATGAAAATTGTCAAACATATGTTTCTTCACATAAGAAAATGATGTTTGGGAAAAGAGTTCACCTAAATTTATTCATTATTGTAATTTTTGTAAAAAGTACTATTTACAAAATACAAAAAATAAACGCAAAAATGCGTAACCTAATTCTTCACAAAAATTATTGAAATTCACAAACTTGGTAAATAAGACGCTGTAGATGCCAAATATCACATCAGATTTTATCTCAGTGAAGTGGTTTTGGAGAAGAAGATTTTTAAAAGTTTTTAACTATGTAGGTCATTGTGACCTACATTTGGTAGCTATGGCAACCAAAAACAAAAATCTGAAAGGCAATGTTCTATAGATGCTTTTGACCAAGTTTAAACAAAATGTGACCAGAGGTTTCTGAGAAGAAGTCATTTGAAGCAATTGTTGACGGACGGACAGACGGATGAAGGACGACGGACGACGGAGGGTCTGCCTCTATTGATACCAATAGCTCACATGAGCACTTTGTGCTCAGGTGAGCTAAAAACACATATGGTAAAACCTCTATACAAAAACCACTCATAGAAGCAAGAAAATGTGCCCTTTATAGACAGGTAGTCTTTATATAGACTCTGTCTACTTGAAATATGAACAAAATGACCATTAAACACAAATCTTAATTGAAAGGTGATCACAAAAACCTTATTACTGTATTTACAATAAAGAAGAAGATAAATAGGTAGGCTTTAAGATAAACATTTACACATAATGTTGTAAAATATATAACTTTAATGCCTAATAGAAGACTCCCATTGGGACCAATAGCAAATTTATCTTTTAATAAGTTTGGGTTAAGACTGGTGGAACTGTTTTGCTATTAAATTTAAATATAATTTTATATCATCTTATAAAAGATTAACATCCTCAGACACATTTTAATTGTTACCATGGTACCAGCTTACCAATCACAGTGCCTCTGAGTTTGTAAAAGTATGTTTTATATGTGTATTTTCTCAAGTACATTCTAGTGTCAAAGTTTACTGGTTTTCCTGCAAAATGTTAGTTGTTTTATCTAGGTACTTGTATTCCTCTAATCTTCCTAAACTCTTAGTCTATATGAGAAAATAATCTGGATGTCAAACACACTAAAAACCAAAAACCATTTATTAGCATTTATCCATTTAACTCACATATCTGGATATTTCTTCTTTATTCATATCATTCATATCAGAAGGAATTAATTTAGTAGCATCTTGGTGTGAGCTGAATGGTTTTGGCAACTGACCTTTGAACTCTGACCTAATAAACTGTAAATTCCAGCTGAATCAGAAAGAAAAAATAAATTAATAACTCATAAATAAGTATAAAGAGCTAAAATTAAAAAACAAGAGGCCCATGGGCCTTAACGCTCACCTGAAGATATGTCCAATATTGTTTGCAAAGTGCAATAGACAATATATTAAGTACAGAAACTTTAAAAGTTTTCTCAAGTTAAGAACTCCCACAAAACTTCAACAGAAATATATCCACTCATTTCATTTATAATTAGCTTATATAATATGCATGAAGTAACTGTAGTGCAATGAATAATTTCCAAATCATTAATCAATTTCAGTATACTAATGCAGCTATGTCCTTGATCTTTCAACATATATGACCTTGAACCATATATGATTGTCATGTCAACACCTACAATATTCTAATATACATGCCTATGCATGAAATTAATACCTTTCAAGATAATTAATAATTTTAGTATTCCTATGTTGATATGACCTTGACCTTTGAACATATTACCATGAACAATATATCAAAATGATCATCATGTCAATAACTACAATATTCTAAAATACATGCCTATACAAAAAGTTAAAAGTTTTCAAGATATAGTGACAAATATTTTTAAATTTTTTTAGTAATTTCCCCACTCAGTGCCTTACAATTTCCCTATTTTAAGCCCCATGGCTACCATTTGTTCAAATCTGAAAATATATGACCTAAGGATGTTTTAAATGAAATAACTAAGGTATATCTCTTGTAGATACAGAGGAGAAGATTTTTAAAGTTTTTCACTATTTTCCCCCTTATGGGGCCCAAAGGGGACATAACTCCATTATTTGTGCAAATCTGAAAGGGTTTCACCATGCTTGATGGTTACCAAGTTTCATTAAATTTGGCCCAGTGGTTTTGGAGAAGAAGATTAAAATGTAAAAAGGTAATGCAGGACGGACGACGCACGACGGACAAAGGTGGAAAGCAATAGCTCAGGTGAGCTAAAAATTAGTAGTTTTCAAGATAATTATTAATTAAAGCCTTCTTATGCAGCTATGATCTTATGACTATATGACTATAGTATGATAAATGATTTCCAAATCATTAACCATTTTACTATACTTTCAATATCTACAATATTTTAATATATATCCCTATAAAAAAAATTTAGTTATCAAGCTAATTCAAAATTTTAGTATTTTCAAGCAAAAAATATCTCGGGCAACAGCTCCTACATGAATTAACATATTGTTACGAAACTTGGTAACTTGTTAGATTTCACCATTCTGAACATTTTTGCAATGTATTGCTTTAATCTATCTTGTTTAGTTTGCAAGGAAATAGCTTTAAACTGCAAAAATCACAAACTAGGTCATGGCGCTGATCTTTGACCTTGACCCAATTTTGAAGGTCATATCAAGAAAAAAACAAAACTTCAAATCCCATGTCGATATCTGTTGAAAAAAGTCAGTTTTTTCCCATTTGAAACTATTTTATGATACATCAAAGTTAAACACAAAAATGTTTTACCTATTTTTTAGCTGAATTTCATGATTTGCAAAAACTATATACTTAAGACTCTAGAGTAGCTGAAAATCAAATCAGTTTTTGTCTACCACTTTTGGTTTTGGAGGAGAAGATTTTTCAAATGAGGGTCACAGTGACCTACTTTCTAAAGCCATGGTAACCAAAAGTAAAAATTTAAAAAGCACCCTCCCAATAACCCTTCATGTGAAGTTTGACCAAAATTGGCCTGGTAGTTTCTGAGGAGATGTCGAAAATGTGAGTTACAGATGCACACATGGACATATGGACTTATGGACACATGATGCACCATGCCATAAGCTCACTTTGCCTACAGGCCAAGTGAGCTGAAAAAGCTAATTAACCATGCAAAAACTTACTTGTTTGCAGGAAGGAAGAAGTTACTAGGAAAACGATACCATTCCTTACCAACACAAACATTTACAGGTTTGTCTGAAGACAATGTATGGATTTTTGGATCTGATGAAATTTTATTTAGTTCAACAAAAAGTTCTAATGGTGCATGATAACCTGTAGAATAACAAATAATAATATTAAGTTACATGTACACTAATAACACAGCTGCAGGATAATAATGTAACTGAAATCTTTTAAATTTGTTTTCTTGTATTTTCTATAATACGTGTACTGTAATTCTCATTCTTTATTCTAATTCATTTTGTCCAAAACAAGAGGCCCATGGGCCTTAACGCTCACCTCAGGATATGTCCAAAATTGTTTGCAAAGTGCAATATACAATGTAAAAATTAAAGAAATTTTTAAAATTTTCTCAAGTTTAAAACTGCCACAATACTTAATCAGAAATTTCTAGTCACAGTTCATTTATAAATAAGTAGCTAATAGGCATGTAGTTACTATAGTACAATGAATAATTTTCAAATAATTAACCATTTCAATATGGTTATAAAGCTATGTCCTTGACCTTTGAACCTAAGACATTCAACCATATTTTAAAATGATCATCACAGTTTTCAATTTAAGCCATCTTATGCAGCTATGATCTTGACCTTTGAACCTATGACCTTGAATCATATATCAAATGATCATCATATCAATACCTACAATATTCTAATATACATGCCTACACAAAAAATTAATAGTTTTCAAGATAATTAACAATTTCAGTCTTCTTTTGCAGCTATGACCTTGACCTTTGAACCTATGATATTGAGCCATATATCATATGATCGTTATATCAATACCTACAATAATTTAATAATATGCCTATACAAAAAGTTAATAGTTTTCAAGCTAATTCAAAATTTTAGTATTTTCAAACAAAAAATATTATTTCATGGACAACAACTCCTACATGAAGTAACATATTGTTACGAAACTTGGTAACTTGATAGTTTTTGTCATTCTGAACTTTTTTGCAATGTATTGCTGTAATCTACCTTGTTTAATTTTCAAGATAATAGCCTGAAACTGCAAAATTCACAAACTAAGTCATTACCTTGTGTTTGACCTTGACCCAATTTTGAAGGTTATTTCATGAAAATAACAAAACTTCAATCCCCATGTCAATGTCTGCTGAAATAGTCAAATTATAACCATTTGAAACTATTTTATGATATTTTATAATGTTAAACACAAAACTGCTTAACTATTCCTCAGATAAATTTGATCAATATTGGCCTGGTAGTTTTTGAGGAGTTGTCAAAAATGTGAGTTACAGATGCACACACAGACATAACATGCCCAAAACCATCTATCTATTCTCTGTATATCAAATTTAAACCTAATCGTTTAATAAATAAACCTATAATTGCCATTTTACACTTTTTGCTATTTATAGCAATGGCAGTCATCTTTGATGTTGCAAGAACTTGATTTGTAAAAATCTTAAACTACCCAAACTAGGAACCTTCCATACCAAATAAGGTTCTGTTTGGCCAAGATGTTCAAAAGAGAAGAATAAAGTTTACATACGCATGCATGCTTCGCGATGCAATAAGCTTAGCTGGCTATAGCCAGTTAAGCTAATTAGAATGGTTTAAAAATCAATGTACATGTAGTTCATCTACAAAAATCTTTAACATTTTGGACGTCTTTGCTAGAGCATTAATTATTATTTAATTATTTTAAAGGCAACAATAAACATACTTATCATGGTAAAAAAAAAAAAAAAATTAGCTAAGTAGTTTCAGAAGAAAAGATTAAAGTTTTTGCATCAATGGACAGATGCACCAATGCACACAGCATGGACACATGTTTCACCATGAAAGTATTTAGGTGAGAGAATGTAATATCAAAAACTAATGTATTCCAAATTACATGCTTACACAAAAAGTTTATAATTTTCCAGAGAATTAACAATTTCTCTCTTCTTATGCATTTATAACTTTGACCTTTAAACCTGTAATCTTGAGCCATACTAAAATTACTAAAATATTAATACCTACAATGCTCTTATATGCATGCCTATACAAAAACTTAAGAATAAACAAGATAAATCAACATTTAAGTATTTTTAGCTTCTTCCGGTTATGGTCGAACGTGGGTAAGACGTGCTTCTTGGGGCTCTGGTTTAAATTTACAGCATTGGAGGTAAAAAGGCAGATGAGTACGAGACAACCGACAAAAAACATTAAGAATACATCCAGGCAACCAGAAATTAGAGATTTAATGGTTAAAACAAGAAACATGTCGAAAAGTGATAGCAATTTATGCAAGGAAGGCGATCTGGCACGAGAAAAAATGGCGACCCCTGCAGAAAAGAAGAAAGGTGAACAAACTTTGACACTGGACATGATAAAAGATCTATTGGAGAGTACCAATGTGAGGATGAAAGAGGGTTTGAAACAGGACCTCAAAGATGCAGTAGAAGAAGCAATTGTATCACTATTGGCTTCCCTGAAAGAAACGCAAACACAAGTAACCTATTTAAAGGAAGAAGTTACCGAGTTGAAAAAGACGACAGAGTTTACTTTCGACAGCGTTAAAGACCTTGAAGGTAAACAGTATAAATACGAAAAGCAAGTAAATGAAGCTTTTGAAGAGCTAGAAGACCATTGTTTGTATCAAGAAATGAGGTCAAGACGATACAATATATTGTTTTATAATATCAGAATCCAGAAAGGAGTTAGTGTATATGAGACTCTTACCCGGCTGTAGATTTTCCATGGAAATCCATGGAAATCCATGGATTTTTTGTACGTGGACAGTGTGGAGTATTGGAACCATTTGTACGTGGAAATTCCATGGACATGTACACGGAAAATCTGTGGACATGTACGTGGAAAATCTGTGGACATTGTACATGGCAAATCCATGGACGGTGTGGAGTATTGGAACCATTTGTACGTGGAAATTCCATGGACATGTACATGGAAATTCCATGGACATGTACGTGGCAAATCTGTGGACATGTACGTGGCAAATCTGTGGACATGTACGTGGCAATCCATGGACGGTGTGGAGTATTGGAACCATTTGTACATGGAAATTCCATGGACATGTACGTGGCAAATCTGTGGACATGTACGTGGCAATCCATGGACGGTTTGGAGTATTGGAACCATTTGTACATGGAAATTCCATGGAAATCCATGGACACATGTCCATGGAAATCCATGGACATTGTACGTGGCAATCCATGGAAATTTCAAATTGCAGCATGTTCTTAAATCCTAGGTACACAGAAATCCTATGTTATATCCAATGACAGTCTTTAATCTATAATAAAATTTAAAAAAAAACAAGACTTAATTTTGAAGAGTTAGTTATTTAATATTTATGCAATACATTTTAAATAAAGGAATCACTTTTTCCTATCAGACCTTGAAGGTTTTACAATATGGGATAAAACACTTCGAATCTGTGTTGGTTTTGTGTAGGGAAACTTTTTCATTATAACTTCTGTAAAAAGAGAAAAATAAAAAATATCAGTACATTTTTAATATGAGTAAAATAAATATTGTATGTTTTTTTTCAAGATCATTTTCTTTTTTAAAACAAGGAACATAGTAAGAATCTTTGCAAACCAGCATGAAAACTTTTTATTCAAGGCTTACAATATTTGCATAATATGTTGATGAAATAGCAGATATCAGACCCTATACTACTGTCAGGGGTAATTTTAACCCAATGATGCTGAATATTTCTATTTATAATACTGTAATTTAGATGTATTTATAGATTTTATGATTATGAATTTTAAATGCCAATACAGGCTTTATATATGTGCATATATTCAAAATCATGAGTTTTCAAAACCCTTAAAATGAATTGCTTAATGGAAACATAAAATCCTAAATTGTTAATATTATACAAGAGACCCAAAACAGCCTGTATCGCTCACCTGGAACACCCTTATTTTATTTATTTATTTTGCTTTTTCTTTTTAAAATATATCCAATCTGTAAAACGTAAACAAACTTACTAGCACTATCCTTATTTTCTATTTTTTCCAGCAATATTTATTATAAATATCCTTTCCATTGGAGATGTACTTTTAGAGAAGAATTTCAAAGATTTAGGCTAAAAATGGACCTTATTTGCATATTACATAATTATTGCACAAACAAACAATTGTACAGAAAAACCAGTTACACATCTTTTATCCCCTGACATCTATTTTCCATATTTAAAATTAAAATTTCAACAAAATTGGTAAATAAATGAACCCATAATGGCTATTTATAGGTTCTTTATTTTTAGTAATGACAGCCATCTTGGATTTCCGAAAGACATGTCAGATATAATTCTTAATCTACACAACAAAAAGAATACCACCCATTGTCCACACACAATTTCCTTACAATTTGCCATGTACTTTAAATTTTGAAAAGTTGTACAGAAATACCCATAACGTATGTTTTATCCCCGACATCTATTTTCTATGTTTCAAATTTCAATAAAATTGGTACATAAATGAACCTGTAATGGTCAATTATAGGTTTTTGTTATTTATAGTAATGGCAGCCATCTTGGATTTTGGATTTCCAACAGACATTTTGGATACAATTTTTAATCTATAGCAACTAATTTCATTTTAATTAGACAATTAGTTTCAGAGGAGATGATTAAAGATTTTGTACGCATGGATGCACACATGCTTTACCGTGCCATAAGCTCACCCTGGCTTTGCCAGGTGAGCTGAAAACTGGTTTTAAAATTCACCTTTGCTGTGACAGACACATAGTGACAAAATTATTAACAGTTTGTTTTATAACATTTTACCATTAAGAATGGCTAATTTATGTTGATCTAGAGCCTCCTTCCCTTTCTGTCCAGTAAGGGACTTGCCTCTGTACTCCTCCTCTTTAAATAGAAGCCTAAAGAGGAGTACAGAGGCTTTGGAAAATTCTGTGAAAGTAGCTATTTTCATCTCTAGTTGCTCCTGAAAATAAAGTAAAAATAACTTAATTATTGTTCAATATTTCTAGTGAAGAAAAAGAAGGAAAAATAGTATACTATATCTCTAGACTTAAAAGCATCAATATTGCTGACAAAATAAAACATTTATAGCAGTTTCAAATCCACATAGTTAAGTCTTTTCTAAGGGAAACATCTTGTTTTGAGAAATACCTATGTAACTCAACTAGCTATTGTCTCCTGGGCTTATGGCATGGTGTAGCATGCTTTTGTTTGTGTGATGCTTAGATGTTTAGAACTTCACTAATTCAAACACAGATAACTTTAAAGTCTTTATTTTGTCCTGGCCAGTTTTCTATATAAACTACATTGTATATTAAAAATACTTCAATAACTCAAGCTTCTATAATTTGAATACCCCCGATAACTTGAAGTAAAAGTTTGGTCCTAGTTAAAAATTGTTTTAAATTTAACTAAAAGACTCTATTTTTTATCTTGGCTAAGTGTGATCAATGGTTTATCAATTTAAATGATCAGGGAAGCCACTAAGAATTATTCATAATCAGGCTATAGATATAATTAGATAAGTGAACTGAGTGGTGCTAGTTAGCATATAAATTAATAACAATTAAAAGATAAATATTTAGGACTGTCACTGTTAAGTGTAACAGATACACTGATCCCCTACACTTATTAGAGAAACTGAGTTATATTATAGTTCAAATTTTGATATGATTTCTCCAATCTTAATTTAACAACTACTACCATGTTATCCATGATCTTTATGACTTATTTTAGTGCTTTGTAATTTTATTTAGTATCAGTTTGTTTATTATTTAACCAATGTTTTGCTGACATACATCCATGTACATGTATCTGGTTTCTGATCTGTTGTTTGTATACATTAGTATACATTATGATTTTCAAATTTAAGAACCAGCGTTTGGCATGCTTTTGCCATTTACATCAATATCAATTCTTTTATACATTAATAATCATTATTTGTTTTGAATGTATCTATTAGTATTTTCTTTTTTTCTCATTTGCATTATATTTGAGTTAAATTATATTAAATTATTATTAAATTATTTTTAATTTATAAAAAAATCAAGAAAAATAAAACAAAACATTGCATTTTGTTTTTTGTTTCAGTTTAAGTGTTTATAATAAATTATAAGGAATAACTTGTGTTTTTAACAAGTTTATTGAGTCAGAACATGAAAAATGATGTTCACACTTTTTCATAAAGCGCTATGCGCATTATGAAGTGTGCAAACCTTTTTTCATGTTATGACTCAATAAACTTGTTAAAAACTCAAGTTATTCCTTAAATAATCATTAAATTAAAAAAAATCAGCAGTTTTAATTTTTTCCTAGGAAAATTTAATGAAGCTTTAATATGTTATGACTCAGAATTTTCACAAAATGTATTTGATTGGAAATAAAGTGAAATTGAAACCCCCACAAATATTAAATGCTACATAGTACATAACAACTCATTTTCTTGTGCCCAAGTGAGGCAAAAACTTACAAAGGTGTATCCACCAGTCACTTGTAATTGGTTTGTTGACTGTAATTGGTTTGATTTAGGTGGCAAATCACTTTCATTGCTTGAATAAACTTCCACACTTCCTTGTGCATTTCCTTGTTGCTTAATGGAAGAAAAAATTTCATCAAATATATGGTCTAATGTGTGTGTGTGTGTGTGTGTGTGTGTGTGTATGTGTGTGTGAAAGAGACTGTCAAGCATAAATAATAGTTTTAAAATAATATGTACAAAACTAATTAAATATAGTCATAGTTTTAACAGCTACATTTATAACAAGAGCACTGCCTAATGGATCATTATATGTTTGTGTTATTTAAAGTAGTAGTATTTTCCAAAAAGAATAAAGTAACACAGGAAAATGCAAAAAACAAGAATGCATATTTAGCCAAAACATTTACATGGATTTGTTATATCTATACACACAATATATGTCACGAGGCAGGATGTTTAACATCCAGTGCTTCAGATTGTTTTGAAAAAACAGGTACCAAAAGGGCTCATTCTGTGCAGAAATGAGGGGCCCTTTTTAGTAAGTTAGGAGCCAATAATTTTTTCAACTTGAAATGTTTACCATAGTTCTATCTACATTTGTAATTGTGAATAGAAACACTTACATCTGAATTTGTCTTTGTTTTCATTTTTTTTTTCTTTTCCACAATATGATTTATTTTGATAAATTTATTTTAGGTCTTTTTGGGCAAAAATGGGAGGATGCTACTTAACTTCCTTTTTGACATTTTCGTTTTATGACTACCGCAAAATCAGAGTTCTGCACTGGGTACAATTTCCATGTGTCATTTTCTAAAACTGTGGGATTAACGCTGGTGCACAGACAATCTGAAGCACTGAACATTACACAGTATGTGATCACGTGCAATATATTGCAGTAATTGATTATTATTTTTATGACAGTGTCACGTGAGGTAGGAGAAATTTACTCTTATGGAGCTCATGATTGTATAATGTAAGCATATTTATTTTCACATGTATTAATTTACATGGTTTTAAGAATTCAGACATATGTGTTGTTAAAGTTTTGCTATTATGAACCAAACCAAACCAAAACCTACTGGAAAAATGCAGTAATGTAATGAAAAGATGAATCTCAGAGACAGAACTGCTAACAATGACGATGAGGATCATAAGAAACATGCTGTTACAGTGAACTCGTTTCCATATAAGCCAATAAGGTTGCAAGTAATTTGATGTTAAATGCCAAAATCATCAACATTATAGTTGAAATATTCTCTAAAATATCATCATTTTACTACTGGTATATGCACATTTCAAAACAACCACTTTAAAACTGTAGGACAAGTTGAACACACAAGACAATTAAGCACAATATACCAGAAACTAACAAAGGCCAACAATTCTCATTCTGCTAAAATTAAGCAATACAAAAACATATTCTATAATTGTTAAACATTGTTATTTGTTGTAAATCCATACCAGATTTTAAAGGAATTAAATGGAGAGTAAAAGTTTTCCATTTTCTACATTATGTCCTTATCTGACTTTGAACTCAACCTGTGACCTTGACCTTCAATACTCAGACCTGAATTTTATATGCAACACATGTTTGGTACAAGTTTCATCTTGATATTCTCATCAAGTAAAAGACATGGACAGACAAGAAAAATGTTAATGTACAGATGGACAGAAAGACTGACAATGTCATACCATAATATGTCCTATTACATAAAAAATTCAAACTGAAAATGGACTTTTTCAACCTTTCACAATAATTAATGTTGGGTATAATGTTGATTTTCTTCAATTTCCAAGTTAATAAATGGCCTTATAATTACTTGTTAAACATAATTTCTTGCAAATCAATGGTTAAAAATTGAAAAATTAGAAATAAACTCTCCTTTTCTTAATGATATAATCTAGGACAACAGTACTTAATTAAATCCAGATCAAACTTACTTCAGTGGGCAATCCAAAGGCACAGGGACCATTATTTTTCTGCAGTTGGTTGATTGTGCACTGCATCTTAAAGAAATTAAAAGACGAATCCAAGTATGATTTGCACACATTAAAAATTTTCACATAATCATTTTTTACCTTCAATTGAAATGTGTTAAATCTATCCATTATTAAAGTGAAAAAGGTTGTCTTATACAAAGTCTTTTCAGAAGTTAATTGTATCAGATTTATAATTTATAGTGGACATAATCAGAAGGCAATGTCATGTAAACAAAGATTCCAGTTTAAACCAGTCTGTCTTGTCATAACAAATGTATACAGACATTCTGTTGGAATAGAAATTATCATCCAAAATTCAAATAAATAAATAAATAAATAAATAACATCAGTATTTAATTTAATGTTCTCAATTGACCCTACTGATTTGATTAAACCTGCCCAGATGTATATGAACAGGCCGTATTCAGAAGGGGTGCGAATGCACCCCCTTTGAATACTATTAAGCGCTGTTAAAGCCTTGTTAAAAATCATTGACCACTATTAAACCCTTAAAAATCATTTTGAAAACATAAATTTTGATTAATTTCAAACATTTGGATACATCATATTTGGCTATTAATTGATAATTAAGATACTCCAAAATGCAGCATTTTATTTTCAAATGTCGTCTAGGGGAACATGCTTCCATAACATTGTGTAATCTTTTAGCCCCACATTATGCAATGTGTTTAAATGTATAATAATGATTTGAATCTTTTAATTTGAGCAAGTTTTTCAATTATATTTCTTTTGGTCAAACTTACCTGTTTTTCAGCAAAACATGTTACAAAGGATACAGAATGTTTTTACGCTAAAACTTTCAGATTTTATGTAATGTTTATATCTATATGGAAGATGCACCTCCTTTTTTTTGACAATTTTAAATTAGTTTTGCATGTGAAACTTCCCAATTTTACAGATATATGTGTGACCATAGACTTTATACATGATATGCCTTAATTCTTTTCAAATGTTGGCATGTATATCCTTATCATATAAGTTAATCATGAGCTCAACTTGTTAGACAAAAAAAAAAAAAATAATGATAAAATAATAATACACAATATACCTGTTGTATTTGATTCCACAGCCAGCATACCTGGCTCTCCAACTGGGATATTCTGTATTCTAGGTGATGTGGTTGATGTTGGATTGGTGTTGGTTGGGGCCTTAGTACATTTTCCTCCAGTCTTGGAGCTAAAATTTATTGAATCAATCTTTGAGTTTTATAATTAAATGGTCAAACAACAAAATATCCAAGGTAATCAGATATGCACGAGAAGTATGTTAGCAAATACTTTATTATTATTATTATTATCATTATTATTATTATTTATAATTTTTAAATTGCAATAGTAATGTCATAATATATATTAGATGAATGGCTATGTCAGTCAACATAATCAAGTTTTACTTAAGTTCACACTGAATGATATCTACACAAAAAAATCACAAAAACAGTTATTAATATGAAAATAAACTAATATTTTAATTTAATTTCTAATCAAAAATATCTATATATACAAAGAAAATATTTCATTTCAGGAATATATTATATATATACCTTTAGGGGAAGGTTCATAATCATTTAAGATGTTTAAAGTGTCAGAAATTAAATCTGAATATGTTGGCTCTCTGCAGTTAACACTGAAATTTAAAAAAAAAAATGGTGTATATATTTTAAGTATTAGTACTAGAGTTGTATCCTCTATATATCTGCCATAAAGTGAAAAATTATGCTTAAATATCTCATAAAAGTAGTTCAGATAGAAAGTTCTCAAAATCTGTAATTAACTCAAGAAAGAGTTATGTAATGATAATATAAATAATATAAAAAACAACTTTATTTGAGTTGTTCAACAAGTCTGTTGATAACAACATAATTTTCCATTCACCTTTAAAAATTCCACTGCGAGCACTAGACAAATCTAGCTTTGCAGAATGAGTTATATTTTAAGTGAAAAGATTTAAAATGAAATAGCACATCTATAATACATTGAGTTTTTTTTTTGTTTTCTGTTTGTTTCACTTTTAAGACAAATTCACAACAAATGAGTTTTACTATCTATATATACAAACCTTTTTTCCAGCTCTTTCTCCAAATTGGTAAGCTGCAAATCAGCAGCAACCTCTGTAAGATTTTTCTCTTTGTCCTTAAACACAAAACTTACAAATTTACAAGCTTGAAAATAATTAATGCAATCGGAGACAAAAAAGTTTTAAATTGAGACATTATATATAAATATATATATATATATATATATATATACACACTGTGTCAGTATGTGAAAGTGTACACTGTAAATTCAGTTGGTTTACATGTTAAAATTTAATTGGATTTATCTTATTTGTAGATTTAGTGTAGTATATGTTGAATGAAATATGAATTATTCTTCTAAAATTATTTTAGTTTAATTTGACAGTTGTATCTTTTCTTTTGTACACATTTACCATAGATATTGACAATAAAATTTAAACACATCTATATGGTTATTTTTTTTTTAAAAAATCAAATACAGATAGATGTTGGTTTTTATCTATGTAGTAATGTTGATTTAGCTATTTAAACTCAAGTCCACTATATCCACACTTTGTAGATTTTACTAGGTACAACTGGGTTATTCATCTAGATCTACTGAATCTAACAAGGCATTGTATTTATGAAAATTTTTATTTACCATAACCTCAGCAGCACAACTCCTCTTTTCACTCTTTTTTTTGGTTTTATTTGTGTTCTTTGGAACCTCATCACCTGTAATGTTTTGAACCAACATGCCAAACCTCTCATCGCTCTTTAAGATCATTTCAAGGTCTTTTTTCCCCTCTTCATCTAATAATTCAAATTTGTAAATGAGTTACAATAACACTTATAATGAAAATCAACTGCTTGTTTCTAATATAATTTTAAAAAATAAACTGCCTCATGATGTTGGATTACAAAATTTGCTTTCAATGTTACAAAAGTATAAATAAGAAGAATTAGAACAATTAACTGTAAATGTCTTGTCATTTCCATGATTTTTCAGTTTGTATAATTTGTAAAAATGTTTGATATAAATTCAATGGAGTTACCAAAAACAGTGGTATTCAGTGTCCTCTGTGTGTGTGTGTGTGTGTGTGTGTGTGTGTTGTGTGTGTGAGATAGCATTTAAAAGTTATGTCTAAATATTAATGACAATGAATATAAACATTTTGACAACCTAAATCATCATCAAAAAAAAAAAAAAAAAAAAAAAAAAAAAAAAAAAAAAAAAAAGCATCCAACAACAATTGACCAATTTCAATTACAATCAAACTTAATGAGTATTATATAGAAATAATCAAGAAATTATTGTTCATTCAGAATGTAATATGCTTGCAGATAATATCAAATGTAAAGCTCAACTCAATAATTTCTAGAAAGACACACTGAACAAATTTTAAAAAAAATCTGATCTAGGTATTGATATTACAAAGTGATCAACAAGAAACTCAACTCAAATGTTATCCATAAACAATATTGAACATTACATTGCAGTATACTAATAAGTTTTCAAATGTCCTACATTGACTTTTGTGTTATATTCAGGTTTTGTTGCAAATCAAACATTACCCAACATCATTTTATTATATAATGGTTATCAAAATGAGACCAAATTACAGCAGTTGACTTGCAGAAACTATTAACCACTTAGTTCAGATTTGTAAATGTGAAGTTTCAATTTGTGTGCAGATCTGTCAAATATCAAATTCACCAGAAGGGAAAAAAAAAAGGTAAACTGACCAAGTTTCAAAGTTAACAAATTCAGTGAAATGATTGAGAATATAAACTGCTATTTATTTTTGTTGAAATTGTTTTTATACACAAAACAATCAAAAATTGTAGAAAATGTAAATAACTATTAATTTGCATCTTACATTCAGAATATAAACTGCCTCAAAAATAGTCACATGTTTACATTATTCAGATATTTTGCATTACTATGTATGTGAAACAGATTCAAAATAAATAAATAAATAAATAAAAAGTTAAGACCTCTTAAATAATCAAAACAATATATATATATATATATATATATATATATATATATATATATATATATATATATATATATATATATATATATACTTCTTGGACAATTTCATTTTTTAATAAATTTATTTATTTTATTTATTTATTAATTGTTAATTATATATATATATTGTTTTGATTATTTAAGAGGTCTTAACTTTTTATTTATTTATTTTGAATCTGTTTCACATACATAGTATTGCAAAACATCTTAATAATGTAAATGTGACTATTTTTGAGGCAGTTTATATTCTGAATGTAAGATGCAAATTAATGTTTACATTTTCTTTGATTTTGATTGTTTTGTGAATAAATTACAACAACAATAATTAAAAGCAGTTAATATACTAAAGCATTTCCCTGATTTTTTCAAGTTTTTAAACTTGGTCAGTTTATCTACATCTTCCTCTGAGTTTGACATTTGACAGAATCTGCACACAACTTTTAAAAATTTGCAAAAATACAATTGATTAACCAAAGGGAGCAAGAGGGAACTAATGCACTAATCTCATTGCCTTTAAAGTATTTTCAAAGTGGTTATTTAGATGTTTTCAATATACATGATGTGCAAATATGGATCTCTACTTGACAAAAACATTAAAAATACACCTTGTATTCTGGGTGTTCATCTTTTATGTTTTACAATTTCATTTTTTAATAAATTTATTTATTTTATTTATTTATTAATTATTAATTGAAACTGGCATACTTGTAAATCATACAAGATGAACACCCAAAATACAAGGTGTATTTTTAATGTTTTTGTCAAGTATTTTTTTCATTTATATTTTTATGAAACTGTAAAATTCAGTACTTAAAATTTCGAAATCTTAAGGGCAAAAAATGTCACAATTGTTAAAAAGAAATTAATAAATACATAGAAAAAAAAAGCAAAAACATTCTTTTTTTAACATAGAGATCCATATTTGCACATCATGTATATTGAAAACATCTAAATAACCACTTTGAAAATACTTTTAAGGCAATGAGATTAGTGCATTAGTCCCCTCTTGTTCCCTTTGGTTAATCATTTGCATTTTTGCAAATTTTTAAAAGTTGTGTGCAGATTCTGTCAAATGTCAAACTCAGAGGATAATGTAGATAAACTGACCAAGTTTAAAAACTTGAAAAAATCAGGGAAATGCTTTAGTATATTAACTGCTTTTAATTATTGTTGTTGTAATTTATTCACAAAACAATCAAAATCAAAGAAAATGTAAACATTAATTTGCATCTTACATTCAGAATATAAACTGCCTCAAAAATAGTCACATTTACATTATTAAGATGTTTTGCAATACTATGTATGTGAAACAGATTCAAAATAAATAAATAGATAAAAAGTTAAAACTTTTGAAAGAAAATAAAAGCAAGTCTTTATAGAAACCTTGGACAATTTTCATTTATTGACAAATTTATATTTTATTTATTGTAAATTGAATGTGGAATACTTTAAAACCATACATGAACACTCAAAATACAAGATGTATTAAAATATGTTTTTGGAGAGTAAATTTTTTATGAAACTGTAAAATTCAGTACTTAAAATTTCAAAGTCATGAGGAGACTAAAAATTTAAAAAATGCCATGTAACTAGCAGAAAACAAAATAATAAAAATAATAATAAAAATAAAACAACATACATCAAATGTTAACTGACCAAGTTTAAAAATATTGACAAATTCATGGAAAAGATTAAGTATATCAACTGCTATTTATAATTGATGTTGTAACTGTTTTTTTTTTACACAAAACAATTAAAATTGAAGAAAAGGTAAATAATTATTAATTTGCACCTTACATTCAGAATATAAACTTATATTCACAAGTTGATATTATTAAGATGATTTGTCATACTATGTTTGTTATTAAGCACATTCAAAAATAAATAAATGAATAAATAAAGTCAAAACTTTTTCAAATTAAAAAATCAATTCTGTATATAATTCTTCGACAATTTTCATCTATGACAAATTTATCTATTTTATTTATTAAGTTAATTGAAAGTGGCATACTTGTAAAACATACAAAAGGAACACAAAATACAAGATGTATCAATAGAAATATGTTTTTGAAGAGTAAATTTTTAGCTTTTTATGAAACTGTAAAGTTCAGTACTTTAAATTTTAAAAGCATTGGAAAAGAAATTTTAAAAAATTATCACACAGTAGATCTAGCAAAAAATAAATAAATAGAATAAAAATAAAGTTAAGATAAAATAATACTAATAATAAAAATAAATAAAATAAAATAAATCCTATTGTTTCCTTTGAGTGACCATTTGCATTTTCAAATTTATTCAAAATATTGATTATTTTTTGTTTTTTCAATTTAAAGACAATAATAAAATCGATCCAACATGGAATCAATAAAATATTGTTTTGGTGAATATGTATTTGTAAAATATTTCGCTCTTTCAATTGTAAAAAAATTATAAACATTAAACACATTTCAAAATCTAAATTCTTGTTTCAACAAATAATTCTTAAAAAACGTCCGATTTTGAAAAAAGGAACACATTTCAAACGATTTTATAAACAACGTTACATAGAATAAACATCATGGAACGGTGCCAAAATGGCGTAGTATGACTCCAACATTGAAGTGAAGTGTTTTTCAAATTTCATTTTTCTTTGAAAAATTAACATTTAATATTTATTTAGTTTACATATTTAAAAGATTGTTTGATTTTCAATGTTCATTGCATCTAATTACACTCTGAAATACAAATGCAGCTGCAAAATAAATACTTACCATAGACTATTTTGCCAATGACCCCTTCTACCTGACCGAATCCTTGACACTTTGCTTTTACTTTATCCCCTTCTTTATAGTCTTCAAAAGGCTTCCGTGGATCCACAATTGTTGATAATTTTTGAATGTTTCCTGTTACTGGATCATCATTAACCCACACCATTAACATATACATTTTCTATCGTATACGTATATTATTGACTCGAGAGATTTTCAAAAATGGACGCGGCAGCGGACGAAAGGAAAGAGACCGACGAAAATTGGCGGGCTACAAACTTCTCGGTCAGTCGAATCTCGCGAGATCGAGATTTTCTGAAATTCTACGTTAAAATTCATAAATTAAAATTTAAATCAAATACGTGTTTAACAAATTTAATTATTTATTAGCGTTCCTTCTTCATAACTCGTCAAAACTTAAAATAATTCGTCAATATATTCATAATTATTTGCATGTTATCCAAATGCATTGCTCCATACCGCGCCATTTGGAATTCTAGTCAATTCGGCACCAAGTCAATATTTTTTTGAAAAACATACATATTTTTCTGGTGCCAAATTTAATCTTTTTTTTCTGGTGCCGAATTAAATCGAAGTCGCTGCCCAATTGACTTAAAATTGGTGCCGAAATGACTTAAAATTGGTGCCGAAATGACTTTTTACAGTGGTGCCGAATTGACTTGGTGCCGAAATGACTTGATACCGCCATTTGTAATCGCCGTCATTTCATGGTTCCCAAGAAATCGATATTTACAAGGATTTGGATGTACAAACCAAAAGGTAAACAAACAAGCAATAATGATTTATGAATATTAAAATTTACTTGTTTAGTTTATATGTACAATCAGTTTGTATTCACTAAAATTGCTAATGTTTATTTTTGTAAACAACGATACTCGCCGTCTTTGAAATAGGTCAACGTCATATATTTAAAGATAAACATGGCTATGTAAATCAACCGATCGGACTTACTGTACAATGAAAATATGAAATGGAGAAAATGATTAGACATTGGTAAAATAAATAAAGCAATTAATTCATGTTAGTGTGTTAAAATAACAAAAGAAAACGAAAACGAAAATACCGTTATTGATTAGATGAAATGACAAACGTCTGCATATACAGATCTAGTAAATAATGATGGCAATGTTTTGTGAAATGCATTTTAAAACTTTATTTTCAGTATTTTTCACATACTATGTAAATATGGAAGAAGAAAACATTTTGAATTGTCAGATAGATGAGAAGACATGGACGTGTCCTTTTGAAAATTGCAGAAAAATTTTAAGCCGAAAACAGACACTAAAGAATCATATTGAAAACACGCATGGAGTTGAAGGTATTTGTGTTGCCCTGTTGAACTTTTATAACTTGCTTACCATGGATATGAAGTTTTTTGTCGTTATAAGTTTTGTATCAGAATAAACTCTATGATAAAAAATTTAGATAACTTCCTTTTTTTCAAATGTCTCAATTTTATGTTCAACTCGACTGTTTAAACCAACTTCAAAATTAGATTTAAACTTAATGTTATATTTCTTTTTCTATTCCAGATTAATGTATTGCTCTCTCTCTCTCTCTCTCTCTCTCTCTCTCTCTCTCTCTCTCTCAAATATCCCAGTTAATCAGGAAGAGTACATATTACGTCAGTTAAAAATTATAAAAAGAAATGTTTTTACAACTTTAACTTTTTTTTATTTGCTTTTTGTATTCAAGATCGATGGTTTGTCCCCTTCCTCTTTTCTTTGTAGTTGGTAGAGTAATCAATTCCTGCAATCCTATTCAGAAGTTTTATATAGTATTAAACACACATACACACACCACACACACACACACACACACACACACACTAGTCCACATCAAAATAAAATTATGAAATAATGAAATTACACTTTTAAAGATCTAAACACAGTTATGTAACAAATATATATATATATATATTTAAAGAAAGATTTATGCAATTATGTATGTATAACCATTGATTTAGAAAATAAAATACTCGATCATTAAAAAAAATTATACATTAAATATCTTTAATTAAAATAAGAGCAAATTCAAATAAATATAAACACATCCATTGGCATGGAATTTTTTTTTTTACATAATTTGAATAAATATATACATAATAATTTTCCTTGGGTAAAAAGCCATTACTTTTTTTGGTCCTGATCCATTACCTTTTTGAAAAAAAAAATCTAGGTAATTAATTTCTTTTAAAAAAAAAAAAAAAAAAAAAAAAAAAAACCCTAGTATTTCAATATGAGGTTTTAATCTGTAGTTTAAGACCAATTTCAAAATTAGATTTAAACTTGTAGTGTTATATCTGTATTGCTATTCCAGATTAATATTCTCTCTCTCTCTCTCTCTCTCTCTCTCTCTCTCTCTCTCTCTCAGATAATCAAGAAAAGTACATGTTAGGTCAGTTAAAAATTATAAAAAAAAATATATTGACAACTTTAACTTTTTTATTTGCTATTTGTGATCAAGATCAATTTTTTGTCCC
The DNA here is from genome assembly GCA_029721355.1 of Tegillarca granosa. Taxonomy (NCBI): domain Eukaryota; kingdom Metazoa; phylum Mollusca; class Bivalvia; order Arcoida; family Arcidae; genus Tegillarca; species Tegillarca granosa. The sequence goes on along the minus strand of CM056602.1, from coordinate 23,346,383 downwards.
CTTCCTCTTTTTTGTAGTAAGGGTAGTAAATCATTTCCTGTAAAAAGTTTAATATAATGTTTATTGCACACACACACAAACACACACACACCACACA